>JANJYJ010000987.1:0-516203 GCA_033220585.1 Dipteronia sinensis
GAAGGTCCAGCCACATCGGAGGGTGTTGCCCTAGTAAGTTCAGCAGCCTTTGACATAATCTCCTCCCGGTTCCACCCCGTGATGACACTCAGGTCAAACGGAGGAGGGAAAGCTAAAGCCACCTGGTAGCCTCCGAAAAAGTAACCATCCCCGAAGGCAGTGTCTACTTTGGCAGTCTAGGCTGGCCACACTGTCGCGAAGGGATTGAACCTCCTTCTCCAGCTTCACTACTCTTTTTTTTTCGATCTCCCTCTCCTCGCTGTGACGAAGGGATCTGAGTATTTCGGCATCCAAAGCATGCCGCATCTTCTCCCTATCAACCTTTGCTTCGTCTGCTTTCTTCTTCGCGTTATTCAGGGACTGGTTCAAAACCGCCATGCCCCTAGCAGTTGTGGCAAGTTCCTCTTTGGATTTCTCCAACTCGGTGGTAGCATCCTTGACTTGTTCCCATAGAGAGCTGACTTGATGGTTCATCACCACATTAAACTTGAAGGCCTGCTAAACACAAAGCGTAAGATGGAATACTACCGATTATGGGATCGAGATAGAAGACTAAATGAGACAGCTTACCTCAGCCAGAAGAGCAGATACCCTTCTGATTAGAAGCTAAGTGGGCATGGCCGTCATGACATCCAAGCTCTAGCCTGGGCAGGAAGCAACAAATTAGGCCAAGACTTCATCCTGGCTGCTATCTTTCGACCTCGATTACGGCCTATCCCGAAGGTACCACCCGGCTAGCCATAGCAGGATCAGAATTTTTCTCGGCCGGTTTAGATCGACTAGTTACCACAACGGGAGAGGCAGAGGGAGCTGACGCATCAGCATCAATAGCAGCTGCATCCGAAACTGTTTTGATGGGTGACGCATCCTACACCAGACTAGGATCACCTCGGTACCTCCCCACTCTAGCTGTAAAAGCCTTCAACGACTTAGCTGAGATAGAGGGAGGGGGAGCTGGTGACCCAGATACCTCGACCGGGGTCCTACCAGATCCAGCAGACATGCCAACGCCTATAGTAAGATCAGCAGCAACAGGAGCAGGGGAGGTCGGAGCCAAATCATTTATCCCACCGGCGGGGTGAAGTTCCACCTCTGATACCAATAGAGGCACTGCAGAGACTGCTGAGATAGCCAGCGTCAATATCTACAGAATTAATAAAGCAATATAATAGAAGTAAAGTCAGAAATTCCTCTACCTGGGAAGCACCGGAAACGCGAAGGTAGCGATCTACCCTCTTTGCTTCGAAGGCCTCCGTGATAGGATATGTTAACAGATTTTTCTAGCAAGGGACCAAGGGAGAATTTTTCAATAGGGACCTACCCAGGAAGACTCATCCAGATACTCCAGAAAGCCAGCGAGATCAGTACCATCACCTAGATGGGACCGATATCCATCGAGGTTGGAGCCTTGACTATACTTCTATCTAGATAGGACATCGGCTCTGAAAGCTTGTACCTCACCCTACTGAAGCTCCTGATACCAGCTCGAGACCAGTACGATGATAACTTACATCCCGCAAGGATCTCGACATCAATCAAGGCGCCTGGTACCTCGATACCACTTTGGTACTACCCTGATATTTGCCTTGGTGGCACTCCAACTCCCACCTGGTACTTAGTATGCCTATCAGGAGCTCCTCCAAGGCAAGTAGCCTACCTTCCAGGCAATATGATAGGGAGCACGAAGACACAAGCACCCTTCCAGCAGGATGCAGAACAAGCTCATCAAAATGAGGTACCAGCGTTATACTCCATCAGAACTCAAAATCAGAATTTCCCTTCATGAAGAAGGAAAGCTGACTCCATCACCACCAAGCTCCACAAAGAAGGAAAGTTTACTCCATCGCCAAAATAAAATGCCATTTATGACCCAATGGTCAACCGAATCAGAATTTGAATTCGCCATTGATTAACGAGATCAAATCCCGAGCCTTCAGCTCCACTCAAATGCCTTTCAACGCTTAAAATTGGATTCTCAATGATCTTCATTATGACAACCGGATTTTGAGAGGATTTTAGGGAGAATACTATATATAAGATATTGAAAGACAAAGAGAATGAGGGGATTGCTTAAAGGATTCTTGATCGCCATAACGAGAGAGACTTCGGGAAAATTATCTCGAAAATTCCCCCAAGCCAGTGAGAGTCCATTGAAAATCACTAGAGGAAAATATCCACTTATCGACACGAGCGCTTTCTCCATCTCCATCCTATGTAAAAGAGTGAAAATAGAGAGAAGAGTGTATGTATACTTATTGTAATCCTGTTATAGTGATTTGTTAAATAAAACAGTTTTCTTTTACATCTCCTGGTCCCTTGTGTTCTTTCTTCATCATTTGATCTCTTGCTCTTGATCATAGAAAGGGACCCCGGTACCGAAGGTACCTACCCCGCTACTGCAACCGGTAGTGGGCGAAGGGTGTTAACTGAGATTTTTACCCCGAGTGAATTTTTCCATTAACAGGATATTTCATGTTGAAGTAATTACGGGCCATAATAGCCCTCAGGATTTTCTCCAACTCTTCAAAGAGCTTACTTTTCTCTAACACGGGCTTGTTACTGAAACCAGTGGGATTTGGGAACTTAGATCCTCCAATATGGACTGAATTACCCCATTCACCTCCGATGATGACCCACCTCTCCTTCCAGGAAGTATCTTTCTTCGTGGCCCCTGGCACCATAAACTGCATGTTATTCTTGGCGCGGGCATAAAACTGCCCCTTTGGACCCGGGGCGTTGGCAGCAATCTGGAACACGTATCCGATCTCATCTGGTCCTGGCTCCCGATCGATATTATCCTTCTGACATTTCTCCCTTCACAGCACGAGGAACCCCACTAGGTGCCTCTAAAACCCTGGTGTTAGCTGAGGGGAGCTAGTTGTAAGGTAAGCAACGCTCTACTCAAGGTAAGATGGAGGGGTAGCCTGACTCAACTATCGAAAGCTGTCGTATTAATTGGAAGCTCGCCAGGATTAGTGGTATATATGTCATACCCTTTAGGAGGTGCAGTGATCGTGATATCTTTAGGGACCTTGAAATCCCTCCACAAGCGCTTGATGGTTTTCCGGGGTACTGGTTGAATCGGGGATGCACATGTACTCATAGGGAAGAGCGAACACCCTCCCACGGTGTCCGTAACTTCACCAGCCCGGTCTCCACCTACTCTAATGACACCCGGGACTCCACTTACCCTGACAACGTCCGACTCACCACTCGACTCCTTGTCAACATCCACCGGAGCACTGGGATCGTTTGTGAAACCCATCCCAATTGCAACATTTCTATTGAGCGGTGTTGTAGAAGAGGGACGACGTCTCCACTATCATCGTCACGGGCCCTCTTCCCACGGTCAAGGCTCTAACTAGCTATCGCATCGCCGTCAAACAGCTGCTCAATACTGTCGCCACCTGGTGAAGACATGTTCACAGATTCAAGGTTTAGTTTCTCAGAAATGGGGAAATTCGAAGGTTGACGAAGAGGAAGAAAGCTAGGTTTTTTTTTTCTTAAAACTTCTGTTCGGAAAAGTTTGCTTAAGTGAGTACACTATGAAGAAGCAGGGTTTATATAGAGATGGCTACTTGTAACGGGCAAAGAAGATAATCAATGTTACGGGATAATCGGCGATGTGGAGGGAACGGTTTCGAGAAACGTGCACCCCCAAAAAAATTCCTTTTTTGAATTTGGCTTACCCTGGTCAGCCACGTGGAAGACTCATTTTAATTAGTGTGCAAAGGGAAGATCCCCTTCTACAAGATGATTACGAAAAATTCTCCAAATGCTATCCATCCTGACTCCAACCTCGACCTGGTACCAGTGTTCAACTCAGGGGGGACTTCTGTTAACAAGGTTTTTTGGCAAGGGATCAAAGGAGAATTTTCCAACTAGTATCAACCTGATAAGAGCTAGTTCCAGCTTCCGGATGACCAGCTAGCTCAGTGCCACTACCTAGATGGAGTTGATACTGGGTAAGATCAGGACCTCAATTACCTATCTACCTAGATAGAACACCAGTACCGCGAACTAACGAAGGCATGCACCACGCGTTTATTGAAGCTCCTAATACCGACCAAAGACCAGTATAATGATAACATGCGTGCCCAGCGCCCAGGAAGTCGTTCGACATCAACCAAGGTACCCGGTACCACGATACCCGCCTTAATACTATCTCGACTTCCACCTGGTACCTAGTATCTCGATTGTAGGGAAAAATCGATATAAAACGCAGCGAAGAAACTAAAAATAGATTTCGTATGGTTTTAAAATTTTTCTCAAAGTTGAACCTTAACCTTTTAATTAATTAAACTCAAATATATACGATTAGAGTTAAATACCTCTTGACGCGCGATCCGATTGACTTACGTCGATTGGTAATCCGCAAAATCTTTTCCGATGCCCGTGAACAGTACCCGCGTGAATAGTGACTGTGAACAGTACCCGCGTGAACAGTGATCATGAACAGTACCCCCGTGAACAGTGATCATGAACAGTACCGCGAGATCTTCCAATCCGAACACGTACGTGAATCACCTAGGAGCGTGGTCTCCCTTTTTCTTTGAATTGCAAACCTGAGAATGGATGAACAAAGTTTTCTTTTTCTTTTGTTGGTTACAAAACAATCAAAAGAAGACAAAAATTATTCCGGTCACTTTTGAGTTCTCAATCTAATGATCGAAACTCGCGTGAACCTAATTCGATGTTGTACACACAAGCTTATTGATGAACAAGCAATCAGTGTACTATCAAAGAATAATCTCTTCTCTCTTTTATGTTTAGTAGAATTAAAATTATCCTTTTCTATGAATTGAGAAGAAGAAGAAAAATTGAATCATTCAATCAACTATCGTGGCCGAATTCTATATGTGGTATTATATAGGTGGCCGAAATTTTGCTTCCTCTTCTATTTAGGATTGCCGAAATCTTCCTCTAAATGGACTAGGGTTGCCGCAAATCACATACCAAAAAGAGTTTGTGTTGCACCCTAATTTCCATCAACCTTTAGACTTCAAAACCTAATCCAACTCATAGATATTTTTATTCTTTTATTGACTAAATAAAAAGACTTCTTAGTTGATTAAATAAATAAAATTAATTATTTATTTTCTTATCAAACAAGTCTTTTACTTTTAATATACTACTACCAATAGTATAACTTTAGGAAATATATTTCCTGATCAGAAAAAGATTTGTTTCTTAATTAAACAATTAATTAATAAATTAACTAATTCTTATTTAATTAAAACAATGAAACAAAATAATATATTAGGTTAATATATACACCTTGCCGCCCCACTTATATAAATTGGCCATATATTATTTTCTTATTTCATTCAATCCATTGGACTTTAAATAAAAGCCCACATGTGAACCAGACCCATTCTTACTAAAAGAAACAAGCCCACATGTCTCCTTTTAATATATTAATATAATAGTGCAGCCCATTAATTAAATAATAGACATATTATATTCTTGATATATTAAAAACAATTCTAGATGGACCCTTAAATCGGCCCGGTAGAATATATCAAGTGATCCATGTAAATACGTGTGGATTGGGGATCTTGGCGGGCTATCTAAATTTAAGCTCCAATAGACACAACCTAATCACAATCAACAAATGATTCACTTAGATCCAATCTATTAATTTTAACTCATTCCACTAAAGAGCTAAAATTGAACTCTTAAATAAAGATAGAATAAGGAGATGTTTCTCATTCATACCCTAGACAATCTTATAGGAGATGGTGTATCCTCGTGAATAATATCAGTAATCGCCAAGAGCTCATAGACCGCCTATAGCTCTCCAAGTTACCATATTTCCTCATATGACCACATTTCGAACTTAGATACTTTGACTTGTCCAGAAGCCATGTTTTCAATAATCATTATTGAAAACTCAACGTTGAGATTTAATATCCAATACCTCAAAACATCTATATGATGATATTATACTCTCATTTAATAAATGGAGCCACGATGTCCATATCTATAAATGAAGTCCTCTATCGATTAACAAATGTATACCACCAAACTATCGAGGATAGACTATGCTATATAATCGTACTCATTGATAGCTCTAATGATAACACTTGCAACCATAAGTCCATCATTTATCTCAGGATTAAGATAGACTCTCCGATTGTCCTCTTTAATGAAAAGACTTATATCTAGTGACGGTTCTAGATAAAGTATTTCATTGTGATCCAGTTCAATGCACCTAGTGCACTAGATTCTTTTACTCGAAAACCTTTCGATGATTTTAGACTCATCATATTCATTTGATCCCACTCAAATGCTAGTAAAAGAATTCTACAACTTTAACAAGATAGAGGTGCCCAACCTTTAACTTAAGTTGTGAACATTATTTAAGACTAACTAAAGAATTGTGTCTACCTCATACATATCCGGATGTATGAACAATTCTTCATGTCTCATAGTCTTTTGACCTTATGATTATTTACCTTGACAATTATAATAATAAATGCTATAAGTAATTGTAAGAATCAGAATTCACTTTATTAATATGAGAAGATTGTCAATTACAATATTACACTCTTACCATTGAGCATAATCCTAACAATCTCCCACTTTCTCTATAGCAAGTGTGTTATATCTCTCATTCCCATGTTCTCTAGATGTCCATCAAAGCTCTTCTAAGGCAGAGCCTTTGTGAAAGGATCTGCTAGATTTTCTGCTGACGCGATTTTGGTGATCGTCACGTCTCCCCTATGAACAATTTCCCTCAAAAGGTGATACTTCCTTTCATTGTGTTTACCTCTCTTATGACTTCTTGGTTCTTTCGAATTAGCCACTGCACCACTGTTGTCACAGTGTATAGTGATCTGCTTATTCGCACTAGGAACCACTTCTAAGTCAATCAAGAATTGGTGGAGCCAAACAGCCTCTTTGGCAGCTTCGCATGCAGCAACATACTCAGCTTCCATGGTGGAATCAGCAATACAAGATTGCTTGATACTCCTCCATATGACTGCTCCTCCTCCAATGGTAAACACAGATCCTGATGTGGATTTTCTGGATTCAGAATCCGACTAGAAATCAGAATCTGTATACCCAACGGGAATTAAATCCCATCTAGAGTATACAAGCATATAATCTCTAGTTCTCTTGAGATACTTGAAAATATGCTTGACTGCCGTCCAATGATCAGGACCAGGTTTCGATTGAAAACTGCTAACTATGCCAACAGCAAAACAAATATCTGGTCTAGTACAGAGCATTGCATACATGAGACTTCCAACTGCCGAGGCATATGGAACTCTACTCATGAATTTCTCTTCATGCACATTCTTAGGTGCTTGACCCTTAGAAAGTTTGATTCCATGTCTAAAAGGTAACATACCTTTCTTGGAATCTTGCATGGTGAATCTAGACAAGATTTTATCAATGTATGAAGCTTGGGATAATACAATCGTTCTATTCTTTCTATCCCTTATTACTTGGATACCAATAATATAACTTGCTTCTCCTAAGTCCTTCATATCAAATTGTTTTGCTAACCATTCTTTCACTGATGTCAATACACCTACATCATTTCCAATGAGTAGTATATCATCAACATAAAGAATGAGGAAAACCAACTTGTCACCTTTGATCCTCTTATATACACAAGGTTCGTCAGGGTTTTGAATAAATCCAAAACCCTTTACAGCTTGATCGAACCTTATGTTCCAGGATCTGGATGCTTGCTTTAGTCCATATATGGACTTTTGCAACTTGCATACTCTTTCTTCTTGGCCTTTTTCAATGAATCCCTCTGGTTGCATCATGTAGATGCTCTCGTCAAGACTTCCATTAAGGAAAGCTGTCTTGACGTCCATTTGCCAAATCTCTAGGTCTAGAGATGTTACAATGGATAAGAGTATCCTAATGGATTTAAGCATGGCCATAGGTGAGAAGGTTTCCTCGTAATCGATACCTTCTTTCTGTGTATAACCTTTAGCTACTAGTCTAGCTTTAAAGGTTTCCACCTTACCATCCATACCTATTTTCCTCTTGTATACCCACTTGCACCCAATGGGTTTTATCCCTTTAGGCAAGTCTACAAGGGACCAGACTTTGTTATTGAATATTGATTCAATCTTGGATTGCATCGCCTTTTGCCAATGACGACAATCAACATCCTCTATAGCTTCCTTGTACGTGTAGGGATCATCGTCGTCCGGGAGATTCTCAACAGATTCTCCTAGACCGATATATCTTTCGGGTTGTGTTCTAACCCTCCCACTATGACGAGGAATGGTAGGTTGTTGATCTTGTGTTGGAGTGGAACTTACAATTGGGCTGCGTTGTGAAACCTCTTGTGGAATTGTATCTCCTAACATCTCATTCAGGACAATTCTACTTTTGGGCACAAAATTATTCATATAGTCCTTTTCTAGAAATGAAGCATTTGTTGAAACAAATACTTTTAGATCAGAAGGACTACTGAAATAATATCCTTTAGTTCCTTTTGGATACCGCACAAATATACATGTTTCCGAACGGGACTCCATCTTTTCTGTCTTTCCTTTCAACACATGTGCAGGACAACCAAATATCCTCATGTGTTGTAAACTAGGCTTTCGCCTAGTCCACAATTCATGTGGGGTTTTAGGGACAGATTTAGATCGTACATCGTTTAGAATATATATTACTGTTTGTAGAGCATATCCCCAAAAAGAAATAGGAAGTGTTGAATAACTCAACATTGATCTAACCATCTCTAAAAGAGTCCCATTTCTCCTTTCTGCTACCCCATTTTGTTGAGGTGTACCTGGTGCAGAAAGCTGAGAAACTATCCCATTATCAATAAGATATTGCTGAAACTCTCCAGATAGATATTCTCCACCACGATCAGATCTCAAGATTTTTATATGTTTCTCAAGCTGATTTTCTACTTCAGCTTTGAATGCTTTGAACATATCAAATGCATCCGACTTATGTCTCATGAGATACACATAACCAAATCTTGAGTAATCATCTGTGAAGGTGATGAAGTACTCATATCCACCTCTAGCTTGAATGCTCATAGGACCACATACATCAGTGTGTACTAGTCCTAAACATTCAGTGGCTCTTGCACCTTTGGTATTGAACGGCCTTTTGGTCATTTTACCTTCCAAAAAAGATTCACAAGTTGGTAGATCATCAACCTTTAAGTCACTTAAAGGTCCGTCACATACCAATCTTTTAATCCTATTAAGGTTAATGTGACCTAGGCGTAAATGCCAAAGATAGGTTTCATCTTTTGATAATTTTACTCTTTTATGATTAGGTTCCATTATTTATGTGTCTAACGAGTGAGAGATATTTCTATGCAAAAAGAATAAACCGTTTTCCAATGTACCTTTGCAAACAACTTTATCATTCTTACTAATAATAAAAGTTTTATTAAAAGTAACCGAATATCCAAACTTATTTAAACAAGAAACTGAAATTAAATTCCTCTTGAATTGAGGTACATAATAAACGTCTATTTAATCTAAATGCCTACTAGAATCTAAAATAACTCTAATATCTCCCACTGCACTTGCAGACACTAACGTTCCGTTGCCCAAGCGCAAATTGACTTCATCTTCATTCAACCTTCTCTTTTCCTGAAACCCCTGCAAGGAATAACAAACATGATTAGTGGCTCCAGAGTCTATGATCCAAGAATCAGTAGAATCTGCCAGAAAACATGTTTCTAGATAATTAACATTACCTTCTTCCTTCTTTTTCTGGGACTTTGGGCAATCTCTTTTCCAATGTCACTTTTCACCACAAAGGAGGCATTTCCCTTTGATCTTGGTTACTTTCTTGGTTTCCTTCTTGGTAGGCCCAAGTTGCTTTTTCTTCTGTTGTTTCTTGACCTTCTTACGGGTCTTAACAGTAGCAACTTTACCAACCAAATGAATCTCTTGACCTTTGTTTTTCACAAGGATCTTAGCGCTTTGAATATCTTGCATAAGGCCCTGCAAGGTGTATTCCTTTTTGTTCAAGGTGTAGTCCAACTTGAACTGATCAAAGGAATCTGACAGTGAGTTAACTACCATATCAATTTTGGTCTCACCATTAATCTCAGCACCATTTAGTTCAGCAATATTGAGATGTGCTATGACTTTCATCATGTGATCTTTCACAGATTGTCCAGGTTTCATCCTAAGATTCATAAAAGCAGTCACTGCCTCTCTCTTAGTCGTCCTAGACCTCATAGCAAACATTTCCTCTAGAGACATCATTATATCAGCAGCGGACTCCATTCCTTCATGTTGCTGTTGCAACACATCGGAGATAGTGGCCATAATGTAACATTTTGCCATATCATCAGAAGTCTTCCACTGCTCATACTCATCTATTTGCATCACATAGATTCATTATTAGGAATGGGTGGTTTAGGAGTGGTCAGAACAAACTTATGTTTTTCACTTTGCAGCAACAACCCAATTTTCCTTTTCCATGTTACGTAGTTATCTCCAGTTAAGGTGTTATCTTTCAGGATGTTCATAAGTGATGGGGTCATGAGTTCTGATTAAAACAAAAACATATATAAGTAAATAATCATGATAATAGCACTTATAAAAATTTATCTTGAATTAAAATAAATAATTCAATCATAAAAATTCAACGGTGATCCAACACCCATAAATATTACGCCTCCTTTGGGAGTTCGCACTATTTACTAGTTAGACTAGGTCCCACCTAATTGTTAACATAACAACCAGCGTTTTTAATTTTAGCCTTGTAATTTTTATTAACAAGAACTCTTGGGAGGATATTAATAAAATTTTGGGAGGATATTAATAAAATTACATTGAGTGTGTTACCAAGATATCGACCCTCAATTTTCTCTCACGAAAATCCCTCCTTGGGGAGTAGATTTCGTTTAAGTCAATTGTCTAGTCTATCCTTGTAAGGAAGTATATTGTTAAATTCCATTTATGGACGCCCCTTGGGGGGATTACAAAAAATAATAAAACTCAACTAATCTTGGAGGCCATTGGCGTTCTTGCACACCTTCTCCCACTCAATTATTTAAGGCGTGTGATTAAATCCCAAAGAATGATTTTTACCAAGTTATCTAGATGCCAATTAGATACCTAAATCATTCAATGCATGTTCATACCAAAAGAGATATATGAGTGGCACTCCTATTCTAAAATGTCATGTTATCATACAACAACAAATATTGTAATATTTAAGCAAAAATTAAATAGCAACGATTTTGGCCCATCCTAGAGAAGCAAGTAAATTACAATTGTTAGGAATACAAGATCTTCAGGTGGCCATCAACCATAAGCTCATCCCTCGGCCTCCTCCCATGGACGTGCACAGCCCACAACCCCACAAAGGGGCTGCCTTGCGCAGCCCATAAGGCCACACAAGGCTGCCGTGCGCAGCCCACCAAGGATTGGGCATGCCATGCGCAGCCCAATCCAGTCCTAGGGTGCGCACGGTGCTCGTTCTCGGTTCCGGTTGCTTCATTTTTCTTCGTGTCTTCGAATTTTCAATACCCGAATACATTACATCATATTGCAAATAAATTACTGCATCAATTTTTTATTTTTTTATTTTACTGTAGTAAGATTTACAAAAAAAAATACTGCATTAAACAAAAGATAGCTTCTTTTGTCGAAGAGGATGGTGAACCATTCCATGAGGCATGAGAGAGGTTCAACTTATTGTTAGCTCAAATGCCACCGCATACATACCATCCAAAACTGAAGGTTAACTCCTTCTATAGTGGACTTTCATCGATAACCCAAATGATGGTGGATAATGCATGCGGAGGTACCATTGCAGACAAGAGGGCAGTTGAAGCTTATGACATTCTGGAGAAGATTGCCCAGAACTCACAACAGAGGACATCACATGTGAGGAGGGGTGGAAGAATAGAAGTGGGTCAGGATACCCAAGTGCAAATCCAGATGTCCAGAATGAACAAGGAGCTTCAATCAATTAAGGAGCTGATAACCGAAAAACCAGGGCCCTCCCAAGGAGTTAGTCAAGTCATGGGGGAGATTGAAGTGGGAGAAGGGCATTTCAGTCAGGAAGAGCAAGCCCAAGCCCTTGGAGAATTCCCAAGGCAGCCTAGGAATGATCCATATTCGAATACATACAATCCAGGGTTGAGAAATCACCCAAACTTGTCTTGGTCCAACAACAACCACCTAGGAGCAACCACTCATCAAGGTGGCAACAACAATTACCAAGGTGGAAACAACAACCAAGGGTACCAAAGCCGGGGGTACAATAGATACAATCAAGGGGGAAACAACAACAATCAATGGGGATGTTCAAGTAGTAACCCACCATCCAACTTCAATTCCCACGCTTCCGCTAGCCAACCAAAGGACAAGTCTCTAGAGGAGATAGTGAGTACAGTTATCAAAACTGTTGGTATCGGGTCGGAAGCCCTCAAGAACACCTTGCATGCCTCTGAGCAATGAATGTCAGCTTAAATGCAGTCCAATGATCAGAGAGCCAACAGTCATGGAGCGTCACTGAAGAAGATGGAAACTCAGTTGGCACAGATTTTTGATGCATTGATGAAGAACAAGGAGAAGGCATCAAGCTCCGATGAACATGTTAACGTGTTAGAGGTGGTCCAGTTGGGAGGTGAGGAAACCGAAGCAAGTATGGTAGAGGTCACGGATAAAGAAGCTAGGGGAAGTGACATAGACTCCCCCATTAAACTTGAAGACCCTGGGAGTTTCGTCATAGATGTACAAATTGAGGATTCACCAAAGATGGGAACGGTCCTTGATATGGGGGCTAGCATCAATATGATGCCCTTAGAGGTCTACGAACAGCTGAAGATTCAGTCAATCAAGCCCACCTCCTAGACTCTCATCATGGCTGACAATTCTCCCATCACCCCAGTAGGTATTGTGGAGGAAATTTATGTGAATGTGCACGGTTTGATGGTGCCGGCAGAATTTGTTGTCTTGGATTGCAAAAGAGGAGAATCCAGTGGTAGAGACTGGAAACTATGTTGGGGAGGCCGTTCATGGCCGCAGCAAGTATGGTGATTGATATTTGTTCTAGGGACATTTCCTTCAGTTGTGGAGGGAAGAGTGTGAACTTCAAGGTAACATCCCCTAGAACAAGCCAAGTTAGAGATTGTTTAGTCTTGGAGGCACCAAATTCCAGAAAGAAAAGGAGCCGGGTGCTCACCCTTGTGCAAGCCTTTGAAGGTGTCAAGGAGATGGAATTGGGAAACCAAGACTGCATCAAGGAGAGGGAAGAATCAGAATTCGAAGAGGAGGAAGCAAATACTGAACTCTTCGATCAATTAGGTGAGCTTGAACAAGACAACACAAAGCTCAAACTGGAGGTTTATTTGCTAAAGACAGAGAATGTACAGTTGAAGACTAAATTGCGTGATCTCTCATCAGTCAACAACGGGTAACTGAACAAGTAGTGGAGCTTGCCACCAAAAAGAAGTTAGTCTCTAAGAACTTAGATGCATTGGCAAAGCTCTCAGAAGAGTTTGAGGAAGACTATGGGAGAAGGACAAGGAAACTTCAACTAGGTGTGGAGGAGTCCGCAAAAGCGGTAAGGGAATTGCATGAACAGTTGAGCACAAAAGATGATGAGTTGAAACAGGCTAAGGTCAAGGAGGGGGATTTGATTGAGCAACTCGCCGTGATGGAAAACAATGTCAAATCCCTCAGATTCGGACAACAAAAAGTGGCCCACGCCAACGATCGAACAGGGAGTTTCCTTAACCGTCCTATTACTTGCTACTTTTGTGCCAAAAAAAGGCACACTAAAGCTTATTGCTTTAGTTTCCAAAGATTAAAAGCAAGTAGAGTTAGATCTAGGATGAACCCACCAAAGGTTAAACAAATATGGGTTCGAAAGGACCTAGTGGGACAAATGACGAGAGTGGGGCCAGATGCAGTGCATAGGCATTTGGCACCGGTTTGGGTGGCCAAGTTGAATGTGCTCCCCATTCCGGTCAAACCTCCTTTGGTTGACCGGGTCCCACTTTGAGTGCATTGCACTTGTTTTTGAATTTATTTTATTGTTTTTATTTTTATTTTTACTTTTCGGATGGTTAGTTTTGTTGTTGTAAACTTTTGAGACTGTTTGAGTTTGTTTTGGTGCAGATACAGTTGCAGGGCAGAATTCAGGAGTCTGTCCAGGGGAACAATGCGGTTAGAGTGCGGGTCAGTAACCCGCACTCATCCCGCACTCTGAGGGCATCAGGTAATATAATGCGGGTAAAGTGCGGGTCAGTCACCCGCACTTTTGTCGCGCAGTATATATATGCCTGTCGTTCTCTAGGGCTCCACTTGCCACAAAAGAACAAAACCAACTGCAAACTTCAAATTTTTCCCTCTTCCTAACTAAAGGTATTCAGTGTGTGCCACGTTTTTGATTTTTCGGCAACTAAGGTATGGATTCTTACTCTAATTTCATTTCACATATCTCTAATCCAAAACCCTAACCTTCTTTATCACAATTCTTTTGCCTCTTATGCATGAACTTCATTAGTTAGGGTTTTGACCCCTTGTTTTTTCTTTTGCTAATGTCTAAGAGAGTGGAATGTTGGGTGTTATCTATTTTGCATGTGATGTATTCATTGTTAATTGATTTTCTCTTGCAATTAGATTTTCAAACTATGAATTGGGTTTATATGGTTGAATGGAAGCCTGTACATGAGTTAGAGTCATTTTGTTGTTGATTCGTTCGATGATGAACTGGAATTTTGAGATGTATACATGAATTAAACTCTGCATTTGCTGGTGTCTGGTGACGAGTTAGAGTGCGGGTACAGTGCGGGTCACTCACCCGCACTTCACCCGCACTTTATCCTCTTGGCAGAATTTTTGTCCTTTCAAATTCCTGCATCATAACCTCTTGTTTCTTTGATCCGAATATTGCCTTAAAACTGTGTTTCATGTGCAGATGTCAGGAAGACCCAGGAGAACGCCTAGGCAAAGCAGTCAGGGTTCCGAACGAAGACCGAGGAGAGGACCCCAAGTTCTACCACTGTGCATCAGGCACCCGGATTTCGAGGAACGCTTAGAATATTTCAGGGAGCGAGACATAGTGGTGGAGAGGGGAGATAGCGGTTGAAGAACTGGAAGGCACCCCAATTCCTCTAATGATTGAAGCAAGGGGATGGGAAACCTTTGTTAGCCCCCCTCCCCCCCGATGTATTGTCGACGTGTGGTCGAAGAGTTCTTTGCTGGGTTGGTACCTGAAACTTTTCAACACTCTTCTTCGGTTCTGGTCTGTGGGGTAGAAGTCCGGATGACTATAGCGGACATTAACAGGTATTATAGGACTGAGCTTCCAATTGATCCCGAAGCAGTCGGACGTCTAAGGCAAGGGGTGACTTGGAGCGAATTTTATGTGACCCAAAATATGGACTTTGCAAATCAGTTAGTGATCCGTCCGATGGATTTTTGGGTGGCCCCTGATCACCGTATGAAGCACACCAACTTAAGGAGTGAGTTGGGTTTCTGGCATGTATTCATCTCCCATTCCTTGATCCCTAGAAAGCACAGGACCTCAGTGAACTTCAATGCAGCCATGATCCTGTACTGTATACTGCAGAATCAGTTGGTCGACATCGGCTTTCTGATCAAGAGAGAGATCCTTGAAATGGGAGGGGTCAGGGTGGACAAGCAGCCACTTATTTTCCCTAGCCTCATCACCGCATTCTGCAGAACCGCCGGAGTAGATTTTGGATCCGATCCTTTCGAATGCGGTTTGGGGCCAGTTGGCCGATTCACATGGAACGACCAGGTCAGAGAGCGGGACCCCTCTGGTGTCAGGGTCCGAACAGGGAGGAGAAAACCTGCTCGAGGGGGCAGCAAGAGCAGACAACCGGAAGACATCCCGGAACCACCCTATGTGGAGCCGGTTTACATCGATTATGGTGATTATAGGCCCGCTGCTTCCTCACCCCCCGCAGGAGACATATGGAGAGGTCCCTTGGCAGACTTTGCTTACCGGATTGGAGAACCTCAGGACAGAGGTCGCCGAAAACATGAGGCAGATCACTGAGAGTAGGGCGGAAGCAAATGAGTACTTGATGGACATTTAGGGCAACCTCACGGACATGAGGGAGGCACTCAGTCTTCCCGATTATCCACAGAAAAAGAAGAGGCCAGCTGTGTTCTTACCTCCTTCAGGGGTCCAGACATTGACCCATATAGGGAAGAGCTCAGAGCTGCTATGGAGAGATCCAGGAAAGAGCAGGAAGAGCGGATCAGATCAGAGATCGACCCCAAGGGCAAAGGGATCGCCAGCGAACAGGAGAGGGAGTTTTCCGACGATGATTGACCATCCATTCTTGTTCTTTATTACTGATCAGAACTTTTATTGCTTGTATTTGTATTTGTATTTGTATTTTCTTTTAAACGGCTTAGACTTATTTTTCTTTTCTTTTCGCATTTAATTTTCGTTGGTAGAGTTGTTGTGTGGTTTTAAGCTAGGTTGTGCATCTTTTGGGAAGCACACAACAACACGCATGGACATCGACCGATCTTCCTTCTAAAGGGAGTTTTCTACCTTCGGTTTTGTACTTAAGTTTTTAATGAATGCGATTTAGATTTTGTTATGATGAATGAGCCTGGTCGAATGTATGTCTAGATTCGGTTTGGGGGTGTTGATCCCTCATTCCGCCATTTATTGCGATTATGCTCATTCTTTCCAACAATGGGGACATTGTTGAGTTTTGGTTTGGGGGTGCATCACGCCTCCGCCGTGTACAGTTTAGTGTCCAATTTTTCAATTTTGTCGCTTGTCCATTTTTCAAACTGTAATCCAGTATGGGTATGATGCCTCTAGAGTGTGTTTTTGACGAGTTTCTTATATGTGCTCTGACCTTGTGATATAGTTTGGTGCCACTTAAGGCTTAGCTTGCACCATCATGGGTTAATCCCACCCGTTGGTATGAAGTATTGGGGACTCATTGTTCCCATGTCTTGTTCTAATAGTGGAGATACCTGTGAGATCACAAACACAAGCATGAAAGTGCGTTTTCTGAGTGCATTATTGATTATTCTTAAACACGCCTCTCGTCATGTATGTCATGTGCCATATGACTTGCATTATTTTGTGAATGCGTGATGGATGTTTTCATTCCCTTTTTAGATGGTTGTGGAAGTGATAGTAAGGAATGCATGTTTATTGAAGTACCTCTATAACCTAAACACCACTTACCATATTGTGTGTTCCAAAGCCGATTTGAGGCCAAACACTTACCCTTTCATTTGGTACCACATTCAACCATATACCAATAGCCTAAACACATGCCTACCCTTCTACTAATCATGTTAGGATGGGAAATGGTAGTGAGAAAAAGGGTTAAAATGGTCCCACAGTGGGTAAAATGAGATAGATGTTGAAAATATGAAAGAAAAGGGTAAGTTATGCACTCTTAATGCCTAAGAAAGGGAAAATGGTAACAACTCAAATGGAGTACAACATTGTTATTTGGAAATTGTTAAAAGAAAATTTTAAAGAAAGATTGTACTTGAAGTGCCATAATGAGAGTGTTTTATGCTAAAAACGCCCAAACGGAATGCAAACGTTGAGGGAAAAGTGTGGGTTAAATGGTTTCCTAGAGGGTTGCATTTAAAGCAAGAAAAGAACATGGTGTGGGAGTAGAGATATACTCTAGCATGATTGGTGAGTTTGAACTCCTAAATTTCCATATTTTTTTTGTGTAAACTCATTCAACCCTACAGCCACACTATAACCGGTTGAAAAGCCCTATTTGATCCATGTAAGTCTAGTTTGGGAATGTAGGTTGAAGCACGATCTTTCCCATCCATGGCATGGTGACTCGTTCCTAGGATAGTTCATTGCTTAAATCTTATGCAGAATCTTCTTTGCATACTTTTTGTGTGGAACTTAGGACTCTTGAGGAAAGAAAAGAGGGAATCCATGTGAGCTTTATTATTGAAGCGAATTATGTTCAAGGTATATGAGTAAGTAGTCCTAAATTCATGAATGCCTTTAGGTGTGGGATTCGTGTTCGTACGAGCCTCCCTTGGGTGTCTCCAAATTGCTCTTGATCTTGTGCATATGTTTTTCTCCTCTCTATCACATCTATTTGTATCATATCACACATGGGACTTGCGACATTGTTGATGTATTGTTTAGGTATTTAGAAATTACTTTCAGCTGGCGTCTTACTGTTTTGAATAGATTTGCTCGAGGACGAGCAAAGGTTTGGTTTGTGGGTGTTTGATCGGGCCAAATATGTACTATATTTAGGCCCTCAGATCCTTACCTTATGTTCTGTTTTTGTGCGTTTTTGTGTCTCTTATGAGTTGTTTTGTGCTTATTTGAAGGAAATGATGCAGAGACAGGCTTGGAAGCATATTGTGGTGATTCCAGCAGAAAAGGGGCGAAAGTAAACGCAAAGGAGCACAAACAGGTCTACAGTGCGGGTCCAGTGCGGATCGCAATAGCACTCCAGCCGCACTCCTAGCCGCACTCATGTGCATAGCCAGGGCAGAATGTAAGTACAGAGATAAAGTGCGGGTACAAGGCGGGTCAGCTAACCGCACTCCACCCGTACTATTGCCAAACCAGAGAAGCTACTCAGACACCTGACATTAGAGTGCGGGTGCTGTGCGGGTCAGCAAACCGCACTCCACCCGTACTTGCACCAAGAACAGAAGAACAGAATCGCACCTGACACTAGAGTGCAGGCACTGTGCGGGTCATCAAACCGCACTCTACCTGCACTTGCATCAAGAACAGAAGAGTAGTATTGCACCTGACATTAGAGTGCGGGTACTGTGCAGGTCATCCAACCGCACTCTACCCGCACTGTTGCTCAAGACAGAAGGTAGATTTTGCACCTGAGAGGGAAGTGTGGTCACAGTGCGATGCCAAGTGCGGGCCAAGTGCGGGTCAAGTGCGGGTAATTCAACCGCACTTCACCCGTACTAATGTCCTGATCCGAGAACTGAAGTTGCAGGCAACCCATACAGTGCGGGTACAATGCGGGTAAATCACCCGCACTCCACCCGCACTCCGAGCGCGCCAGTCTGATTTTCAAAGCTTAAGTGACCTATTTTTGTATTTAGTATAAATAGAAAAGTATAGAAACGTTTTAAGTAGCTTTTGACTCCGTTTAGAACAGATTAAGCATTCTTAGATCTAGTTTCTCTCTCTACCTCTCATCCTTACATTCTCTACTCAACTTCAAGGAAGTTAGGAGATTGGAGCCACTTCAAGGAAGGAGATGTTCTCCAAGGGTTATTTCTTTCTCCTCTCTACTGATTTCCTAGTTGTAATGAGTAGCTAAATCCCCTCTAAGGGGTTGATGGAGTAGTTAGTTTAATATTGGGCTTGTACATAAACTTGATATTATATTGATATTCATGTCTATCTTCCATTGATCTATTCTTGTTGTGAATGTTTATCATTGGTTTCTTGTGTAGATACATGATCTTTGCAAGATGTCTTTGTATTATGTATGAGTATTGCATCTAGATATACATCCTATTTAGTTGTTTAATGCTCTAAAGAATAGACGGAAAGTCATGAATTCTGACTCTTGAACCGCGGTTTTAATCTAACCTCAATCGTATTTCCGGCACTATACATCCTAGGTCGGAATCCGTGAGAGAGTTAGAAGTCATCACCATACATTCTAGGGTGACTATTTGTAATCGGTTGAGTCAATGTTAGGTAGACGAGCTTCATTTCTAGAATCCGGTAAACAATCAACTCTATACATCCTAGGTTGGTAGTTTACAAGGATTAATCCCTAATAGGTGGTCCGCACTATACATCCTAGGTTGGCCACCTTCTAGGGATAAATAACCGACTCTATACATCCTAGGTCGGTTACCTTAAAGAGCCGTTCTATTGGCAAGTTTGTTACATTGCCCAGTATTCGATTTCGAATCCATTAACTCCTTAGTTTCCATCATCTATATATCCTTCACTCCATATTCCCCCTTCATTTTATTTACTTATTTAGTTTAGTGTTATTTAGAGTTGGTTCACAATCTACAATTTCACCAATTCATGTTTTGCTATTATATATATATATATACATACCATTGCTTTAGCTTTAACTAATTTGGCTAACTCCGCTCCCTGTGGACGACACCCACTTGCCGCTATATTTATGTTTGCAAACTGATTTAGGCTTTGTGAGGTTTCTTAAAATATTATTGATGGACTGATCTTTTAAAACGACATAAGGGAAAAACGTGTCTTCGTCAAAGACAGAAGCACCACTCTATCAAGAAGTAGAGCAAGCTCTATAATAGTAGGATCAAATTGATACGCCAGCACCTCATTCTGCCAAAGTTAAGAATCAGAATTTCCCTCCAAGCTCTATGAAGAAGGAAAGTTGACTCCATCGCCAAAATAAAGCACCATTAATGAGACCAAACGGTCAACTAAATCAAAATTCAAATTCGACAGTGATTAACGGGATCAAATCTCATGCCTTCAGCCCCACACAATGCCTTTCAAAGCCTAAAATAGGACTCTCAATAATCCTCATCAATACAATCAGATTTTGAGGGGATTTTCTAGAGAACTATATATACAGCTTTGAAGGGTAAAGAGAGGGGGGGGGGGGACATCGTTTTTTTGCCATCACAAAAGACAGAGAGATTAATTCCCAAAAGAATTTCCTTTGAATTCTCTAAAGCCAATGAGAGTCCATTAACGATCATTGGAAGGATATATCCATTTATCGACATAAACGGCATTCTCCATCCCCATTTTGTGTTAGAAAGAGTAGAGAATGAGTGTTGTAACCATTATACTAATTTCAGTGCAATAAAACAGTATTTACTTATATCTCCTTGGTTCCTTCATACTTGTCCGTGCCAATCTTCAGCATAGGAAGGAACCCCGGTACCGAAGGTACCTGTCCCGCTACCATCTACCGGTAGGGGACAAGGGTGTTAATTGAAATTTTGCTCCCCGAGCAGATTTTTCCGTTAACAAATTTCAATTTGATTAAATAATAAAATAAAACAATATATTAAGCTAATATTATTAGCCTTGCCACCCAAGTATATATATATATATGGGCAATATATATTGTTTTTTTAATTTTATTAAATTCATTGGACTTTAATAAAAAAAAGTCCACATGTGAACTAGACCCATTCTTACTATAAAAGAAACAAGTCCACATGCCTTAAATTAATACATTAATATAATTTAACAACCCATTTATTTAAAATGTGCAAATTATATTCTTAATGTACTAATGGAATGCTAAATGCACCCCATTAGGGCTGCCCAAGGATTCCTACATCCATGGCCGTCCATTCCAGGTATTTGAAGAGTTACCACGTGTCTTGACCAAAAAATTGATGTTGTAAAATCGTTTTATAAAATATTCACTCGCAAGTGCACGAATCGTGAAGATAAGCACAACAGCAAGTAAGG
The DNA here is from genome assembly GCA_033220585.1 of Dipteronia sinensis. Lineage (NCBI taxonomy): Eukaryota > Viridiplantae > Streptophyta > Magnoliopsida > Sapindales > Sapindaceae > Dipteronia > Dipteronia sinensis. The sequence goes on from JANJYJ010000987.1 coordinate 21,379, forward strand.
ATCGTTCCCACTAGGAAAAGAGATTTATTGATTGAAAACTAATTTTAATTAAAGTTAAATTAAAAGAAACCAAGAGATTGTTGATTGATTGATTAAACTAAAACTAAATTAAGAAAGCAATTAAAAAGAATGGGTTGCGATCAATGGAGAGAAAACACTAGGTCATCAATGATCCCCAATTATAAACGCTCAATGTATGGATTTAACTTGTAAACAAATTCAATTAATTCAAGGGTTCATTCTTTATCTTTAATATGACTATTACTGTATGATCGCGAGATGAGTCACGTATTCCCAATTATTATTAATCCTTGGTCTATGGTGTGAACAACGATCGGAAATCCTTTAAGCCAAGAAATAAGAACCAAATTCTATACTTTGCTTGGCCTATGCTAAAGATAAAATTCATTCATTCAAAAGAGCATTAATCAAGGTTAGGTTTGGTCTATACTCTAACCCTAATTCTCAGATAGTCTAAACCCTAAAATCATGCCAAATAATTTATCCACCCTTGGTCTATGGTGTGAATAAATATTAAAACTTAATGAGGAGTTAAGCAATTAAACACAATGAATAAATCAAGAATTAAATTGATAAATTAATAATTAACCACACATGAGCATTCACAAAAGGTTCACATTGATTCCCTAGTTATGGGATTAGTTACACATCATAGAAAAAGAAAAAAAAAGAGATTGAGTAGAGAAAACCCGAGATGATCATCAAAGAGCTTCTCCAATTCTTCTTCGTCTTCTACTACAATGGATGGATGGGTCTTGAGATGATGTTTAAGGACTTGGCTTAGCATTCACAATAGGCTTAGATGCTAAGCCAAGTCCTTAAACAACAAGGAAATCAATTCCCTTTTAGAACTCTAGATTTTTGGGATTTTATTTCTTTGCTAAAACATTAAAATTGATTACTTATTGAAGGGAGATAAGGATTAGGTATCAATTTCATTTTCCAAGACTCCCACTCATGTCCAAGAAGGTAATATTTCCCGTTCCGACAACTTGCAAAATAAATCTCGTCACTATTTACGGAATTATGACTGATCTAACCATTGGGTACTAAAATAGGCATAACGTCTTCTAGAAATATCGGAATTGGGATCCGAAAAGTGTGCTAGAAACTAGACTTCTGGAACTTTCCATCCATATATGGTAGGACACATAATTCAATCAGATCTGAGAGATATGGTCCTCGGAATCTGGATGTTCTGCACTGGCCGAAAATTCAGCCTTTCCCGGAATGTTGCGCGGCATAGACCGCGGTTGAGGTTGATGCCTGGGAAGCGATATGGACCGCAGAAAAGAACAGAAATCCAACTGGAATGTACTGCAGGATGTACCACGGTGGAGGTCAGGCATGGAGAGCGACCTACACAGCGGTTGTTAACAGCTTTGCCCTTTTTCTTCACATTTAAGCTATTTTCCTTGAAAATACCTTCAAACACTTCATCTAAGGAATGTGACCTACAATTACTCAACAAACACATAAAATATCTAATTTCACCCAAGAACAAAGCACAAATAATAGGAAATGGGGACCTAAAATATGTATAGAAATAGACCGATCAATGACCACACCTCTCCAAAACTTTTGGACTTCGAAATCCAAAAACAATTCTAGATGGGCCCATAAATTGGTCATGTAGAATATATCAAGTGATCCATGCAAGTTCGTATAGATTGGGGATCTTGGCAGGCTATCTAAATATAAGCTTCAATAGACATAACCTAATCACAATCAACAAATGATTCACTTAGGTTCAATCTAATAATTTTAGCTCATTCCACTAAAGATCTAAAATTGAACTCTTAAATAAATATAGAATAAGTTAATATTTCTTATTCGTACCCTAGACAACCTTATTGGAGATAGTGTATTCTCGTGAAAAATACCAGTAATTGCCAAGAGCTCATAGACCGCCTATAGCTCTCCTAATTACCATATTTACTCATATGACCACATTTTGAACTTGGATATTTTGACTTGTCCAGAAGCCATGTTTCAATAGACACTATTGAAAACTTAAGGTTAAGATTTAATATCCAATACCTCAAAATATCCATATGATGATATTCTATTCACATTTAATAAATAGAGCCACGATGTCCATATCTATAAATGAAGTCTTCTATCGATTAACAAATGAATACCACCAAACTATCGAGGATAGACTATGCTATATAATCGTACTCATTGATAGCTCAAATGATAACACTTGTAACCATAAGTCCATCATTTGTCTCAGGATTGAGATAGACTCTTTGATTGTCCTCAAGTGAAAAATTTTATCCATTGACGGTTCTGGATAAAAAATTTCTTTGTGATCCTATTCAATGCACCTAGTGTACTAGATTATTTTGCCCAAAGACACTACACTTTGATTATTTTAGACTCATCATAAAACATTTGATCCCACTCAAATGCTAGCAAAAGAATCTACAACTTTAACAAGGTAAAGGCTCCCAACCTTTATCTTAAGTTGTGAACATTGTTCAAGACTAACTAAAGAATTGTGTCTATTTCATACATATCCAGATGTACGAACAATTCTTCATCTCTCATAGTCTTTTGACCTTATGATTATTTACTTTTGACAATTATATTAATTAAACTATAAATGCTATAAGATTTGTTAAACTAGAAATCACTTTATTAATATAAAAAGATTGTCAAATACATTAGTACACTCTTGCTATTAAGCATAATCCTAACAAGATCTACCGATGAGTAGCTTTCAATCTTTTGCATATAAAGACTCTTCTTCCACATCTAATACCATGAAATCAATCGGGACCTTGAGTCCATGAACATCTAAGCAAACATTCTCAACTGCACGATGCGGAACTTTGGTAGTTATCCACCATTTTGAGAGTCATGTTAATGGGCTTAATAGTATCAATCTTCAACTATTGGCACAACTTCAATAGGAATCATATTGATGCTCGCCCACATATCAAGCACGGCTCCTATCCTAGGTGACTCTCCCACCTTGACGGATATGGTGAAACTATCAGAATCTTCTAATTTGATGGGAATACTCTTCAGTTGGGGTTTATGCCATAAAGCTTGTAATTTGTAAATGTGAATGAAACATTAATAAAAGAAGTAGTTTATTCATTCTATAAATCTATCTCATACATTTATATCATGTGTACTTAACATCCAAGATTGCCGGATGTAATCTCTAACTGAGTATATGAGTGTCATATACAGAGGAATTCAATTTGAGATGAGCAATCTAAAGAGTCTGTGGATAGCAAATAGAGTTGAGTACTTTATTTGTGATCAATCTACAGCTGCGGTCCACTTCCGTAATGTACGGTGGTCTTAACCTAGACTATTCATATGGTGATATGAGAATGGAGGCACCTTGTATGATGTGATCATATAGGACTGGGCTACGATCTATATGAATCTCTCACCAAGATGCGTTACATGATGAGATTCATATATATAAACAAATGATAGCAATATATGGAGGATCTTAATCCTGAGTGTCTTATCGACTCCTTCAGGTTAGATCGTGGTTTTTGATATACCATGGGTGAGATCGGAGTTGCATTCCGGTCAATAACTTCGTTTGTTGGAATCGCGGTTTGGCTTGTGGCTGGGAAGGTCTGTACACAACAGTGGAATCCACTCCTTCTTGCGAGAAATAGATAGTAGTTCTCTTAAGGTTGATTCGGGGCTTAAACAGTATGAGCGCTATCCTCTTCTGTAAAGGAAGTTAGGATTTACTGTTCATTAGATAATCAATGATACTTAATGAAAAAGATATAATTAGAGGGGTATAACAGACTTTATGACCTAGCTCTAATTATGAACTACTTATGGAGGATGATACTGTATGTAATAGCTATATCGATGGACACTGAGTTTTTAGTTTGTGTAAAAACATCTACAATTATGAGAGTGCAGCCTCGGGTTTTTAGCGGAGTAACTCTGAGGTTAATAATCATGAAATATTAATTAAAAAGTTTAATTAATTTTTCTAAGGATTATTGGAGCTCAAAACTGTGGGTACTATTAGGTCCCCTTGCTAGCCCGGAATGTTGATGGTAACAAGGGTCACGGTTAATTAATTAGATGGTCCAATTAATTGTGTTACGAAAGTGACACATATTTATTCAGGGATTAATTAAATAATGAGATTATTTAATTAATATATTAATAATTAATGGATTAATAATTATGAATTATTAATTAATTATTAAATGGAGGTTGCAGGTTCAAATCATGACTAAGACATAAAATAATTAGATTATTTTATTCTTTGAGAAGTCTAGTATTTAAGTTTAAGTTCAACTAGGGTTATGTGAGAGTTAGAATCCTGCTCTACTTATGACACTTAAATACTAATTATCTTTTGAATATATAAATATATATTTGGGAAAAGATAATAATCTAGTTTTAAAATATATAATGATATATTTATATAACTAGATAAGAGAAAAATAGTTTTTAAAGAGTTTTGATTTGAACAAAAAAAAAAGATATTGGATTCGGCCAAAAGAAAGAAAAGAGAATCAGGTGGGGCAGCCAGCAAAAAGAAATTCAAAAAAAGTTTTTCTTATTTTTTGTTCTTTTATTATTCAAGTGGCCGAATTCTCTATACACAAAGAAAGATTTGATTTGCGTTGTTTCTTCAACCTCCTGAAGCCCGTGACACTCCCACACGTAGTTGCCGGAACCTGGGAGATAGCGAAGAAGATCCAGTGGTACAAATCAGAAAGCAAATTCAAGAATTAAAGAACGTAGGAGTTAGCCTTGAGGTTTGATTTTGAATCTTACTTTTTATTTATTCTTATATATCGTACACTGTTCTTATAGTCGCTTAAATAAGTTTGATTTTAAAAAAAGTTTTGAAATCTGCTTCCGCTGCTGCGACTTTGGTTCCTTCAATTGGTATCAAAGCCCTAGTACGATATATTCGAATAAATCGTTCTTTGTTCTTGATTAATTGGATGTATATATGTGTAGGCCCAATCTATTGAATGTATAATGTTTTAATTTTTTTTTAAAGCACAATTGATCGTTAATTGTATGGTATGGTGGGTTTTAGGGTTTTGGATATTATATGTAATATTTTTCTGATGTAAAATTAATTTCTGGGTTGTATAATTTTTTATATATATATATACTATTATTTTATTTTTATTAATGTAAATCGATGAAGAAGACGATCCAGAAGACAAAGCACAACAGCCACACGGACCCGTTGTACATATGCATTACACATGCGCAAGCAGCATGCAGCATGCACACAAACATTAATTGCTTTTACTAAGTTGCTGTAGTGCGTATTACATATGCATATAGCAATGCAATTTCAATTGTTGAAATGTTGTTATGCAATATGAGCAGGTGTCATGCATGCGCAAGTGTTGCTCAATGCAATACAAAGCTGTAACATTCATACGCAATTGTTAATCATGGTCATGCACAAGTGTTATTATTTAAGCAATTGTTATGCACGTCCATGCACAAAGCTTCAGCGTGCAACCCGTGTGTTTTTCGTGATACCCATGCGTGCGAATGACGGCCATGTACGAAAGTGCTAGGGCTGCGAATTTGCGACGTTAGGGTTTCCAAATTCGAAAAGTAATTTTGGGTTTGATTTTTTTTTTTATGCCTTGCACCTCCAATAAGTGTTAGAGTAACACTTGGGCTTTTGGTTTGATTCATGAGATGGATCAAAACATGAAAAAAAAAATTATTTAATCAAGTTGGACTTGGTTAAAAGCCCAAAATAAGAACTCAAAGACGTGAAGAATATTGGAACTACTTGAAGACCAAAGAATGCCTTGGATAATTTCTATAATTATATTTTTTTTAAGTTAGATAAACCCATCGTACTCGATCAATTCATGTATGCTTTTATTATGTGATAATTAAAGCATTGCCATGTATACACATATCATATAGATTAGTAATGCCTACACATGCATTTTATTAAATGTCATACAAGCATAATAGCCATTTACATTATGTGTTTTATTTGTTTTAATACGATTAAAAATTGGCAAACCTCATAATTGGCTATTGCATAATGAGATTAGTTTTTAGAGTAAAAACTTGGTAATTCTCATTAATAACTAGTCTATTAATTAAATCATTTAATTAGTTAGATTAGTTAGGTCCTTCACTTAATATTAGGTTTAGTTAGATTAAAGTCCTAATATAATTGGACCTAATAACATGATTAGTTTTAATAGTTAAAACTTGGTAAATCATATTAAATAATTCTAGTCTTAGTAAAATTGTTTACATGGATTAAAATTTGAATAAATGAACTAGATTTTCAATTATTAAAAATCGGAATAGTTTATTTGTTATTAGAATAAGATTCTAATAATTTGTATAAATAAATAAATTAATAACATATTTACATAATATGTAAATAGTTTTGCATTATTTATCAAAGTTGAAGTTGTGTTGTGTAATGGTTTGAGCTCTACACCATCGAATGTAAAAAGATGATAAATAATCGTCCTAATTTTTTTTTTAAATACAATGATTGCCAAGATCTGGCGAGATTAATTAAACTCTATAAGCACGGCCCGGAATACTATTCCCACTATCGGTGAGAGGTTATATATGAACTACAACTCTCACAACCAGATAGAGGTCTACTCCCACAAACCGGGAGAAAACTCCTCACACATGTTTGTAAAATGCGTATGTTGGGACTTGAACCCCTGATCACTAGGTGTGGAAGGGAGGTGCACAACCATCATTGAAATTAAAATTTTGATTAACGGAATAAAATTTAAATAATAGGAGTTTGATTCGATGGTTGAATGATGAGGAATAAGAGTTATTCTGGTATATCATTTGATTGAGAATGTCTTGATCCAACAGGCAAGTATTTGACCGACCCTAAGGTGGCACTAGCTTGTGGTATGTTGGATTGTCGTGGCGTAGAAACAATTTTAAGGATTTTCTTCTTCATTAAATATGTTCATGCATCGTATTTAATTTTATGCCAAACATAAACATGTGAATTAAATGTATGGTTGAATGAATTCTTTGTTATGTTTTTCCAACAATGTCTTCTGCACGATTACAAATCCTTACTAATGAAAAACTAACCGGAGAAAATTACACAAAATGGAAACATCACATTAATGCAATTTTGGTCACCAAAGAACTAAAGTTTGTGCTTACGGAGGAGTGTCCTCCACAGCCTGTTGCCAATGCCGCTCGAAATGTTTATAAGGCATACCGGAAATGGGTCTCAGCTGATACGAAAGCCCGAACTTATCTGTTAGCTAGTATGACAGAAGTGCTTATTATAAAGTATGAAGCAATGACTACAGCATTCGAAATCATGGAGTCATTGCAAGCTATGTTCGGGAACCCTCTGAGAAATAGTGGCACGAAGCTATTCGTTCCACAATGCTTGCTCGGATGAAAGAGTGTGCATCTGTTCGGGAACATGTCATGTCCATGATGTCATATTTCAACACGGCAGAGGTCAATGGTGGGGCCATTGATGAACCTAGCGAGGTGAGCATCATACTGACGACTGCTTCCAAAGAGTTTGGATCATTCTAAAAGCAACTATAGGATGAACAAGTTGAGGTTCAGTCTGACTCAGTTACTTAATGAGCTCACTACCTTTGAGTCCATGACTAAGGACAACAAAGGTAAGACAGGTGAAGCAAATGTTGTTGAACCATCTTCCTCATGAGCTTAACTCGAGAATTGCCACCTTAGGGTCGGTCAATCCCGAAATACCCTCAGAAATCCTATCCGTTAGGAAGTCAACCTTGGTATTGATCTTTGTAGAAACCCTCCTTAGGGAGGACGAAAGCAAAGCCGTCACGAGGCCCCACTCGGATCTCACGGTGTTGAACTAATAATGGAGACTGTGGGATAATAATGTAATATATCCCTCTCCCACTCACTATTTAAATATTATGGTTTTCTATTATCCGTTAATGCACCTAGACTCTATAGGATCAAACGGCTAATTTTAATCAAGTTATTTAGCGCATTAACAAATTCATTATTAGAAATAAATTCTAATTTAACTAATAAATTATTAATGATTTTTAACAATTAAAAATCTAATCTATTAGTGAATAATCTAAATCTTTGTAAACTTTTTACTAAGGTCAGATTATAATGTAAGCGTTTACCAAGTTTTAACTATAAAAACTCTAACACTTTATGCGGTCCATTTATTACTAGGTTTTTAATCATATTAATCCTAATTACAATAAATGACCCTATTAATCTAACTTATTAAACACTTTAATTACCAGATTAATATTAATGAGAATTAACAAGTTTTCTAACAATTAAAAAAAACTAATCTCATTTTCATAGCCAATAATGTATTTACTGATTTTAATCATATTAAAAAAAATAATACATAAAAATTAGGCTATGATGCATGTATGACATATCAAATATATTTGTGTAGGCACATCTAATCTAAATGACATACGTATGCATGACAATGCTTTTATCATCACATAATATAAAGCATACATGAATTGACCGAGTACTGTGGATTATTTAACCTAAAAAATAAAATTAGAATCTAAAATTACAAAAATACGCCCAAGGCATTCCTTGGTCTTCTTGTAATTTCCGAGTCTTCTAGTCTCTTCAGGTCACTCTGATTCATCTCATGAATCCGAAATAGGAAATCCGCACGGAACGCACTAGGCAACACTTGTCAACGGAACCGTGCAAGACGACATGAATAGTGCCCGACATGAACAGTACCGCGCATGAACAGTACCCGTATGAATAGTACCCGAATGAACAGTACCACACATGAACAGTACCCGTCACGCGTATTTCCGATTTCGCCCTTCCGACTTCGCGATTTTTCCAGGTCTTCAATATAGGTTACACTTTTTTTTTACATTACAATAACAGAAAAATATAATAATAAAATATAATACAACCCATAAACCCTAAATCCACAGTACCATATAATTAACGATCAATCATGTTTTTGTAAATTAACAAATTTAATATACATACAAAAACAACATACAGTCAATTTAAATAGTGCCTACACAATCATACATACAGGAGCATCGAAAACAATTTCTTGTTCTGAAAAAAAAAAATTGGCTCTGATACCAATTGTTGGAACCCCATTCACTAGTAACGCAGCGGAAATAGGTTTTAAAATTTTTATACAGATCATAAACGATCTGGGACCAGTGAACTTAGGATCGCAATTCTTTTTCCAGAACTAATACATACAATATGTAAACACAGGAAATTGTAATCAATATATAAATATAAAAAATTAAATTTAGAACCTTACCAACGTTTGGTGGCTCCTTCACTTTACGATATACTCCAGGTCTGTACCACTGATCTTCCTAGCTATTCCCGGAACTGGTAACTGCGTGTTGGCGCGTCACGTACTCAGGAACTTAGGAGGATGTAGAGAGAATGAAGAAGAAACAATTTCTTCCAAGAGAAAACAAAACTAGAACCATTCTAGTTGTTAAAAAAATTTATATATATATATATATTTTTAATAATAATAGTACACACCTGCACTCTTTTTTCTCTCTTTGTTATTCACGCACACCAGTGCTTCTTTTTGTTTCTTTATAACATGCACAACAAAAAAATTCTCTTGTTTTCTCTTTTTATTTCTCTAATATTTTAACGCACACGTAAATTTGTATTGGATACAAACACTAATATATTTGTTATTGTGTGCTTCTTGTTTTTGTTATCTAAATATATATCATATATATATTATTATAACTAAAACTCTTTAATTGATATCTCTTTAGATTTTAAAACAAAATCTTTTAAAACAAAATCTTTTAAAATTGATATCTCATATCTTTTATTTTAAAAGATAATTAAATATTTATTTTGAATTTAAACATTTTAAATTCAATTTCAAATATTTAATTTAATAAAATAAAATAATCATATTATCTTATTCTATTTAAAATCAAATATCAACTAACATCCTCCATTAAGTAATTAATAACAAAATTAAGTAATCTTATTATTTAATTGATTTAATCACCATTATTCATTAATTAAATAATCTCATTATTCAATTAATTCCCGAATAAATACGTGTCACTTTCAAAACACAATTAATTGGACAATCCAATTAATTAACCGTGACCCTTGTTACCTAAATCGATCGGGCTAGCAAGGGGACCTAATGGACCCACAGTATTTTGAGCTCCAATAATCCTCGGAATCATTAATTAAACTCTTTAATTAATATTCCTTGATTATTAACTCCGGTGTTATTCCACTAAAAACCCGAAGTTGCACTCTCTCAACTGTAGACGTTTTTACACAGACCGATATAACTCGGTGTCCATCGATATAGCTATTACACATGGTGTGATCCTCCACAGTAGTTCATAATTAGAGCTGGGTCATAATGTCCGTTATACCCCTCTAATTACATATATCCTTTAAGTATCATTGATTCTCTAATGAACAATAAATCCTATTTCCTCACGAAATTAGGAGAGCGCTCATATTGTCCAAGCTTTGAATCAACTCTTAAGGGAACTACCATCTACTTCTCACAAGAAGGAGTGGATTCCACTATTGTGTACATATCTTCCCAGCCACAAGCCAAACCGCAATCCCAACATACGGAGTATATTGATCAGGAACTACATCTGACCTCACCTATGGTATATCAAAGACCACGATCTAACCTGAAGGAGTCAATAAGACACTCAGGATTAAGATCACCCATATATAGCCATCATTAGTTGATATATATGAATCTCATCAGTAAACGGATCTTGGTGAGAGGTTCATATAGATCATGGCCCAGTCCTATATGATCACATCATACAAGGCGCCTCCATTCCCATATCTCATATGAATGATTCAGGATAGAATCACCATACATTACGGAATGGACCGCAGCTATAGATTAATCACAAATAAAGTACCCAGCTTTATTTGCTATCTATGGACTCTTTTGATTGCACGTCTCTTACTGTATCCATCTGTATATGACACTCATATACACAGTTCGAGATTACATCCGGCAATCTAGGATGTTAATATATGTACAAGTTATAAAATAAACAGCACAACAAGAATGAATTGAACTTTTCTTTTTATTTATTTCATAAATCCATTTACTAATTACATCTTTAGGGCAAAAACCCCAACAATCTCCCACTTGCACTAAAGCATGTGAGGCATGTCTCGTAACCCTAGACCATCTAGGTGACCCAAAAACACTTTAGCCTGTAAGGTCTTCGTAAATGGATCAGCATGATTGTCTTGTGAGGCTATCTTGGTGACTATCACATCTCCTCTCTGCACTATATCTCTAATGAGATGATAATTTCTCTCTATATGCTTCCCTCTCTTGTGGCTTCTTGGTTCTTTGGAATTAGCCACAGCACCACTGTTATCACAATAAAGTGTGATTGGCTTATCCAGATCTGGAACAACTTCCAGATCACTCAAGAACTTACGGAAGCCAAACAGCCTCTTTAGCAGCTTCACAAGCGGCTACATATTCGGCTTCCATGGTGGAGTCAGCAATGCAAGATTGCTTTATACTTCTCCACACAATGGCTCCACCACCTAGGGTGAATACTGATCCAGACGTGGATTTTCTAGAATCCCTGTCTCATTGAAAATCAGAATCTGTGTATCCTAAAGGAATCAAATCCTGTCCAGAATACACTAGCATATAGTTTCTCGTTCTCCGAAGATACTTGAGAATAGTCTTGACAGCAACCCAATGATCTAATCCTGGGTTGGACTGGTACCTACTGACTACTCCCACTGCATAGCAGATGTCCGGTCTCGTGCATAACATAGCATACATGAGACTACCTACTGCTGATGCATATGGAACACGTCTCATATCATCAACTTCTTGAGGTGTCTTAGGACACTGTTCCTTAGACAAGTGAACCCCATGTCTAGAAGGTAAATTACCTTTCTTGGAGTTCTGCATCGAAAATCGCACAAGAATCTTGTCGATATATGATGCCTGAAACAATGCATTGTATCTCATTTGGTAACATGTTTGACATGTTAATTGTGCTTCATTGTGTGCATCTCACTCACTTGACACTTGCGCATCATTCATGTAAGATAGACTTTTTTCTTGAGTGTTAAAAAGGGATTTTTCCCTTTAGCGCTGCCTAGACCGCTCGGCAGGCTCTGCTTGCACCGCGGCGCATGAAGCAGGTATTCTCCAGTGCGTCATGCGCGACGTGGACCTCGACCTGTGCACTTGCACGCACAGCGGTCCCAACCACGGTGTTGTCTAGACGGTGCACTGCTGTATTTACCGCGGTCTGGACACTTACCTGTGCCGCGGTCTAGCAAGCGGTTTTGACGGGATTCTGTTTCCCAAGTTCAAAACGATGTAGTTTTAACTAGCGCTTCATATATATTCTCCCTCTTCTCTTCTTGGCCGACCAAGAGCTTAGAAAATCATTTTTAGAGAGAGGTTAGAGCTCCTAGAGAGAGAAAGCTTCAAGAAAGCATCTTTGACTCTCCAAACCCAAAACCCATCTCCATCTTGCATCATTCAACATCATTTGAGCATGGGTCTTCATTGTTTCATGACTAGGTAAGCAAGAACTTCTTTGAATATCATTTATTGTTCTTCTTACTCTAGATTAGGTATTTATTGCATGATTAAATACCTAGACTCTACTTTATTGCATATTTATGAGTCTTGATAACATGATTGGGTTTGTTTGTGATAGCTTAATTGATTAGGTCATTTTTGCCTAAAAGCTAGGTCATAAATATTCATGTGTGATTAATTGATAACTAGGTTGAAAAATTGTGTTTTAATCAACTAGTTAATGTTCATGAATATTTGATTGTGTTTGTTTGTGATAGCTTGCAATATTAGGTCATATATGCCTAAATAGCTAATCCATAAATGTTCATGTATGCTTAATTGATGATTAGGTTGACTTTGTGCATCTAGTCAAGTTTATGAATGTTTATGTGAATTTAATTGACAATTAGGTTGTTAGAATTTCTCTACAACTAATTGAGACCTCATGTGTGTACATGTAGGCATTGTTTGATAACTAGAGTGTTTAATTGCATTATAACATCTAGTTAAGCATTTTGTGTTTAGTCTTGCACATTATTGCATTGAGTATATTGTCATATCCACACGTAGACTTTTATACTCTTCTTGAGTCAAAGTCTTGTGGCTTCGGGGTGAAGTTGCACAAGCATTGAAGTCTTGCAACCAAGTTGTGGTTGGCAAGCATCGGTCAAGTGCCACTATAAAAGGCCTGCGGGTAGAGTAGGAGGTGCTCACGCCAAGAGTAGTGTATCAGAGGATATCACTAGGGATTGAACCAAGAGTGGCGAGTGGTAGTGTCCATAGCCTGAGGTTGTCGAAAGTGAGAGTCCGAGTATCACCTGAGGGTGTAACTTTTTACTCATATAGTGGATTTCTGTGATCGTCTGTGGCTAGAAGGATAGCCCGTGGTTTTTCCCTTGTCGAAGGGTTTCCACGTCAAAATCAAGTGTTCTTTATACTTCCGCACTTTTACTTGATTTTGTATGTTTGTTTTAATTTTGTTATATATTTAATATTGACTAATCGAAAAAGTTGGTAATAATCGATTAACAACCCATTCACCTCCCCTCTAGGTTGTAGACACACGCTTGAGCTGTATTTTCAATTGGTATCAGAGCGGGTTCCTAGATATACTTAGGTGATCCTTGCTCTTGATTGTGTGTGTCTTGCATTTGTGTGCATTTTGTTGGTTGCATTCATTTGCATTCATCTCATTCCCTAAACGTTATGAGTGGCATTGAGATAATAGAGGGTGATTTGACCTCCAAAGTTGAGAGGGAGATATATGACTCCGATGAGGAGATGACTCTCATGGTTGAGAGATTTAAGAGATTTACAAAATCTCAAAAGAAGGGCATGACCTCCAAGGTGAAGGAGGAAAAGAAAAAGTCAAGGAAAGATGACCCTTGCCTTGAGTGTGGTGGAGTTGGCCACCTTGCCTCCATGTGTGGTAACTTGAAGTACAAGAAGGGAGGAGAAACTATGATCGCTACTTGGAGTGATAGCAAAGTTGAAGTAGTTGAAGAGTGCTCCACAAGCTCGGTTGCTAGTGAGATCAACTACTTCAGCATTTCCGGGTTCCTACCATGAAGAAACTCAAGCCATCACCAAATGTTTATCACTTGAAGATTTCAAGATGGGTGGCCTTGAACTTGGAAACCGAAGAGGAGCATGCTTGAGTGAAGCAAGCCTTGATGATATGACTCTCACAAGAACAAGTGGGAGAAGCCTTGATAGTGATGGCTCATGCTTCGAGAACTCTTGTGATAATAAGGTGGATTATCAAGAGTTGGTTGATTCTCTTCAAAAGACCTTGAAGGAGAAGGAAAATGATATCCTTAGATTAGAAAAGGATAATCTTCAACTAAAAGCCAAAGTGACTCCCTTTGATGATGAAGTGAGGAGAGTCAAGGAAAGTGAAGATTTGTTGAAGAAGGAAAATTTTCAATTAAAGGCCAAGTTAGATGACTCCTCGAAGACGGACATGATTGATGTGTCCAAGTATGAAAAGGAGATTGAAGATTGCCACCAAAGGATAAAGGCAATGAAGGATGAACTTGCCAACAAAGAGAACTCCTTGAAGATTGTCAAGGAAAGAGAGATGAGGTACCTTGAAGAATTAAAGAAGGCCAAGGTCAAACAACCTCAAGCTCAAGGCAAGAGCAAAGCTTTATCCAAGCAGGGTTTAACTTAAGGAAAGTCCACACAAGCCTTGGCAACTCAACCAAAGCCTAGGCAATCCAAGAAGAAAGGACAAGTCCTTGAGAAGCCAACCACCTCCTCCAACAAGTCAACCATCAAGAAAAGAGGTGACCATAAGTGGCATGCTCAACCAAGAAGGCATGATCAACCGGCTCAACCACCTCAACAAGCTAGACCATAAAGGTGCCACAAATCGGCTCAAGCTCCTAGGAGAAGCAAACCGATGCACCATCAAAGACAACCTCATCAACATGGCGATGCCTCGATGAGATCACAATGCTATGGTATAAATCCTTACTTTGTACCTACTTGTCATTATTGTGGTATGATTGGTCACTTAAGACCAAATTGCTTGAATTACATTAAGAGGTGTAGATTAGAGAGCATGAAAGAAAAACGGTTGAAAAATAGGGCAAGTTTGCATAAACCTAGGGAACCTAGAAACATGTCTATGACCACTAAAAATGTTAAAGTGGAACCTAGGTGGTTTAGAAAGACTGAACCCGCTTGCCTTAGTGCCCATGTGACACCCGTAGATGCAACTAGGTCTATCGGACTTGGTAAGTCTATAGGGGCTCATGCCACCCAATGACTTGGTTGGTTGTGACCCCATGAGGGGAGCTCAAGCAAAGAGAGTGAACTTGCATGATTTGCTATATGCAAAAAGTTGATTAATTTTATGCTCTTTTATAATTGGTTGAGATGATTGGTTGCACATATATGCTTATATGTTATTTTCTTAATAAGTGTGCAACATTGCTTTACTTGCAATCCATGTCATATTTTAGTTCAACAATACATTTTTGGACTAGGAGATTTTGATTGGGAAAGTACATTTGAATGACCCATAATTTATCTCCATGACATGAGAACTTTTAATGACATGCTTAAAATGATATGCATGAAATGTTTTTGATTGCTTTAGTGCAAAATATGTGTGAAAGCAACTGAGAAGACTAAACTCAATAAGGATCTTGTATCCATGCTATAAATAAGGATGTCTCAACCAAATTTAGTCTTCTCTCTCTCTTTATTAGTTGAACAAGGCTACTATCATACGGGTATCCTACCTGGAAAAATCAAAAAGGGTGCGAAAGTCACTCATGTCTTGTTTCGCTTATAAAGTTTGATATAGTTGCTCTTTAAATTGAAATTCATTTTGAAAAACTATATCTTGTTTGCTTATGACAAAAGGGTACAAATTGGTTTGAATTCATTTGGAAACCCTTTTGATGTTTGCTTTACCAAATACCATTGCTTGAACTTGAATGCTATATGTCTTGCATGCAAAGCAACAAATTCACACATTTTTTTGTTAAATAAAACTCCTTGAATCTCTCTCAATTATTTAAGTTGCATAAAGTTTGTGTATATGATTATGCAATGTATATGATTATGCAATGTATTTGCTTGAATAGCTCTCTTTGCTAAAGCAACCCGATATGGGGGGCTCCTTTGCCTATCTCATGACAAAAAGGGGGAGAAGTCTTAGAGATATAGGGGGAGCATTAGTTTATTCTTTATGGGAGATATCATGAGAGAGAGTAACCTTTTAGGGGGAGCATTGCACATGCATTCTTTGTATTGCTTTATTTGTATTTAAGTGCAATGCTTGTTTTTATTTGTTCACCTCACTTGCACTTGTTCTTGGAAAGTGCTTCTTGCTATTGTGTGTAGGTACATTGATAATTCTACAAAGAGATTGAAGATACTAAAGATTTAGATTCTAGGTATCTCTTTTGTAATGTAGAAGTGATTATGGACAATAACTTTGTTTTATTTTGTGAGGATTGTTTGTGAGTGGTTGTTTTGTCATGAAATAGCCAAAGGGAGAGATTGTAAGGACCTTGATTTTATGATTGGCTTATTTCATGACAAACCACACCACATTAGGGATGATTGTGTAATAGGTAGCTTAGGTCCGTGTTGGCAAGCTTCCAAGCATCTCCATGACTTCAAGAGCAAAAGGTATACTCACTTGACATTGTCTCTTGAAGAGTTTAGGTGCACACACACACACTTCATGCATATTTTGTTTATCTTGTATTTGTGTTCTTTATTGTTTATATAAGTGTGCATCCTTTTCAAAAACACTCACTAGCTTGCATTAGATATCATATCTTGCATTGTATCTCATTTGATAACATGTTTGACATGTTAATTGTGCTTCATTGTGTGCATCTCACTCACTTCACAATTGCACAACATTCATGTAAGATAGACTTTTTTCTTGAGTGTTAAAAAGGGATTTTTCCTTTTAGCGCGGCCTAGACCGCTCGGCAGGCTCTGCTTGCACCGCGGCGCACGGAGCGGTATTCTCCAGTGCGTCATGCGCGACGTGGACCGCGACATGTGCACTTGCACGCACAGCGGTCCCAACCGCGGTGTTGTCTAGACGGTGCACTGTTGTATGTACCGCGGTCTGAACACTTACCTGTGCCACGATCTAGCAAGCGGTTTTGATGGGATTCTGTTTCCCAAGTTCAAAACGATGTAGTTTTAACTAGGGCTTCATATATATTCTCCCTCTTCTCTTCTTGGCCGGCCAAGAGCTCAGAAAATCATTTTTAGAGAGAGGTTAGAGCTCCTAGAGAGAGAAAGCTTCAAGAAAGCATCTTTGACTCTCCAAACCCAAAACCCATCTCCATCTTGCATCATTCAACATCATTTGAGCATGGGTCTTCATTGTTTCATGACTAGGTAAGCAAGAACTTCTTTGAATATCATTTATTGTTCTTCTTACTCTAGATTAGGTATTTATTTCATGATTAAATACCTAGACTCTACTTTATTGCATATTTATGAGTCTTGATAACATGATTGGGTTTGTTTGTGATAGCTTAATTGATTAGGTCATTTTTGCCTAAAAGCTAGGTCATATATATTCATGTGTGATTAATTGATAACTAGGTTGAGAAATTGTGTTTTAATCAACTAGTTAATGTTCATGAATATTTGATTGTGTTTGTTTGTGATAGCTTGCATTATTAGGTCATATATGCCTAAATAGCTAATCCATAAATGTTCATGTATGCTTAATTGATGATTAGGTTGACTTTGTGCATCTAGTCAAGTTTATGAATGTTTATGTGAATTTAATTGACAATTAGGTTGTTAGAATTTCTCTACAACTAATTGAGACCTCATGTGTGTACATGTAGGCATTGTTTGATAACTAGAGTGTTTAATTGTATTATAACATCTAGTTAAGCATTTTGTGTTTAGTCTTGCACATTATTGCATTGAGTATATTGTCTCATACACACGTAGACTTTTATACTCTTCTTGAGTCAAAGTCTTGTGGCTTCGGGGTGAAGTTGCACAAGCATTGAAGTCTTGCAACCAAGTTGTGGTTGGCAAGCATCGGTCAAGTGCCACTATAAAAGGCCTGCAGGTAGAGTAGGAGGTGCTCACGCCAAGAGTAGTGTATCAGAGGATATCACTAGGGATTGAACCAAGAGTGGCGAGTGGTAGTGCCCATAGCCTAAGGTTGTCGAAAGTGAGAGTCCGGGTATCAATTGAGGGTGTAACTTTTTACTCATTAGTGGATTTCTGTGATCGTCTGTGGCTAGAAGGATAGCCCGTGGTTTTTCCCTTGTCGAAGGGTTTCCACGTCAAAATCAAATGTTCTTTATACTTCCGCACTTTTACTTGATTTTGTATGTTTGTTTTAATTGGGTTATATGTTTAATATTGACTAATCGAAAAAGTTGGTAATAATCGATTAACAACCCATTCACCCCCCCTCTAGGTTGTAGACACACGCTTGAGCTGTATTTTCAATGTGTACTTAACATCCAAGATTGCCAGATGTAATCTCCAACTGAGTATATGAGTGACATACACAGAGGAATTCAGTTTGAGATGAGCAATCTAAAAAGTCCGCGGATAGCAAATAGAGCTTGGTACTTTATTTGTGGTCAATCTACAGCTGCGGTCCATTCTGTAATGAACAGTAGTCTTATCCTAGACTATTCTTATGGTGATATGAGAATGATGGCACCTTGTATGATATGATCATATAGGACTGGGCTACGATCTATATGAATCTCTCACCAAGATCCATTACATGATGAGATTCATATATATAGACAAAGGATGGCTATATATGGGTGATCTTAATCCTGAGTGTCTTATTGACTCCTTCAGGTTAGATTGTGGTTTTTGATATACCATGGGTGAGATCGGAGTTGCATTCCCGGTCAATAACTTCATATGTTGGAATCGCGGTTTGGTTTGTGGCAGGGAAGGTCTACACACAATAGTGGAATCCACTCCTTCTTACGAGAAGTAGATAGTAGTTCCATTAAAGGTTAATTCGGGGCTTTAACAATATGAGCGTTTTCCTTCTTCCGTAAAGGAAGTTAGGATTTATTGTTCATTAGATAATCAATGGTACTTAATGGATAAAATATAATTAGAGGGGTATAACGGAATTTATGACCAAGCTCTAATTACGAACCACTTGTGGAGGATCATACTGTATGTAATAGCTATATCGATGGACACTGAGTTATTGGTTTGTGTAAAAACATCTACAATTATGAGAGTGCAGCCTCGGGTTTTTAGTGGAGTAACTCCAAGGTTAATAATCATGAAATAATAATTGAAGAGTTTAATTAATTTTTCTAAGGATTATTGGAGCTCAAAACTGTGGGTCCATTAGGTCCCCTTGCTAGCCCAGAATGTTTATGGTAACAAGGATCATGGTTAATTAATTAGATGGTCCAATTAATTGTATTAAGAAAGTGACACATATTTATTCAGGGATGGATTGAATAATGAGATTATTTAATTAATATATTAATAATTAATGGATTAATAATTATGAATTATTAATAATTATTAAATGGAGGTTGTGGGTTCAAATCATGACTATGACATAAAATAATTAGATTATTTTATTCTTTGAGAAGTCTAGTATTTAAGTTTAAGTTAACTAGGGTTATGTGGGAGTTAAAATCCTACTCTATTTATGACACTTAAATACTAATTATCTTTTTAATATATAAAGATATATTTGGGAAAAGATAATAATCTAGTTTTAAAATATATAATGATATATTTATATAACTAGATAAGAGAAAAATAGTTTTTAAGGAATTTTGATTTGAACGAAAAAAAAAAGATATTGGATTCGACCAAAAGTAGGAAAAGAGAATCAGGTGGTGCGGTGATCGTGCCTAAATTGTTGTATATTTCGGCCCTCATTCCTATTCTTTTGTCTCGTTCTTGAGTGTATTTTCTATATATTTTATGTCTTTTATGTCTAATAGGCTCGTTGGTGCTAATTGCAGGCAATAGATGTAATTCTGATGTTAGAAGCTAGTTGCAGTGGTTCCAGCAGAAAAGGGGCAAAAGGAAAGATAAAGGATCATAACCAACTCTATAAGTGCGGGTCAAGTGCGGGTCGCAACCGCACTCCAACCGCACTCCTTCCCATAGCCGGGACCTGAATCATGAAGGAAAGATAAAGTGCGGGTTAAGTGCGGGTCATCCAACCGCACTTCACCCGCACTATTGCTCAAGACAGAGGAGTTGATTCGTACCTGACAGATAAAGTGCGGGTAAAGTGCGGGTAATCCAACCGCACTTCACCCGCACTATTGCTCAAGACAGAGGAGCTGATTCGTACCTGACAGATAAAGTGCGGGTAAAGTGCGGGTAATCCAACCGCACTCCACCCGCACTGTTGCTCAAGATAGAGGAGTGGGTTTACACCTGACACCAGAGTGCGAGTACAGTGCGAGTAAAATGCGGGTAAAGTGCGGGTAATCCAACCGCACTCCACCCGCACTATTGCTCAGATCAAAGAACTGAAGATGAAGAAAACCTTTACAGTGCGGGTAATTCACCCGCACTCCACCCGCACTATGCACGTGACAGTTTCTGGTTTCAAGCTTAAGTGACCCATTTTTCCATCCTTTATAAATAGAAAAGGATGGGAACGAACCAAAGGATCACCATACCTCCCAACACTTATATTCTAAGCTAGTAACATATCTCCCTATCATCCAAACCATCTCTACTCTATCAAAGGCAACTAGGAGACTTGGATTCAGGCTTCAAGGAAGGAGATCAATCTTCAAGGGTTCTCTCTACACTCTCTCTTAGTTTATTTGTTTGTAATAGAACATGAGTAGCTAAAATACCCCACTATGGGGTTGATGTTATTTGTTTGATGGATATTTGGGCTTTGTAAATAAACTCTATGTGTTATATTTATTCTATCTCTATGTTTTATTCCATTGCTTTAATTGATTTCCATTATTGAGTTGCTTGGATATACCCTCTTTGCATGATTGATTTGGATTACTTGAGTAGGCAATTAGGTTGTCTAATGCTCAATTGAATGGAAGGATTTTCAAAAATCCGGCTCTACAACCATGCCCTTAATCTAATCTTGAATTAGTGGCTTTCACTATACACTCTAGGTTAGCCACTTGTGAGAGAATTAGAAGCCTTCACTATACACCCTAGGTTGGCTACTTTAGTGATTCTACGAGAACTAACCTTCGAGTAGAATTCGGTTGATAACCTAAAGCCTTATCCAATCTCAAACGGGTGGCCTTCACTATACATCATAGGTCGGCCACTTGTGAGGGAATTGGAAGCCATCACTATACATCCTAGGATGGCTACATTAGTAATAGGTTGAGCCATAGCTAGATAGATGAGCATTCATGGAAAAGGTCCCGATTAAGTAACTAGCCACTGTTGGTTGCTTAGGAGGGATTAATCTCTAGTAGGAGGTCTTCGCTATACACCCTAGGTTGACCTCTTGCTATAGATATATACCAACACTATACACCCTAGGTTGGTTACATTTGTCAAAACGTGCTTAATTGAGAGTTTGTTGCAATTGCCCCAATATACACTTACGAGTCCATCAACTCCATAGTTCCATCATCATTCATTCATCACTCCATTGTCATCCCATTTTATTTGCTTTCATAGTTTAGTTTATATTGTATCTTCATTCACCATCACTTTACTTTTATGCATGCTAGTTATATTAATCCTAATCTTATCACCGCTACGCCGATCTCAGTGGACGACACCCGTGCTTACTACTTTACTTGTATTCTACTTGTGAACTCATCGCATAGGTTTTATAAATTGTTTTGACGGACGGTTTTCTGACGGCAAAAACCTTCTCATCAATTGGCGCCGCTGCCGGGGATCAGTGTGCGTAGTAGTGATTAGATTAGTTTTAATATTATTAGTTTATTAGTTGTTTTTAGTTTTGTTAGTTCCTTTTTATTTCTTTGGTAGTTTTTGTTTTTGTTTGTTTCAGGACTCTATGGATTCCTTTTGGCAAAATTCAGGGTCAAGCTACGAGCCTAATGAGAATGCCTACATCTCGTCATTCTAGTCAAATTCCGTTGAAGATCAACTAAGAAATTTCATGAAGAATTATGTGCGGGAGACTGAGCAGATGATAGCTTCTCAACAAGAGACTCAAGCCTTCATAGAAGAGAAAACCACCCAAATGCTCGAATCCGCCCAGCAGTCCACCCCGGTAAATTAGAGTTGTTTCCAAGTTAAAGCAACCAAACCGATGGATTCCTCTAATTTCTCAAAAGAAGACATGTACAAGCTCCGAATAGAATTTGAAGTGGAGCGAAGCAAGAGAATGGACGAGATGGACAGGATGATCAAGATAAACCAAGAGCTTATGAGCGTGAGCACAGAGCTAGTGTTGGAAAGAGGTGTGTTGAAGGAAGAGAATGAAGCACTTCAAGAGAGAGAAGCCTTGGGAATGGAAAAGGCGAGTAATCTCCAAGAGTTGAACAAGATACTATTATTTGAAGTAAAGATGCTCAGGGTTCAGAATGGTACTCTCAAGAAGACAAATGGTGAAGTCTCCGACAAGAACAAAGAATTGGAGGAACGACTTGAGAGATTTGAAGCCGAAAAGAGTACCGCATCGGAGGATTTGGAGAACTTAGTGAGGCTATCAAAAGATTTTGAAGATGAGATAGCTCACAAGTCAATGATGATGCAAATGGAGGTTGATCAAAAAGCCAATGTCTTAGAGGAAGCAAAGGTAGCACTAAGCAAAAAGGAGGAGGAGGTCAAGGCGTTACAAGTGAAACAAATCAAACGTCCTCAAGACTACTCATCAAAGGGGAGTTCCTCTAACTCTAATGTCTTTTGCTATGCATGTTCTAGGATAGAGCATTTTAAGGATAAAAATTACAAGCCAAATCAACATAGGAAAACTAGAGGTCCTAGGAATAGATGGAGTCCACCTAGGGTCAAGCAAATATGGGTAAGGAAAGACCAAGTGCACTTATATAGAAACATGAAAAAGGAAAAGATAATGAAGTCACCTAAATTTATTTGGGTAGTGAAAAATAGGGAATTTCCTAACTTGGTCAAACCACCCTTAGAGGATCCTAGCCTCTCCATGAATGCATCCCATTGAATAATTTTGATGCATGTAGTTAGTTTTATGTTTTATGTTGTTTAAATTCAATAAATTGTGATGTTGGGATATTTTTGTTCGAATGTTATATTTTGTGGATATTTGCACATTGAATTTATTGATTATATTTGTGGATGAAAGAGCCGGAGGCTCTTGTGCAAGTATGAATGCATGTGCTTTATATTGTTTAATTCGGTTTGGGGGTTGTTCATGCCCCATTCCGTCAATTTTGACAAAATGCATGATGTTAAGCTTGACTTGTGCTTCAATGATATATTGCATGAATTGCTTTTATTTTGTGAGCCTTGTTTGAGTCATTTTTATTTTGTTGGGGCATTGATTGTGTTTGATTAGTGCCTAGGTTTGTTTGAGTCATGTTTGGTGCATGCCGCTAGGCCGGATTCTCTTGTCTTCAACATTGAGGACAATGTTGGGTTTTGGTTTGGGGGTGTAGAAGCCTTTTTGAGTCGTCTTTTGTGTCTTGAGTCATTTTTGTGTCTTATTTTTGAAAAGTTGCTGCTTAGCCAGAATTTTGAGCTTATTTAGCTTGGTGAGATACCTGGAGCATAGTGTTTGTGGCGAATGTGTGTATGCTTTGTGTGCTTATTCAATAACTCTTAGTCACTTTAAGG
The DNA here is from genome assembly GCA_033220585.1 of Dipteronia sinensis. Classification (NCBI taxonomy): domain Eukaryota; kingdom Viridiplantae; phylum Streptophyta; class Magnoliopsida; order Sapindales; family Sapindaceae; genus Dipteronia; species Dipteronia sinensis. Next base: position 45,212 of record JANJYJ010000987.1, read on the forward strand.
GTCTCACTTGCACTTCATGGGCTAGTCTCATCTTCTAGTGTCCAAGTTTAGGGAACTTGGTGCTCAAGCGCCTTGTTCTAATAGTGGAGATTTCCCTTGTGAGATCACAAACACAAGCCAAAAGCTTGTATATTTGAGGGAAAATGTTTTTCAAATCTGTAAACATTATTCAAACACCATGCATAGTCTCACTACATCAAAAATCATCATTTGTCATTGAACATGCATCATATATGTGGATTGCTTGACGGAAACTTTTATTCCCTTGGTAGATTGATCCTTAGAAATGATATTAGGCAATGTGTGTTTTAGCCACTCAAAAAGAAAGCCTAAATACTTCCCATTCCCGTAATATGTGTGCTCCCAAGCCAATTTTGAAGCCAAACACATATAGACTTTTCCATTCTACACCTACATTATCCATAACCCAAGCAACCTAAACACTTAGCCAACCCTCTCTTAATTGATCTTGTTGAGGCTTAGGAATGTAAAGTTGTGCTTTAATTTGATAAATGGCGTGTACCTAGGCAAGAGTAATTAGTTGTGAAAATGTGCATAGTAAAAAGGCATGAAAAGAAAAGAAAAGAAAAGAAGCAAAAAGTAACAAAAGAAAAATATGCTTCAAATGCCTTGTGTAAATTGTAAATGCTACTCAAACGAGTAACATGAGTAGTTAAAGATTGTACGTAGAGTCTAATTGTATGCCTGGACGCCATATTGTATTTGGAAGTGGAGTTGCACGAGAAATTAAATGCTTAAGCGTAGAATGTATTGCCTTAACTTGGTTGATTAGTGCTTGTGCCTAAATTCTCATTCTTCTAATCACCATTCACCATGGCCACGTTACAACCAAATGGAAAGACCTAATTGATCTTAGGGGACATCTAGATTGGGAATATTAGTTGATGAATTCTCTTTCCACGTTCATGACACGTGATTCTTTCAAAATAAATATAAAACGCAGCGGAAGAAACGAAAAATAGATTTCGTATGGTTTTAAAAATTTTCTCAAAGTTGAACCTTAACCTTTTAATTAATTAAACTCAAATATATACGGTTAGAGTTAAATACCTCTTGACGCGTGATCCGATTGACTTACGTCGATTGGTAATCCGCAAAATCATTTCCGATGCCCGTGAACAGTACCCGCGTGAACAGTGATCGTGAACAGTACCCACCCCCCCCCCCCCCCCCCCCCCCCCCCCCCCGTGAACAGTACCGCGAGATCTTCCAATCCGAATATGTACGTGAATCACCTAGGACCGTGGTCTCCCTTTTTCTTTGAATTGCAAACCTGAGAATGGATGAACAAAGTTTTCTTTTTCTTTTGTTAGTCACAAAACAATCAAAAGAAGACAAAAATTATTCCGGTCACTTTTGAGTTCTCAATCTAATGATCGAAACTCGCGTGAACCTAATTCGATGTTGTACACACAAGCTTATTGATGAACAAGCAATCAGTGTACTATCAAAGAATAATCTCTTCTCTCTTTTATGTTTAGTAGAATAAAAATTATCCTTTTCTATGAATTGAGAAGAAGAAGAAAAAATTGAAATCATTCAATCAACTATGGTGGCCGAATTCTATATGTGGTATTATATAGGTGGCCGAAATTTTGCTTCCTCTTCTATTTAGGATTGCCGAAATCTTCCTCTAAATGGACTAGGGTTGCCGCAAATCACATACCAAAAAGAGTTTGTGTTGCACCCTAATTTCCATCAACCTTTAGACTTCAAAACCTAATCCAACTCATAGATATTTTTATTCTTTTATTGACTAAATAAAAAGACTTCTTATTTGATTAAATAAATAAAATTATTTATTTATTTTCTTATCAAACAAGTCTTTTACTTTTAATATACTACTACCAATAGTATAACTTTAGGAAATATATTTCCTGATCAGAAATAGATTTGTTTCTTAATTAAACAATTAATTAATAAATTAACTAATTCTTATTTAATTAAAACAATGAAACAAAAAAATATATTAGGTTAATATATACACCTTGCCGCCCCACTTATATAAATGGGCCATATATTATTTTCTTATTTCATTTAATCCATTGGACTTTAAATAAAAGCCCACATGTGAACCAGATCCATTCTTACTAAAAGAAACAAGCCCACATGTCTCCTTTTAATATATTAATATAATAGTGCAGCCCATTAATTAAATAATAGACATATTATATTCTTGATATATTAAAAACAATTCTAGATGGACCCTTAAATCGGCCCGGTAGAATATATCAAGTGATCCATGCAAATACGTGTGGATTGGGGATCTTGGCGGGCTATCTAAATTTAAGCTTCAATAGACACAACCTAATCACAATCAACAAATGATTCACTTAGGTCCAATCTATTAATTTTAACTCATTCCACTAAAGAGCTAAAATTGAACTCTTAAATAAAGATAGAATAAGGAGATGTTTCTCATTCATACCCTAGACAATCTTATAGGAGATGGTGTATCCTCGTGAATAATATCAGTAATCGCCAAGAGCTCATAGACCGCCTATAGCTCTCCAAGTTACCATATTTCCTCATATGACCACATTTCGAACTTGGATACTTTGACTTGTCCAGAAGCCATGTTTTCAATAATCATTATTGAAAACTCAACGTTGAGATTTAATATCCAATACCTCAAAACATCCATATGATGATATTATACTCTCATTTAATAAATGGAGCCACGATGTCCATATCTATAAATGAAGTCCTCTATCGATTAACAAATGTATACCACCAAACTATCGAGGATAGACTATGCTATATAACCGTACTCATTGATAGCTCTAATGATAACACTTGCAACCATAAGTCCATCATTTATCTCAGGATTAAGATAGACTCTCCGATTGTCCTCTTTAATGAAAAGTCTTATATCTAGTGACGGTTCTAGATAAAGTATTTCATTGTGATCCAGTTCAATGCACCTAGTGCACTAGATTCTTTTACTCGGAAACCTTTCGATGATTTTAGACTCATCATATTCATTTGATCCCACTCAAATGCTAGTAAAAGAATTCTACAACTTTAACAAGATAGAGGTGCCCAACCTTTAACTTAAGTTGTGAACGTTATTCAAGACTAACTAAAGAATTGTGTCTACCTCATACATATCCGGATGTATGAACAATTCTTCATGTCTCATAGTCTTTTGACCTTATGATTATTTACCTTGACAATTATAATAATAAATGCTATAAGTAATTGTAAGAATCAGAATTCACTTTATTAATATGAGAAGATTGTCAATTACAATATTACACTCTTACCATTGAGCATAATCCTAACAATCTCCCACTTTCTCTATAGCAAGTGTGTCATATCTCTCATTCCCATGTTCTCTAGATGTCCATCAAAGCTCTTCTGAGGTAGAACCTTTGTGAAAGGATCCACTAGATTTTCTGCTGACGCGATTTTGGTGATCGTCACGTCTCCCCTATGAACAATTTCCCTCAAAAGGTGATACTTCCTTTCAATGTGTTTACCTCTCTTATGACTTCTTGGTTCTTTCGAATTAGCCACTGCACCACTTTTGTCATAGTGTATAGTGATCTGCTTATTCGCACTAGGAACTACTTCTAAGTCAATCAAGAATTGGCGGAGCCAAACAGCCTCTTTGGCAGCTTCGTATGGAGCAACATACTCAGCTTCCATGGTGGAATCAGCAATACAAGAATGCTTGATACTCTTCCATATGACTGCTCCTCCTCCAATGGTAAACACAGATCCTGATGTGGATTTTCTGGAGTCAGAATCTGACTGGAAATCAGAATCTGTATACCCAACGGGAATTAAATCCCCTCCAGAGTATACAAGCATATAATCTCTAGTTCTCTTGAGATACTTGAAAATATGCTTGACTGCCGTCCAATGATCAGGACCAGGTTTCGATTGAAACCTGCTAACTATGCCAACAGCAAAACAAATATCTGGTCTAGTACAGAGCATTGCATACATGAGACTTCCAACTGCCGAGGCATATGGAACTCTACTCATGAATTGCTCTTCATGCACATTCTTAGGTGCTTGACCCTTAGAAAGTTTGATTCCATGTCTAAAAGGTAACATACCTTTCTTGGAATCTTGCATGGTGAATCTGAACAAGATTTTATAAATGTATGAAGCTTGGGATAATGCAATCGTTCTATTCTTTCTATCCCTTATTACTTGGATACCAAGAATATAACTTGCTAAGTCCTTCATATCAAATTGTTTTGCTAACCATTCTTTCACTGATGTCAATACACCTACATCGTTTCCAATGAGTAGTATATCATCAACATAAAGAATGAGGAAAACCAACTTGTCGCCTTTGATCCTCTTGTATACACAAGGTTCGTCAGGGTTTTGAATAAATCCAAAACCCTTTACAGCTTGATCGAACCTTATGTTCCAGGATATGGATGCTTGCTTTAGTCCATAAATGGACTTTTGCAACTTGCATACTCTTTCTTCTTGGCCTTTTTCAATGAATCCCTCTGGTTGCATCATGTAGATGCTTTTGTCAAGACTTCCATTAAGGAAAGCTGTCTTGACGTCCATTTGCCAAATCTCTAGGTCTAGAGATGCTGCAATGGATAAGAGTATCCTAATGGATTTAAGCATGGCCACAGGTGAGAAGGTTTCCTCGTAATCGATACCTTCTTTCTGTGTATAACCTTTAGCTACTAGTCTAGCTTTAAAGGTTTCCACCTTACCATCCATACCTCTTTTCCTCTTGTATACCCACTTGCACCCAATGGGTTTTATCCCTTTAGGCAAGTCTACAAGGGACCAGACTTTGTTATTGAACATCGATTCAATCTCGGATTGCATTGCCTTTTGCCAATGACGACAATCAACATCCTCCATAACTTCCTTGTACGTGTAGGGATCATCGTCGTCCGGGAGATTCTCAACAGATTCTCCTAGACCGATATATCTTTCGGGTTGTGTTCTAACCCTCCCACTACGATGAGGAATGGTAGGTTGTTGATCTTGTGTTGGAGTGGAACTTACAATTGGGCTGGGTTGTGAAACCTCTTGTGGAATTGTATCTCCTGCCATCTCATTCAAGACAATTCTACTTTTGGGCACAAAATTATTCATATAGTCCTTTTCTAGAAATGAAGCATTTGTTGAAACAAATACTTTTAGATCAGAAGGACTATAGAAATAATATCCTTTAGTTCCTTTTGGATACCCCACAAATATACATGTTTCCGAACGGGACTCCATCTTTTCTGTCTTTCCTTTCAACACATGTGCAGGACAACCAAATATCCTCATGTGTTGTAAACTAGGCTTTCGGCCAGTCCACAATTCATGTGGGGTTTTAGGGACAGATTTAGATGGTACATCGTTTAGAATATATATTGCTGTTTGTAGAACATATCCCCAAAAAGAAATAGGAAGTGTTGAATAACTCAACATTGATCTAACCATCTCTAAAAGAGTCCTATTTCTCCTTTCTGCTACCCCATTTTGTTGAGGTGTACCTGGTGCAGAAAGCTGAGAAACTATCCCATTATCAATAAGATATTGCTGAAACTCTCAAGATAGATATTCTCCACCACGATCAGATCTCAAGATCTTTATATGTTTCTCAAGCTGATTTTCTACTTCAGCTTTGAATGCTTTGAACATATCAAATGCATCCGACTTATGTCTCATGAGATACACATAACCAAATCTTGAGTAATCATCTGTGAAGGTGATGAAGTACTCATATCCACCTCTAGCTTGAATGCTCATAGGACCACATACATCAGTGTGTACTTAGTCCTAAACATTCAGTGGCTCTTGCACCTTTGGTATTGAACGGCCTTTTGGTCATTTTACCTTCTAAAAAAGATTCACAAGTTGGTAGATCATCAACCTTTAAGTCACTTAAAGGTCCGTCACATACCAATCTTTTAATCCTATTAAGGTTAATGTGACCTAGGCGTAAATGCCAAAGATAGGTTTCATTTTTTGATAATTTTACTCTTTTATGATTAGGTTCCGTTATTTCTGTGTCTAATGAGTGAGAGATATTTCTATGCAAAAAGAATAAACCGTTTTCCAATGTACCTTTGCAAACAACTTTGTCATTCTTACTAATAATAAAAGTTTTATTAAAAGTAACCGAATATCCAAACTTATTTAAACAAGAAACTGAAATTAAATTCCTCTTGAATTGAGGTACATAATAAACGTCTATTAAATCTAAATGCCTACTAGAATCTAAAATAACTCTAATATCTCCCACTGCACTTGCAGACACTAACGTTCCGTTGCCCAAGCACAAATTGACTTCATCTTCATTCAACCTTCTCTTTTCCTGAAACCCCTGCAAGGAATAACAAACATGATTAGTGGCTCCAGAGTCTATGATCCAAGAATTAGTAGAATCTGCCAGAAAACATGTTTCTAGATAATTAACATTACCTTCTTCCTTCTTTTTCTGGGACTTTGGGCAATCTCTTTTCCAATGCCCCTTTTCACCAAAAAGGAAGCATTTCCCTTTGATCTTGGTTACTTTCTTGGTTTCCTTCTTGGTAGGCCCAAGTTGCTTTTTCTTCTGTTGTTTCTTGACCTTCTTACGGGTTTTAACAGTTGCAACTTTACCAACCAAATGAATCTCTTGACCTTTGTTTTTCACAAGGATCTTTTCAGCGCTTTGAACATCTTACATCAGGCCCTGCAAGGTGTATTCCTTTTTGTTCAAGGTGTAGTCCAACTTGAACTGATCAAAGGAATCTGACAGTGAGTTAACTACCATATCAATTTTGGTCTCACCATCAATCTCAGCACCATTTAGTTCAGCAATATTGAGATGTGCTATGACTTTCATCATGTGATCTTTCACAGATTGTCCAGGTTTCATCCTAAGATTCATAAAAGCAGTCAATGCCTCTCTCTTAGTCGTCATAGACCTCATAGCAAACATTTTCTCTAGAGATATCATTATATCAGCAGCTGACTCCATTCCTTCATGTTGCTGTTGCAACACGTCGGAGATAGTGGCCATAATGTAACATTTTGCCATATCATCAGAAGTCTTCCACTGCTCATACTTATCTCTTTGCATCACATTAGATTCATTATTAGGAAGGGGTGGTTTAGGAGTGGTCAGAACAAACTTATGTTTTTCACTTTGCAGCAACAACCCAATTTTCCTTTTCCATGTTACGTAGTTATCTCCAGTTAAGGTGTTATCTTTCAGGATGTTCATAAGTGATGGGGTCATAATTTTTGATTAAAACAAAAACATATATAAGTAAATAATCATGATAATAGCACTTTTAAAAATTTATCTTGAATTAAAATAAATAATTCAATCATAAAAATTCAACGGTGATCCAACACCCATAAATATTACGCCTCCTTTGGGAGTTCGCACTATTTACTAGTTAGACTAGGTCTCACCTAATTGTTAACATAACAACCAGCGTTTTTAATTTTAGCCTTGTAATTTTTATTAACAAGAACTCTTGGGAGGATATTAATAAAATTACATTGAGTGTGTTACCAAGATATCGACCCTCAATTTTCTCTCACGAAAATCCCTCCTTGGGGAGTAGATTTCGTTTAAGTCAATTGTCTAGTCTATCCTTGTAAGGAAGTATATTGTTAAATTCTATTTATGGACGCCCCTTGGGGGGATTACCAAAAATAATAAAACTCAACTAATCTTGGAGGCCATAGGCGTTCTTGCACACCTTCTCCCACTCAATTATTTAAGGCGTGTGATTAAATCTCAAAGAATGATTTTTACCAAGTTATCTAGATGCCAATTAGATACCTAAATCATACAATGCATGTTCATACCAAAAGAGATATATGAGTGGCACTCCTATTCTAAAATGTCATGTTATCATACAACAACAAATATTGTAATATTTAAGCAAAAATTAAATAGCAACAATTTTGGCCCATCCTAGAAAAGCAAGTAAATTACAATTGTTAGGAATACAAGATCTTCAGGTGGCCATCAACCATACGCTCATCCCTCGGCCTCCTCCCATGGACGTGCATAGCCCATAACCCCACAAAGGGGCTGCCTTGCGCAACCCATAAGGCCACACAAGGCTGCCATGCGCAGCCCACCAAGGATTGGGCTTGCCATGCGCAGCCCAATCCAGTCCTAGGGTGCGCACGGTGCTCGTTCTTGGTTCCGGTTAATTCGTTTTTCTTCGTGTCTTCGAATTTTCAATACTCGAATACATTACATCATATTACGAATAAATTACTGCAGCAAATTTTTTATTATTATTATTTACTGCAGTAAGATTTACAAAAAAAATACTGCACCTGATTACAAAAAAAAAAAAATACTGCACTTATTTTACATACAAAAAAAAATCAAACCCTAGCAACTACCAAGAAGGAATTATGGCGATAATAGACCACCCTTCTTGTTACAAATCCGAAAAAAAAATAACATTGAAATTCTAGGACCAAAATCGAGCAATAACAATTCACTTTATAAAACATATATAAATCCATACATTCAACATGTAATTATATATGCGAATACCTAGAGTGCCATCTCTTTCTAAAACATGTATAATCACAATAAAAAAGAAATAGATTCACGTATATATACGTTAATTAATTAAAAGGTACAACCAAGGCTCTGATACCAATTGTAGGGAAAAATCGATATTAAACGTAGCGGGAGAAACGAAAAATAGATTTCGTATGGTTTTAAAATTTTTCTCAAAGTTGAACTTTAACCTTTTAATTAATTAAACTCAAATATATACGGTTAGAGTTAAATACCTCTTGACGCGTGATCCGATTGACTTACGTCGATTGGTAATCTGCAAAATCTTTTCCGATGCCCGTGAACAGTACCCGCATGAACAGTGATCGTGAAAGTACCCGCGTGAACAGTGATCGTGAACAGTACCCGCGTGAACAGTGATGGTGAACAGTACCCCCGTGAACAGTGATCGTGAACAGTACAGCGAGATCTTCCAATCCGAACACGTACGTGAATCACCTAGGAGCGTGGTCTCCCTTTTTCTTTGAATTGCAAACCTGAGAATGGATGAACAAAGTTTTCTTTTTCTTTTGTTAGTCACAAAACAATCAAAAGAAGACAAAAATTATTCCGGTCACTTTTGAGTTCTCAATCTAATGATCGAAACTCGCGTGAACCTAATTCGATGTTGTACACACAAGCTTATTGATGAACAAGCAATCAGTGTACTATCAAAGAATAATCTCTTCTCTCTTTTATGTTTAGTAGAATAAAAATTATCCTTTTCTATGAATTAAGAAGAAGAAGAAAAAATTGAAATCATTCAATCAACTATGGTGGCCGAATTCTATATGTGGTATTATATAGGTGGTCGCTTCCTCTTCTATTTAGGATTGCCGAAATCTTCCTCTAAATGGACTAGGGTTGCCGCAAATCACATACCAAAAAGAGTTTGTGTTGCACCCTAATTTCCATCAACCTTTAGACTTCAAAACCTAATCCAACTCGTAGATATTTTTATTTTTTTATTGACTAAATAAAAAGACTTCTTATTTGATTAAATAAATAAAATTAATTATTTATTTTCTTATCAAACAAGTCTTTTACTTTTAATATACTACTACCAATAGTATAACTTTAGGAAATATATTTCCTGATCAGAAATAGATTTGTTTCTTAATTAAACAATTAATTAATAAATTAACTAATTCTTATTTAATTAAAACAATGAAACAAAATAATATATTAGGTTAATATATACACCTTGCCTCCCCACTTATATAAATGGGCCATATATTATTTTCTTATTTCATTTAATCCATTGGACTTTAAATAAAAGCCCACATGTGAACCAGATCCATTCTTACTAAAAGAAACAAGCCCACATGTCTCCTTTTAATATATTAATATAATAGTGCAGCCCATTAATTAAATAATAGACATATTATATTCTTGATATATTAAAAACAATTCTAGATGGACCCTTAAATCGGCCCGGTAGAATATATCAAGTGATCCATGCAAATACGTGTGGATTGGGGATCTTGGCGGGCTATCTAAATTTAATCTTCAATAGACACAACCTAATCACAATCAACAAATGATTCACTTAGGTCTAATCTATTAATTTTAACTCATTCCACTAAAGAGCTAAAATTGAACTCTTAAATAAAGATAGAATAAGGAGATGTTTCTCATTCATACCCTAGACAATCTTATAGGAGATGGTGTATCCTCGTGAATAATATCAGTAATTGCCAAGAGCTCATAGACCGCCTATAGCTCTCCAAGTTACCATATTTCCTCATATGACCACATTTCGAACTTGAATACTTTGACTTGTCCAGAAGCCATGTTTTCAATAATCATTATTTAAAACTCAACGTTGAGATTTAATATCCAATACCTCAAAACATCCATATGATGATATTATACTCTTATTTAATAAATGGAGCCACGATGTCCATATCTATAAATGAAGTCCTCTATCGATTAACAAATGTATACCACCAAACTATCGAGGATAGACTATGATATATAATCGTACTCATTGATAGCTCAAATGATAACACTTGCAACCATAAGTCCATCATTTATCTCAGGATTAAGATAGACTCTCCGATTGTCCTCTTCAATGAAAAGTCTTATATCTAGTGACTGTTCTAGATAAAGTATTTCATTGTGATCCAGTTCAATGCACCTAGTGCACTAGATTCTTTTACTCGAAAACCTTTCGATGATTTTAGACTCATCATATTCATTTGGTCCCACTCAAATGCTAGTAAAAGAATTCTACAACTTTAACAAGATAGAGGTGCCCAACCTTTAACTTAAGTTGTGAACGTTATTCAAGACTAACTAAATAATTGTGTCTACCTCATTACATATCCGGATGTATGAACAATTCTTCATGTCTCATAGTCTTTTGACCTTATGATTATTTACCATGACAATTATAATAATAAATGCTATAAGTAATTGTAAGAATCAGAATTCACTTTATTAATATGAGAAGATTGTCAATTACAATATTACACTCTTGCCATTGAGCATAATCCTAACAACTCACTCACTGAAAACAATGTTTATTCTACACTAAATGCATGCAACTAAGTTGATTCAGTTACATAAATTCATTGGCATACATGTTGCATGAGTGTGAACCTAGGTTCTGAGAGGAAAGATAAGAGAAAATCCATGTGAGAACTTAGTGTCGAAGCGAATTATGCTCGAGGTGTGAGAGTGAGTAGTTTCTGAGGTGCGGGCATTTTAAGTGTGGGATTCATGTTGTGCCAGTTTCCCTTGAGGTGCCTTCGAGTTGTTTAGAATATTTTGCATATGCTCATTCCTCACTCCCATATTGCTTTTGCGTATCTCTCCGCTATTTGGTTCTGCAGCAAGTTTATCTTTATGTCTAGGAAGTTCTTAGTTTGAGTCGTTTTTAGTTTGTGTCTTATTTTGTTTTAGATTATGTTTGCTCTAGCACGAGCAAAGGTTTGGTTTGGGGGTGTTTGATCGTGCCTAAATTGTTGTATATTTCGGCCCTCATTCCTATTCTTTTGTCTCGTTCTTGAGTGTATTTTCTATATATTTTATGTCTTTTATGTCTAATAGGCTCGTTGGTGCTAATTGCAGGCAATAGATGTAATTCTGGTGTTAGAAGCTAGTTGCAGTGGTTCCAGCAGAAAAGGGACAAAAGGAAAGACAAAGGATCATAACCAACTCTACAAGTGCAAGTCAAGTGCGGGTCGTAACAGCACTCCAACCTCACTCCTTCCCACAGCCGGGACCTGAATCATGAAGGAAAGATAAAGTGCGGGTTAACTGCGGGTCATCCAACCGCACTTCACCCATATTATTGCTCAAGACAGAGGAGCTGATTCGTACCTGACAGATAAAGTGCGGGTAAAGTGCGGGTAATCCAACCGCACTTCACCCGCACTATTGCTCAAGACAGAGGAGCTGATTCGTACCTGACAGATAAAGTGCGGGTAATCCAACCGCACTCCACCCGCACTGTTGCTCAAGACAGAGGAGTGGGTTTACACCTGACACCAGAATGCGAGTACAGTGCGAGTACAGTGCGAGTAAAGTGTGGGTAAAGTGCGGGTAATCCAACCGCACTCCACCCGCACTGTTGCCCAGATGAGAGAACTGAAGATGAAGAAAACCTTTACAGTGCGGGTAATTCACCCACACTCCACCCGCACTATGCGCGCGACAGTTTCTGGTTTCAAGCTTAAGTGACCCATTTTTCCATCCTCTATAAATAGAAAAGGATGGGAACGAACCAAATGATCACCATACCTCCAAACACTTGTATTCTAAGCTAGTAACACATCTCCCTATCATCCAAACCATCTCTACTCAATCAAAGGCAACTAGGAGACTTGGATTCAAGCTTCAAGGAAGGAGATCAATCTTCAAGGGTTCTCTCTACACTCTCTCTTAGTTTATTTGTTTGTAATAGAACATGAGTAGCTAAAATACCCCACTATGGGGTTGATGTTATTTGTTTGATAGATATTTGGGCTTTGTAAATAAACTCTATGTGTTATATTTATTCTATCTCTATGTTTTATTCCATTGCTTTAATTGATTTCCATTATTGATTTGCTTGGATACACCCTCTTTGCATGATTGATTTGGATTACTTGAGTAGGCAATTAGGTTGTCTAATGCTCAATTGAATGGAAGGATTTTCGGAAATCCGGCTCTACAACCATGCCCTTAATCTAATCTTGGTTAGTGGCTTTCACTATACACTCTAGGTTAGCCACTTGTGAGATAATTAGAAGCCTTCACTATACACCCTAAGTTGGCTACTTTAGTGATTCTACGAGAACTAACCTTCGAGTAGAATTCGGTTGATAACCTAAAGCCTCATCCAATCTCAAACGGGTGGCCTTCACTATACATCCTAGGTCGGCCACTTGTGAGGGAATTGGAAGCCATCACTATACATCCTAGGATGGCTACATTAGTAATAGGTTAAGCCATAGCTAGATAGATGAGCATTCATGGAAAAGGTCCCGATTAAGTAACTAGCCACTGTTGGTTGCTTAGGAGGGATTAATCTCTAGTAGGAGGTCTTCGCTATACACCCTAGGTTGACCACTTGCTATAGATATATACCAACACTATACACCCTAGGTTGGTTACATTTGTCAAAACGTGCTTAATTGAGAGTTTGTTGCAATTGTCCTAATATACACTTACGAGTCCATCAACTCCATAGTTCCATAATCATTCATTCATCACTCCATTGTCATCCCATTTTATTTGCTTTCATAGTTTAGTTTATATTGCATCTTCATTCACCATCACTTTACTTTTATGCATGCTAGTTATATTAATCCTAATCTTATCACCGCTACCCCGATCTCAGTGGACGACACCCGTGCTTACTGCTTTACTTGTATTCTACTTGTGAACGCATCGCATAGGTTTTATAAATTGTTTTGACGGACAGTTTTCTGAAGGCAAAAACCTTCTCATCATGCGGCTAGCAAAAAGAAATAAAAAAAAAGTTTTTCATTTATTTTTTGTTCTTTTATTATTCAAGTGGCTGAATTCTCTATACACAAAGCAATAGTTGTTTTGTGTTGTTTCTTCAACCTCCATTTAACCTCCTGAAACCCATAATGCGCCCACACGCAATTGCCGGAACCTAGGAGATAGCGAGGAAGATCCAGTGGTATAAATCGGAAAGTAAATTTAAGAATTAAGGAATGAATGAGTTAGCCTTGAGGTATGATTTCGAATCCTACTTTTTATTTTTTTATTATATATCGTACACGGTTTTTATAGTCACTTAAAAAAATTTGATTTTAAAAAAAGTTTTGAAATCTGCTTCCACTGCGCGACTTTGGTTCCTACATCTCCCTCACTAACTGCTCATCCTTCTCCATAGACTTCACCAACTCCTCCAAGTTCTCATTCTTCAATTCTTCAACTGCTTCCATCGACTTTGATGAAGCTTCCTCTTCTTCCAACTTCTCACACTTATCATAGACAGCCTCAATTACCTTGGCATGTTCATTATTGCTAAGAGACTATCCTTTGTCTTGCTTCAATAAGGCATCTGAGATCCGAGTCATCTGAGTCTCTAACCTCCTGATTGAGGCATTCATGTCGTTGGACCTTTGATCATTCGATTGAATATAATTGTTCAATAAATGCTCCCTTGATCTCTGTGAATTCCTAATGGCAACAGAAGCTTGCTTGGCAGTCTGGATAAACTCCCTCATTTCCTCCTCAAATGACTTTGTCCTCTACTAGTAGGAATTCGGCTGAGTGTAGAAGTTTCCTTATGGGTTGTTGTTTGTACTTCCTTACGGATTGTTGTTGCTTGAACTTCCTTGATTGTTTAAATTTTTGTTGTATCCTTGACCTTGAAACTCTTGGTTGTTGTTTGAACCATTGTTGTTGTTTGACCATGAAAATTAGGGTGATTCCTCCACCACGGGCTTCCTCTGTTTCCCCCAATTGTCTTTCTCCTCCACTCATTGTATCTCCTATCACTTGGCTTACAATTTCACTAGGCTTGATCATATTCTTCATGAATTCCTTCATTGACTGCATCTCCTTAGCCATCCTTGACTCTCTATAGCCATCCCTGTGCCTCCATCTATCTCTAGTATTCCACCTCTCCTTGAGCTTGAGGTCCTCTACTAAGAGTTTTAGGCTAGGTTCTCTAGAATGTCATGTGCTTCAACAGCTCTCTTATTCGCAATAGTCCATCCACAAGCATTATCCACCATCATCTGTGTAATGGGTGTAAGACCATTATATAACGAGGTAACTTTCAATTCATCTCGGTAAGTGTGAGGTGGCATATGTTCAAGTAAGAGCTAGAACCTCTCCCAAGCCTCATGGAAAGGCTCTCTTTCTTCTTCAGTAAAAGTGGCTATCTTCACTCTCAAATCCTTCGCATTGGTAGCTGGGAAGAACTTGTTATAGAAAACCTTACAGGCTTGTGCCCACGAACTGAGTGAACCAGCTCTCAAAGCCATGTACCACTGCTTGGCACGCTCCTTCAAACAATATTGGAAACACTGTATATGCAACTACTCTCTACTAAGTACTGTGTTCCGGGCCACTATCGGGAACGTCTCTAGGACCACATTATATTCCTTCATAAATTGCAAGCAATCCTCAGTGGGTAGTGCATAGAATGACGGCAGTAGATTGATATGCATCCCCTTCAATCTGTACTGCCATGCCACGTCATCTAAAACAATAGCTGTAGGTTGATTCCCTATAAACAGGAGAGTATACTCCCCAATAGTGAGACCCAAATCTTCCTCATCTTGAGCAACTTGCTATTGCACTTCCGATGGCACTCCTTCTGCCATATCTTCTCCTAACTGATTATCTTCAAACTGTCTTAGCAACCTTCCAATTCGATGAATATTATCTTGAGCTGGAAATAGTGTACCTCTTACTGATCGTCTACCTTGCATGTATCTAGGAACCTGAAAATTGGAAAAAACAACAATACCAAAAGAAATAAAAGACACCAAACAAAACTAAAACGGTAAAGAAACTAAACTAAAGAAAAATCTAATCACAACAAAACACGCTGATCCTCGGCAGCGGTGCCATTTTTGACACGTGTCTTTTGTATATGTTTGCAAGTGTCAAAAAGAAATATATAAAACTGCAACTATGCCTCAAAATGTGTAAAACAAGTAAAATAGCAAGTTGGGTATCGTCCAAAGATATCGGGGATAGTAATGACTGTTAGGATTATGCTCAATAGCAAGAGTGTAATATTGTAATTGACAATCTTTTCATATAAATAAAGTGATTTCTGATTCTGCAAAATCTTATAGCATTTATAATTATAATTGTCAAGGTAAATAATCATAAGGTCAAAAGACTATGAGACATGAAGAATTGTTCATACATCCGGATATATATGAGGTAGACACAATTCTTTAGTTAGTCTTGAATAACGTTCACAACTTAAGTTAAAGGTTGGGCACCTCTATCTTGTTAAAGTTGTAGAATTCTTTTACTAGCATTTGAGTGGGATCAAATGAATATGATGAGTCTAAAATCATCGAAAGGTTTTCGAGTAAAAGAATCTAGTGCACTAGGTGCATTGAACTGGATCACAATGAAATACTTTATCTAGAACCGTCACTAGATATAAGACTTTTCATTAAAGAGGACAATCGGAGAGTCTATCTTAATCCTGAGATAAATGATGTACTTATGGTTGCAAGTGTTATCATTAGAGCTATCAATGAGTACGATTATATAGCATAGTCTATCCTCGATAGTTTGGTGGTATTCATTTGTTAATCAATAGAGGACTTCATTTATAGATATGGACATTGTGGCTCCATTTATTAAATGAGAGTATAATATCATCATATCGATGTTTTGAGGTATTGGATATTAAATCTCAACGTTGAGTTTTCAATAATGATTATTGAAGACATGGCTTCTGGACAAGTCAAAATATCCAAGTTCAAAATGTAGTCATATGAGGAAATATGGTAACTTGGAGAGCTATAGGCCGTCTATAAGCTCTTGGCGATTACTGATATTATTCACGAGGATACACCATCTCCTATAAGATTGTCTAGGGTATGAATGAGAAACATCTCCTTATTCTATCTTTATTTAAGAGTTCAATTTTAGCTCTTTAGTGGAATGAGTTAAAATTAATAGATCGGACCTAAGTGAATCATTTGTTGATTGTGATTAGGTTGTGTCTATTGAAACTTAAATTTAGATAGCCCGCCAAGATCCACAATCCACACGTACTTGCATGGATCACTTGATATATTCTACCGGACCAATTTATGGGTCCATCTAGAATTGCATTTAATATATTAAGAATATAATATGTCTATTATTTATTTAATGGGATGCACTATTATATTAATATATTAAAAGGAGACATGTAGGCTTATTTCTTTTAGTAAGAATAAGTCTGGTTCACATGTGGGCTTTTATTTAAAGTCTAATGGAATAAATAAAATAAGAAAAATAATATTGGGTCCATATATATATGGTGTGGGAGGCAAGGCTAAATAAAATAGCCCAAGATATTATTTTATTTTATTGTTTTGATTAAATGGGAATTAATTAATTATTTAATTAATTAATAGTTTAAATCAAAATCTTTTCCTGATCAGTAAATTAAATACTTTGTGTTGGATTAGGGTTGGAATTCTTTTAAGTGATAGGAGTCCTAATGTGGTAAGGATTAAGTCCACATACACTCCTTATTATACAAAGAATTCGGCCACCACTAGTCCTACAAGGGTTAGGATTCTTGAATTGATAGAAATTAGGGAAAAGGATAATTCCTTTTCAAGTAAGGAAATTAACCAACCCTAGATTTCCTATTCAATGAATTCGGCCAACCCTACTTGGTGAAGGAGAAAATTCGGCCAACCTATAAATATAAGGTTATGAATTTTCGGCCACCAAGAAGCAAAATAGAGAGAGATTTTTGTTTGTTTTGAAAATAAAAAATCCTACTCTATACACATAGATTTTCGGCCAAGAGAGAAATAGAAAATAAGTTCTCATTCGATAGTGCACTTACAAGCCTTTAACATCAAAAGGTTTTGTGCACACTTTCGATTTAGGGTTACGCGAGTTTCAATCATAGTGATTGTGAATTCAAAAGTGACCGGAACTACTTTTTTAGGCTCTTGGTGTTTTACTATTGAAGATCAAGATCAGAAATTCCATACATCCATTCTAAGGTAAGCAATTCAAAGAAAAAGGGAGACCACGCTCCTAGGTGATTCACGTACATGCTAGGATTGAAGATCTTGCGGATTACCATCGACGTAAGTCAATCGGATCACGCGACAAGAGGTATTTAACTCTAACAGTATATTTGAGTTTAATTAATTAAAGGGTTAAGGTTCAAATCTTTAGAAAAATTTTAAACTATACGAAAATTATTTTTTCGCCTTCCGCTGCGGTTTTAATTAATTTTTCCCTACAATGACCAAATCAAAAGCTCTAGTTCTAGATAAACAATAAAAGTAAAGTAAAGGGTTGGATTTGGTAATTGTAAACTAAAATGCAATTAACAACTAAACTAAGCTAAAATGCAACTACAACTACAAGAATGCAAAATGGAAAGATAGAGTATGAGATGGTAATGTGGGAGTTAATGCAATAGTCACACAAATAGTGGGCAATCCATTTATTAAATTAAGGATCAATTCAATCTAATATGTCTAAATCTATCTTTAGATGTGATTCTAAGATCATTTAACTCTAGCCACAAAGCAATGATTGGTATGCTCAAGTGAGTGTAGATAGGGTTTCTCATGAAGCCTAGATAGATTTAAGGTAGTTATGATGGCTTGGATTGGTATGCTCACAATCTTCCACTTCCACTCATTAGCCGGGATATGTTGGATTGGTATGCTCACATCGCATCCCTTCCATTCAGGATAGCTAGTTTTAGTCACCAAAAGTGAGTATCTCAACTTGAATTGAGAGTTGGTATGCCTACTCAAGCCAATGAGATATTTAATCCAATTTTAGAAACATTAAATAAGTTTAACATCAAACAATGAATCAAGAGTTGATATGCCTACTTAATCCAAAGAGACATTAAACACATTAAGATCAATGAATGGAAATAATAGATCAAATATTAGATAAGTAGTGGAAAGCCCACAATCCATGTAAAATTACATCAACTCCCACAAAGTGGTTTAGCTACTCATAATAAATACACAAGGGAGAATTAAAAAGATAAGAGACGAGAGGAGATCAATTGGTATGTTGTGATCTCTTCAAGTCTTCAAGCTTCTCTTCTCCTCCTAGTGTAGATTTAGTGCTCTTAGAGTGTAGGTTTTGAGTTTGGGTAGAATTGGAGTTAAAAGTGATTATATGGAAGTGATTTGGAGAAGAAATGGTTTGGATTTTGTGGGAGGATATTCTTAGATCTAAAAAGGGAAAAAAAATTAGGTTGAAGGTTGAGGAGGGCGTGTGGGCATAATCAGATAAGGATCTATATATAGGATTCCTGAAAATAGGTCTAAATTGCTAATGTGGACAATTCTGACACCCGATGTGCACAGGTAGTGCGAGGGTAAGGACACCCATAGTGACCCGCGCATTGCAAGTCATATGCTCTCGGGTGAAACTGAGCGCTTGTCAAAACTTCTCCATAATCAGTGATCCACATACAATGCACTGATATAAGTTATATAAATGCGCACTGAGGAGAATATGATTGTATGTATGTATATATATATATATATACATTGATATAGTTGCGGGGCTAATAAGTAAAAAGCAAGAAAGAAGGGCAAAAGCACATGGAGCTAATAGCCTAATACCAAATTCTAGGCATGTGCTTCACCAAATTACACTTCAAATTTCGTAATTAGCGGAATCAAAATCACCAACTCTCTGGACGTATTCCATTAATTTCCATCTGACCATAACATCTATTAATTTATTAATTTTTCCATTAAATTCCATCTGACCTTAACATCTATTAATTTATTAATTTTTTTTATGTACCATAAAGTTGATATTAGTTGCCTGTTGAAAATACTACTCAAACGTGTATCTAAACAACCTAGAGGGGCGGTGAATAGGTTTTAATCAAGTTAATTACCAACTTTTCTTGATTAGTCAATATTAAAAATTCACATCATAAACAAACATACAAAATCAAGTGTAAAGTGCAGAAATATAAATAACACTTGATTTTTACGTGGAAACCCTTCAACAAGGGAAAAACCACGGGCTATCCTTCTAGCCACACACGATCCTCAAATCCACTATTGTAATGATGTTTACAACCTAGGTTGACCTCTAGTCACACCATTCTCCGTCACTAACCCACCACTACTACCTATTGGGCCTTTATAGTGAATCCTTGATCACTTTGCCTGCCAACCACACCTTGGTTGCAAGATTTCACTTGCTTGGGCACTACACCTTGTAGTCACAAGACTTAACTCTCAAAGAAGAGATTAACAACCTAAGTAAATATAAGAATATTCAAAATGCAAAAAATGCTAGGCAAATGATCGTTTTTTGTGTCGTTACCAAATTGCGGATATCAAAAGATATTTACAAAATTGTTCCCACGCAATGTGCTTTAAAGTTTTGAAAACGTAGTAAAGCGGTAAGCGAGGGTATCGTCCACAAGTAGGTGTCATCCGTTAACTGTCTCTCATTTTAGTGATTATTGAAAGCAAGGTAAATAAGAACATGGCAAGGGTGAGAGTGATGTGTGTGAAGTGTAGCATTTGAGTGTGTGTGTGTGAGAGAACAAGAACAGTGAAAGAAACAAATAGGAAAACATAAGAGAACATGGAGGGATGAGAATGATGATTAAATTGATAAATATAAAATGGCGGATAGGAGAGATGCAAGAAAATGGATACATATGGTACTCATGTCCACCAAAACATTCGCGCCACCTACAAGAACTAACATGCAAAAACACTCCTATATTGGGTTCAACCTAGCCTTAAGTACGACCTCTAGATATGGAAATGGGAGAGTCGACTAGTCCTCTAAAGCTACTCATCGAGGATGTATCACATGAGCAACTACTAAATATTGCATTTAAGCACATAAAAGAGATAAACGTAAGATCAACCACAGATTGCTACTCACATGTCACGTGTAAGCAACAACCAATGGAGGCATTAAGCATAAATGGACCACCCCCGACCACTACTCGCCGAGGGTGTATCGTACGAGCAATGACCAAGAGTCGTGACCCGAGTGCTACTTGCCGAGAGTGCATCGTACGAGCAACGCTCAAGGGTCGCATAAGCATGTAGGTTTATAGAACCGAAACGCACAAAGGCATCATGTATACACTTCATGAATTCCACCCAAACAAACAAAAATTCTCAATTCAATCCAAAACATGCATTCCGAATAATCCATCGATATACGAGCAATCATGGGTTGCTTAATTAATCTACTCCTAAATTACATTGATCTACTCCTAATCCCAATCATGAACACATACCAATTTCTACTCTACATGCCATGAATGTAAAGACAAGAGCTATCCTAACATGCATCAAGAGTTGGGTTGTCGATCCTACTTAATACAAGTCAATTGTCAAATTAAGTGTAATTGAATGGGACAATACAAGAAGAAATCAAATACCAGTCAATTAAATAAATGGAACTAGTATTAGGGCTTACATATTTCCCAAATGGGGATACACATAAAAGAAGAAAATAACAAGAGAAGAGTAAAAAGAAGAAACCCAAGGGTGTCAATCACGGATCTCTAAGCTCGGAGAGTGGCCCAATTGTCATCTCGGATCTCCAAGCTCCATTGAAGCTCCTCCTCCTCATAAACAAGGTAAGGTGCTCTTTCCTCTCGAATCTTCCTCAAAGATGGATGATAATGGTAGTATTTGGTGGTGGAAAGGCAATCCATGGAGGAAAACCTCCATGGATGCCTTTTGAAGCTCCTCTCTTTCTTGATTTGGTGAAGAAGATGAAATGGAGAGGATTTTGTGTTTAGGTTTTTGTGGGTTGAGAGTTGATGGGTCTTGTGAAGAAAATGGTGTATTTATAGGTTTGGGAGGTTAGGGCACGAAATAGGCATGAAAGGACACATTTGCCCCTCTAAAATGGCTGAAAACGTGACTTAAACTGAGCTGGAACACGCGGTGCACGGGTAACTGCACGGGTAGTGCACTGGTAGTGCATTAGCTAGTGCACGGCTAGATTACCCGTGCAGTACCCATGCAATACCCGTGCACTGCCGCGCAACAGTCACTAAAATGGCCATAACTCCTTTACAAAACTTGGAATTGCAATCCGTAAAAACCGCTGGAAACTAAACTCCCGGGGCTTTCCGAATATATGTAATTCGAAATGTGGTTCAATCTGAGTAGGGAGATATGACCCTCTAAATTTGGATGTGCTGCACAAGCTTTTCACAATTTCAGCCCACTTTTCTATTAAATCCCATTTTTTGATAATTTTTGCCTCCCAAACTCTTTTTTGCATAAAAATGCCTGCATTGACTAGAATAGAGCCATTAGACACCAAAACACACTCAAAAATAAGCGAAAGGATATGGAATTGAGAGCTAAAATATAGCATAATTTTGGCATGATCAAATACCCACAAACCAAACCTTTGCTCATCCTCGAGCAAACAAAAAGACACAAGACAAAACAAACATGACTCTATCTAGAAATTTCCTAACACAAAGAAAACATGCTGCAAAGCCAACTATTAGAGAGATAAGCAAAAGAGAGTGGAAGTGAGGAATAGGTTCATGCAAAATGTTCTAAATAACTCCAAGGCACTACAAAGGGAAACTCGCACGACACGAATCCCACACATTAAGCACCATTGCCTTGGAAACTACTCACTCTCACACCTCGAGCATAATTCGCTTCGATTCTAGGTTCTGACATGGGATCTCTCTTCTTTTTCCTCTCGGAACCTAGGTTCACACTCATGCAAGATGTATACAAATGAAGTTAAGTATTTAAATCAAATTAATTGCATACATTTAATATAGAATAAACGCTCTTTTAAGTAATTGAGTCTCATGAAAGAATCAAGTGTCAGGAACGTGGAAAGAGCATGCCTCGACTCGTATTCCCAAACTAGACTTCCTTAAGGATCAACAAGGTCTTTCCCTTAGGTTGTAATGGGGCCATGGGGTTTAATGAGGTGAACAAAGAATAGGAAATGGAATTCAAAAGTCACCAATCATGCTAAGATACTTACATTACACACCCATACTAGCTCTACTTGACAACTTAAAACACTAGCGTCTAGGCTTAACTTTCATTACATTGTGCAACAATTATGTACTCTACTTTGTGACTACTTTACATTTAACATTCAAGACTCTATGTGCATTTTTTTCCTTTTTTTTCTTTTGTCTTTCTTTTGCACATTTTACATTTTGACAATTTAAGCTCATAAGTGCACATTTTTTGCAGTTTTACATTTGTGAGCCATTTGCTTTGCACATTTAAAAATATTGCCTAAGTACACACTATCTTTACATATTAGAGCTTTACACCTTTCAACCACACTTACACACACAAAACTCACATGAATGGCAATTAAAGGGTTGGTTTGTGTTTGGCTTATGGCTATATGGTTCATTGTGGTTCCAAAAGAAAAGGTAAGTGTTTGGCCTCAAAATTTGCAATGGAGCACACATATAGGGACATGGAAATGTGTTTGGGCTATTTTAGTAGTTATGCACACACATTGCCTAGGATCATTTCCAACATTCCATCTAAAAAGGGAATACAAGCTTTGGTAAGTAGTCCACATATATGATGCATGTTCTATGACACATGATGATTTTGTGATGTAATGAGACTATGCATGGTGTTTGAATAGTGTTTAAAGATTTGAAAACATTTTCCCTCGTATTTGTACGCGTTTGGCTCGTGTTTGTGAACTCACAAGGGTATCTCCACTATTAGAACAAGGCGTCTGAGCAACAAGTCCCCTCAACTTGGACACCAAAAGATGGAACTAACCCATGAAGTGCAAGTGAGACCCCTAAAATGACTAAGAGCTATGAACAAGCACACCAAGCATACACAAATTCGCCATAAACACTATGCTCAAGGTATCTCACCAAGCTAAATTAAGCTCGAAAATTTTGGCAAAGCAGCAAATTTTTAAAAAATTGACACAAAAAATGACTCAAGACACTAAAAGACGACTCACAAAGGCGTCTACACCCCCAAACCAAAACCCAACATTGTCCTCAATGTTGAAGACAAGAGAGCCCGGCCTAGCGGTGCGCACCTAACACGACTCAAACCAGGCTCAACATATAAAATAAGGCAAACAATGCAATTAACAATTAAGCACAAAGGCACATAAGCCCATGCTCAAAACCTACATAACGCATTTACCAAAAATGGTAGAATGGGGTCATAACAACCCCCAAACCGAATCTAACTATATGTATCAAGACCCATACAAAACTAATGCATGCACTCAAAACCCCTAACCTGAATTGGGCTAGATATGGCAATTTAAGTCTGTACACTCGCATGCAACACACACAAGAGCCTTCGGCTCATCCATCATGAAGAATAATCAATAAAATCAAAAATATATCCATCCAAAAATATTCAATTATGCACACGTCATACCATCCACACAATATACATAAAAAATCTCCACCAATTATTCAACAAAGTAAATAAAATAAAAATGAGAAAAAGGAAAATTTGAAATGCAAACTCAGATGGGTTGCCTCCCACAAGCGCTCTATTTATCGTCTGGGCAAGACGTTGGCATGGCACTTCGGCCCTCTAAACTCTAATTTGATGCTTTGCTTCATGAAGATGAGGTTCTTGCTCTTTTTACGAGCACTCTTGGCTTGCTTGTCCCTCCAAGACACGCAAGTTGTCGGTGTTTCTTCCCAAGAGATGAGAACCTAGCATTAACACCCAAGCTACACAAATCGCTTCCTAGAGAAGCTATAGACAATCTATACACTCACAAAACATATTAGAGAGCTCAGGAAAACAAGATTTTAAATTCATGCAATTGCCAAACCAAAGCGTATACCAATTATTAAAGAAAAACAAACTCAAACAAACTAAACAATTCCACAATAGATTTTTCCCCCCAAACCTAGCTTTTCCCATACATTCATTCCCATAATAACAAATTGAGGGATAAGAACTTAGTCTACAAGAGAAAAATAAATTGTGCAATCTTAAAACACACAAAAAACACAATGCGAAAGAAGATCTCAACATGGAGGACAAAATTCCAAAAAAACTGGTGACTTTTGAAACCGACCTATGTCCACTCTTTAGTGCATATTTCAAAAACAACTCAATAAAACTTGCTCAAATTTTGGCACAGGAAACTAGACATGTAAATATGCACTTTTCATTTAGAAACAATCTCAAAATTCAAATTGTAAAAGTATAGAAACGGACATCGAAGATGGTTCACGTGCAGTTTTTTTCAAAACATGGCACTTTCGCAAAGGTTGAAGAAAAACATTAAAAAGCAAAATGAAAAATGACACAAACAAAGAATCCACACCCCCCAAACCTAATCTAAACATTGTATTCAATACTTACACGACATGAAGTGCATGGACAACGCAGGCAAGATTTGAGAGATAAGGACAAAACACAAAAACTAACAAATAAAATAAACCTAAGATCTAAGCACAATACAAACTCACTCTTAGATCTAAACAAGAATAAAAATCACAAACAATACAAGCATAGCATTTTTATCATGAAGCACATGGGCGGTTTCCGTCTTAATAACAACAATCATGCATACAAGCACAAGTAATAGCATAAAACTCTTCCCAAAGCATTTAAGCACATACTCCAATTTTATCACAAAAACAAACTTTCAACAATCAACTCACTCCAAACATGCTTCGACAACATGCACTTTACCCATAAACATTAAGCTACTCCAAATCTAAGTTGGGTAATATGAAAAGATTGAAACAAGGTAGAGGAGTAGATTACCGAAGTTTTGTTTGGGGAAGAAATTTGCAGAGACTCTACCTCTAGCTACTCTCTGACCTTTTTTCCACTTAAGCTCTTTGCGGCACTACTCGAGTCCTTGGTTGCATCAACCATTTAGGTCATCACGGCACTGCCATTTAGCTTGTTGAAGTTGTTGGAGTGCAATAGTGCACTCATTGTTCTCTTGAGTTGTGAGGTCTTAGCTTCCTTGATTGTATGTCACTACTCCAACCTTAATTTGATTGCTCGCCATCCTGAAAAATTTTCATGTCTTGCACAAACACAACTCAAACAACATTACATGCATATGCTTTAAACAAAAATAAAACCATAAAATATTTACATTCCTACTTTATTTGCTAAAACCAGAAACAATTAACGAATAGGCTACCTCCCCGGCAGCGGCACCATTTTGATGATCGCTTTTTGTGTCGTTACCAAATTACGGATATCAAAAGATATTTAAAAAATTGTTCCCACGCAATGTGCTCTAAAGTTTTGAAAACGTAGTAAAGCGGTAAGCGAGGGTATCATCCACAGGGAGGTGTCATCCGTTAATTGTCTCTCGTTTTAGTGATTATTGAAAGCAAGATAAATAAGAACATGGCAAGGGTGAGAGTGATGTGTGTGAAGTGTAGCATTTGAGTGTGTGTGTGTGTGTGTGTGTGTGAGAGAGAACAAGAACAGTGAAAGAAACAAATAGGAAACATAAGAGAACATGGAGGGGTGAGAATGGTGATTAAATTGATAAATATAAAATGGCGGATAGGAGAGATGCAAGAAAATTGATACATATGGTACTCATGTCCACCAAAACATTCGCGCCACCTACAAGAACTAACATGCAAAAAAACTCCTATATTGGATTCAACCTAGCCTTAAGTACGACCTCTAGATATGGAAATGGGAGAGTCGACTAGTCCTCTAAAGCTACTCATCGAGGATGTATCGCATGAGTAACTAGTAAGGATTGCGTTTAAGCACATAAAAGAGATAAACATAAGATCAACCACCGATCGCTACTCACATGTCAAGTGTAAGCAACAACCAATGGAGGCATTAAGCATAAATGGACCCTCGACCACTACTCGCCGAGGGTGTATCGTACGAGCAACGCTCAAGGGTCACGTAAGCATGTAGGTTTATAGAACCGAAACGCATAAAGGCATCATGTATACACTTCATGAATTCTACCCAAACAAACAAAAATTCTCAATTCAATCCAAAACATGCATTTCGAATAATCCATCGACATATGAGCAATCACGGGATGCTTAATTAATCTACTCCTAAATTACATTAATCTACTCCTAATCCCAATCATGAACACATACCAATTTCTACTCTACATGCCGTGAATGTAAAGACAAGAGCTATCCTAACATGCATCACGAGTTGGGTTGTCAATCCTACTTAATACAAGTCAAGTGTCAAATTAAGTGTAATTGAATGGGACAATACAAGAAGAAATCAAATACTAGTCAATTAAATAAATGGAACTAGTATTAGGGTTTACATATTTCCCAAATGGGGATACACATAAAATAAGAAAATAACAAGAGAAGAGTAAAAAGAAGAAAGCCAAGGGTGTCAATCCCGGATCTCTAAGCTCAGAGAGTGGCCCAATTGTCATCTCAGATCTCCAAGCTCCATTGAAGCTCCTCCTCCTCATAGACAAGGTAGGGTGCTCTTTCCTCTCAAATCTTCCTCAAAGATGGATGATGATGGTAGTATGTGGTGGTGGAGAGGCAATCCATGGAGGAAAACCTCCATGGATGCCTTTTGAAGCTCCTCTCTTTCTTGATTTGGTGAAGAAGATGAAATGGAGAGGATTTTGTGTTTAGGTTTTTGTGGGTTGAGAGTTGATGGGTCTTGTAAAGAAAATGGTGTATTTATAGGTTTGGGAGGTTAGGGCACGAAATAGGCATGAAAGGACACATTTGCCGCTCTAAAATGGCTGAAAACGCGACTTAAACTGAGCTGGAACACGCGGTGCATGGGTAACTGCACGGGTAGTGCACTGGTAGTGCATTAGCTAGTGCACGGTTAGATTACCCGTGCAGTACCCATGCAATACCCGTGCACTGCCACGCAACAGTCACTAAAATGGTCATAACTTCCTTTTACAAAACTTGGAATCGCAATCCATAAAAACCGATGGAAACTAAACTCCCGGGGCTTTCCGAATATATGTAATCCGAAATGTGGTTCAATCTGAGTAGGAAGATATGACCCTCCAAAGTTGGATTTGCTGCACAAGCTTTTCACAATTTAAGACCATATTTCTATCAAATCCCATTTTTGCTAATTTTTGCCTTTCAAACTCCTTTTTGCCTAAAAATGCCTGCATTGACTAGAATAGAGCCATTAGACACCAAAACACACTCAAAAACAAACTAAAGGATATGGAATTGAGGGCCAAAATATAGCTTTATTTTGGCACGATCAGTAACGCTAAATGCATAGGAACTAAAGATGACACTAAGTACAGATCCTAAATATCAATGTCTATATGAATGCTCATAAAGACCTAACTAGATATAGATTTGGAAGTCTAAAATCTAGTCATCAAACGAAGCTATATCAACACATGTTGTCACTTAAAATGGCAAGGACAATAAATGCAATTACAAATGCAATCAATGAGTCCTAAACAATAATATCTAAATGCAAAGCATATAGATTTAGCTAGAGGGCAAAATGGTCCTAAATTCTAGCTATCAATGAAAACAAAAACCCAACCAACATTCAATGTCTCAAACATGTTAGAAATAACATTAAGCAAAGAGACATGCATTTAATCAACAAATAAATGTTAATCCTAGGCAAACATGTCATAAGAATGAAACAAGAAATTCTAGGGCTTGTAGAAGTTACCTAGTCAAAGAACACACAAAGACCCATGCTTGGAAGATGCTTGAATGATGCTAAATGCTCATGGGGATGTGTTTGGTTGAGTAAAAATGTGTTCTTGGAGCTCTCTCTCTCTCTCTCTCTCTCTCTCTCTCTCTCTCTCTCTTGGAGTCACTTTCTCTCGCTAAGGTTGTAAATTTTTGAGCTCTAGGTTTGATTGAGGAAAAAGATGACATATATAAGGGGAAAAAAATGAGTTGTCGAGAAATGACGAAAATGCCTTGTTTTTGGTGCCAGACGACATGAGAGGCTACATGCCCAAGTCGCCTAACATGTCATCTTCTATTATGGAAAGAAACAAAGCAGCCTGAGGTGACATCCAAGGCGACATGCACAAGTCGCCTATCATGTCGCCTAATGTTCTGGAGAAGAAAAACATGTATGAGGCGACATCAAAGGAGACATGCATAAGTCGCCTAGAATGTTGCCTAACGTTCTGGTGAACAATTACAAGTCTAAGGCGACTTATGAGGTGACATGCACAAGTAGCATTGCATGTCGCCTAATACATTGGACAACACACCAGCTCCAGAAACAAGCGACCCAAAACATGACCAAGCGACATCGAAACCTTTCGTATGATATATCGTTGGAAAGGTATGGAAGTCTACTTTCTACTCCAATTAACAAAACTTGATTTGGATAAGTGTAGAAAGAAATATGGTCAAATGAGTGACCAAAGGTCAGATTTGGACAACAACAAGAGTGTCCAAACTCATGGAAGAAACCATATGACCAAAGACCAGAACAAGAGAAAAATGGGACCTTCTCAAATGGTCACTTAATGAGCTAAGATTGGCACACCATCGTGCAAGCGCAGACATAACACAAACACACTTAAATCTAGAAATGAAATGCAAGTGTGATTGTGAAAAGGATGCACACATATAAACAATTACAACACAAATGCAAGAAGAACAAGGCATGCATGAGGTGTGTGTGTGCAACAACAAATGCATGTCAATACAAATGCATGAGATGTGAGTGTGTGTGCAACTAAGCCTCTTCAAATAGAATTAAGCACAAGTGAACTACCTCTTGAAGCTTATGAGATGACTGAAAGCATGTCTTCGAGAAAACCACACTTGGAAAACCTATGACACCCGGTACACAAACATCCCCAATGTGATTTGTCATGAAATAAGCCAATTATAAAAATGAGGTTCTTACGCCTGTCTTCATTTGTTTTTTTTTTAAATAATATATTTTGGTTTCAATTATTTACATGCTAATAAAGTCTTGTGTCAATGAGGCACGTCTGTTAAAAGATTATGTAAAACCCCCTAAAAATAGTTTTTGAAGAAAAATTATGGATTGACAACGCCAGGCAACGTTGATTTGGGTCCCCATTTTAAAAATAAAAACAAAAATTCCAATCATAGTCAATGAGTTTTTTATTTTTCAAAAAGAAAGAAAATAAAATTACTGCAATGATCTGTCATAAACCTCTGAAATTAAGTTTTGCATGAATGCAGCCGAATTTATACTTCTATAACCGGAGATATATACTTCAACAATATCATGGTAAAAAAAATTTCATGTATATTTATAAAATGACTTGAACATCTGTCTTATTAGTAGTGTGAAGGTGCATATAACGATTTACAGAATAATATTTATCTAAATAATTATATATTGGCTGATTTTTTGAAATAGTTGGGTTTGAGTTTTGTTGTTTTGTTTTTTTCAGTTTTATTTTATATATATATATATATATATATATAAAGAAATCTATATTTCAACATCTAATCAATCATTTATTTTTATTTTAAATTTTGAAACTTAATTAAAATTATGACTAAAAATATGATATAATTCAACATGAAAGTTCAAATTTAAGTCACAACTTTAACTCTATATATAGACTAATTGGCATTGATGCCCCCATAAACTCTTCAGAAATTTGCACTATACCCCATGTACTTTTTTTTTAGCACTAAACACCCTGAACTCTCGTTTTATTGGCAAACATTTGGGTTTATTACCCCCTGTGAGGGGGCATCTACATTCGGCTTCTACCAACAAAACGAGAGTTCAGGGGGTTTAGTGTCGAAAAAAAAGTATAGCCGTACAGGGGTATGTGTGCAAATTTTTAGAAAGTTTAGGGACATCGGTGCTAATTAGCCCCATATATATATATATATATATATATATATATATATATATATATATAGTTAGATGTAATCCAACAATAAAAAACAAATGTTGTACTTATTTTACACTATTATTTTAAACTTATTTTTTTGTCAACATTATCAAATAATTACAACGGAATCTTTTGTGTAATTGGTCATTGTAAGATGAATTTTTTTCCTGTAAAAATCGACCCGAAGCGGTAAATAACTAAATACAATCATTAGATCATTGTCACTTTTGTTTTGTTTTTTTAATGGGGAAATTTTTCCATCAACATAAAGTTAAACGGTTGGCTATCCCTTCTAAATTTTTAAACAAAATTGTACCTTAACTACTAGTAATGTGGACAAATAAAAGTTGGCTCATATAAAGTTTTTCACGAATTACATTGTTGAAATTGTAGGATCAAGTTATACTCCCTTCCAAATTTCAAAATAATCGCAATAGTAAAAAAAAAAAACTTATTAGTAAAAGTGCCCTATCCTTCCCTCTTTTATGTCACAAGAGTAACTATTTAAAATTTTAAATAGTATTAAACGTGTTTTAATCTGGACTTCCCTTTAAACAAAATTACAGTGTAATTATTTGAAATTTTGAATAATATTAACTGTGTGTTTGATATGGACTACCCTTTTGATAATCTAAATAAAGTTATGTATTAATAGCAAATCATCTATACACCTCATTTCCATACTATATAATATGATCTGAGCCTCATTCATAGAATGTGAAAGTAATCATTCGTACCACATTTTTACTTTGTGCTTTCCTTTAAACAATATTGTACGGTAACTATCTAAAATTTTGAATAGTGTTAAAACGCGTTTTTGATCTGAATTTTTCTTTACGATAATCTAAATAAAGTTACATATTGACTATCACTAAAACGTGTATGTTAACGGAAAAATCTACTCAAGGAGCAGAATTCCAGTTAGCACCCTCGTCCCCTACCGGTAGGTGGTAGCGGGATAGGTACCTTCGGTACCAGGGGTTCCTTTCTATGCTGAAGATCGATGTGGTCAAGTATGAAGGAACCAAGGAGATGTAAGTAAGTACTGTTTTATTGAATAAAAATTTGTGTAAAGGTTACAATGATCTTTTTTCACTCTTTTTATACAAAATTGGAGTTGGAGAATTCTGTTTATGTCGATAAGTGGCTATTATCTATCCAGTGATCGTTTATATACTCTCACTGATTTTCAGAGAGCTCTCACGGAGTTACTCTGAATGTTGAACTTTCTTTTCTTTTGAGAAAAGTTTTTTTCGGTCCTTGTCTTTCAAAGCCATATATATAGGCCCCCAATATCCCTCAGAATCTGGTTGCATTGATGAGGATTCCAATACCCCTCATAATCTGGTTGTATTGATGAGGATTAATTAGAGTCCTATTTTAGGCGTTAAAAGGGGTTGAGTGAGGCTAAAGGCGCGGGATTTTATCCCGTTAATCACTGTCGTATTCAAACTCTGATTCGGTTGACCGTTTGGTCTCATTTATGGCGCTTTAAATGGCGAGGGAGTCAACTCTTTCTGTTGGAGTTACTTGGAGGAAAATACTGATCTCACGGCGTGATAAACTGGCACGCTGGTCCGTAGCGCTTGCTTTACTCATAATGGCGACCTTGTAGTGGCGTTGGTTCCGTTGGACGGGTAGGATGCCTATATTGATGGGATTTTGGGTTGATATCGAAGTAACCTGGGATATCGGGTGCATGTCACGGTACCGAGGTACCAGGCGGGAAGTATCGGGTACCTGCGAGGTACTAGAAGCGGGACATCATGATACCCCTCCCATCAGATGCCAGCATGGACGTTCAGCGAGGTACTTGCTCCTCCTGGTCAAATATCTTGGATGCTTCATCTAGGTAGATAGGTAGTCGAAGTTCTGGTCGCACCAGGTGTTGCTTCTGTCAGGCTCGCAATACCAGCCCCGTGAGGTACCTGGGAGCAGGGGTTGGTCCTTACCAGGTAGATACTCGGTGGAAAATTCTCCTTTGGACCCTTTCCAAAAAAACCCTGTTAACAGTGTATACACCTCATTTCCATACTATGATATGATCATAACCTCAGTTATATGATGTGAAAGTAACCATCCATACCGCATTAACAATTATTGATTTAAATAGGTCACCAAAACTCACTTTTCACAATCCCATTTTCAAAATAAAAAATAAGTAAATGGAAACTATTTTTCTTTTTGTTGGTTTTTTTAATCATTATTATTATGATGAATTTAAAAAATTAAATTATCATTATCATCCTCATCATCATCATCAATTCATGATTATATGACCCGTGCACTGGGCCATCTCTAGACTTTGCTGATCCTCGGTTTACGGGTGAGTTGCTCTGGTATAGACCCGCGCACTGACTAGCGCATTGCAATTCTGGTACTCTCGGGATCTCAGTGCACAGGTGCATGCACTGGTATGGATGGGTGCATGTGTTGGTATGGACTAGCGCAGTCTCTGAAGCTTGGAAATGCACGGGTATGGTCACCCAAGCAGTGCACTCTTCTTTTGCTCTACTTGACTTGTTTCACGCACGAATATCCCACTTTTTATCTCCAAACCTTGAATCACATTAAATGGCTACAATCACAATAAAAGTGGACAATTCTGGCGCGGGTAGTGCACGGGTAAGGACCCGCGCAGTGACCTGCGCAATGCAAGTCCATGTGCTCTCGGGTGAAACTGTGATAGTTGGTGTACTAGTGGTGTGCGGGGACCCACGTACTAGGCCATCTTTGGACTTTTTTGATCCTCGGTGCGAGGGTGCGATGCACCGGTATAGACCCGTGCATTGCAATGTTGGTACTCTCGGGTCTTAGTGTGCTGGTGCATGCGCTAGTATGGACCATCATATTAGTTTTTAGATTTGTGTTGGCTTGATTCCATAACAAAACTCTCATTCTTTGTAATGTCTAGTTGCTTAGGTGGTTCATGGTTCATATGAGCTTCAAAGAAGAAAAGTAACTTCTCATGCAAAGTTTGTCTTCAAGAGAATTGGTGCTTAATCGGTTGCTAAGGTATCAAGATTCTTTTTCCTCTTGCAAGGCGTAAGCACACACATATACATTGCATTCATTTTTGTCCCTACATCATTGCGCTTAATTGGTATAATACATTCACATACTTGTTGAAGGATGCACATGCATTAGATTTAATTTGACAATTTTTGAAAATTGCATGTTCTATGACTATCTCTAGGAAATGACATACTTGTCTGTTTTTGTGTTCATTTGTTTATGTTTTATGGACTTCAAACTTGAATTTTATCTTATATTATTCCTTTTTGAATTCTGGTTGTTTCGGTTACTCATTCATTAGTTTTCAAGTTCCGAGTAAAAAGTTACTAAACTTTTCGGTCACTTACCATGCATTGTCTTCGTCTTCATGTATCAAGTCGAATTCTTAATTTCTAGTCAAAGTTTTATGGTCGTCCATGTGTGTAAGGGAGTTATGGTTCATAATCCATAAATGAATTTGAATTCGAAGTTTGGAGGCCGGAGAACGGTTGAAGAACGTAAAGGGAGAGCAAAGGGGAGTGACGATAGCTAAAGGTCATCAAGCCACCCTTCCCCGATAAGGCGCGTGGCCATCTCGGGGAGGAGGTCCTCCTGCCCCTGAGATGCCCACGTGCCTTCTCGGGGCAGTGTGGTGGAGAGGTGGCCTGCGCCACCCGAGATCTCCTTCTCTCCACGTTATCCTCCCTCTCTTTAAATTCACTTTCCCTCTCATTTTTCAAGTGTGAAGAACAAGTGTAGAAATTTCTCAAAGTATTCATGATTTTTTTTTGGTTATATCCCCCTCAATTCAATTCTGATTTGCTTGATTCAAAAGCCGAAATTGTTGGTCTTGAAGAGAGGAACAAACCCAGGCATTTTTAGAGTCAAATGATGTTTTTATATTTCACAGTGATCTGATTTCTACTCATGGTTTCATCATTTGTTAGTAAATCATTTTCTTTTCATTTTTCTTTTATGATCATCTCCATGAATGTTCTTATTTGATTAAGATAAATGCCTAGGATATTTTTTATTCAACTTTGTGGTTTGTTTGAGTGATATTCGATTTTAGCTTGTGTGATTTTTTGATTGAATATCTTTTAGCTAAAACTTGATGAGCATGAACTTGATTTTAGAAATATTTTTGTATTCTTGAACTTGATTGTTGATTTCTAGATTTAATCAAATGTTCTAAGAACTAGGATATTTTTTATTTTGATTTCCATTATTTTAATCTAGTTCTTATTTGATAAACATGCTTAGATTTCTAGATATATTTGTGATTGATTTTTTGAAAGCTTAATCTAGTTCTCTAATTGTAAGTTCATAGAGTTTTTCTGATGTACTTGCTCTATTTCATTGTGATTGCATCATGTTTGCATGTATGCAGTTCACTTGGATCATTGCCTTATAAGAGGTTGAAGTCTTTTGTTAAAGTGAGTGAAGCTTTAACTTGAGCAAGGAGACTTGGATAGGATATTGATTCGGATAGCTAAGTAAGGAGTCTTGTCTAGGATCCGGAGGACCCGGATAGGCAAACAAGGAATCTTCCTAGAGGCAAGAGTGCCTTGGATAGGATGTTGCTTCCTAGAGGTGTGATAGTCACATCTTGGATAGGAAGTAGGCAAAGTGATTCACTAGGCACGAGGGTAGAGTAGGAGTTGATAGCTTGGAGAGTGAATCATATGTTGATTGCTTTTTGAGTGTGTATCTTTTATTCGACATAGTGAATTGTAGTTTGCCGGTGGTTGTGGTTTGAATTCGTGGATGTTTACTGTTTTTGAGGTTTTACCACGTTAAAAAAATCCTTGTGTTAATTTTATCATTTTAATTCCTTTACTTACTTTGTCTTGTATTGCTTTAACACTTGCTAAATTGATTTCATATTGATTTATTGAAGCAATATACTTGTAAGATTTGCTAAGTGTGATTAAATTGCTTGTGTTTTTAAACAAGTGCTAGAATTTGAGCCTATACCTATTCACCCCCCCCCCCCCCCCGGTCTAGGTATAGTTTACACTATAAGTGATTAGGGAATTTCAATTGGTATTAGAGCGGGTGTCTAGAAGTAATTAGATTGATCCTTATTTATAGTGTTTGTGTTTTGTTTTGTGATAAATCATGATTAAAGAAGTTTATTCTTTTGTGGCTTCTTTTGTTAAAGGTGAGACTATTGACTTAGAAGATCAAAAGATCAAGGATCTTATTCAAGAGAATGAAAGGATCTCTAAAGTCAATAGGTCTCTCAATAAGAAGTTAGAAAATCATGGTCTTGGCTCAAAAGAATTTAATGAACTTAAAGACAAAATTCTTAGTCTAGAGAAAAACTTGAAAGATATAATGATAGACTAGGCCTTTTGAAGCAAGAGATTGAGCAAAGAAATGACTCTCTTGATCATGCTAGGAGAATTGAGAATTGGCTTAGAGCCAAACTTAGTGAGCATGTGAATCAAGAGAAAGTACTTAGTGACAAACTTAATGAGGACTAATAAGATGATAGACAAGATGTCATCTAGTTCTAACAAATTAGAAACTCTCATTAAGATTGGAAAGCATCCTAGTGAGAAAAGAGGTTTAGGATATGTTAATGAAAAGATTATTCCTTCAACTAACAAATCTACTTTTGTCAAAGCAAGTAGCAAATTGAATGTAGGTACTATCTCTAACGGTAAAGCCATGGATGCTACCGGAGGTGCCTCAACATCAACAATGGACTTTAAAAAAAAGACTTAACAAGGCCAAAGAAAATATTCATCATCCTCAAATGCAAAAGGCAAAGCATCAAGAGTTGCACACCAAAGAGGTAAAAATGTGAGAAGGCAAAATGCTTTGGATGCACAAGCTAATGGTAAACTTCTCAAATTCATACATATTTGTCATTATTGCAAAATGGTAGGACTTATAAGACCTAGATGTTTTGAATACATTTGCAAGTGTAAATATGCCAATGATTTGCACGATATGTCTTTGTTGAATGGTCCTAGGCAATCATCCATGTATGGATTTAGAACTAGACCTAAGAAGACCTTGGAAAAGCACGTTGAGAAGAAAGTTGTTGATGACTTGCTTGTGAAACCTTGTGTTGTACCTCGCTCTACTATGCATAAGAAAGTTGATAATGCTTTGTTTGATTTGTTTGAAAATGTGACTAATAGAGTCAATGTGCATAATAATAAGTCAAAGCATGTTAATAGAAGTAAGAGTGGGAAACTTGTTAAGAAAGTATGGGTTAGGAAAGACACAACATAATGTCTTGTTGCACAATATGCTCTTAGAGCCAACTCATCATATTGTTGGTACCTAGATAGCGGATGCTCTAGAAATATGGCCGGTAACAAAGAGTTCTTTAAGAATCTTATTATGAAGGATGGTGGATGGGTTTCCTTTGGTGATAGCACCAAAAAAAAAACAAATTCTAGGCAAGGGAACAATTTGTATCTCCGGATTGCCTAAACTTAGAAACACTTTGTATGTATATGGTCTACAAGCTAACTTGATAAGCATTACTCACTTGTGTGAAATCTTTGGAGAAGTTAATTTTAACAAGGATGTGTGCACTATAATTGATAAAAAGGGCAAAGTTGTTTTAGAAGTCAAAAGATCTTTAGACAATTGCTATTGTCTAAAGATAGATCCTCTAACTTGTAATACGGCACATGAGTGTAACAAGCTTGATTTGTGGCGTCAAAGGTTAGGCCACATGAACTTTAAGGACTTAAAGAAGCTTAAAAAAATAGCATTGTTAGAGGTCTACCTAGTCTTGGTAGAAAACTAGATAGTGTTTGTGAACCTTGTCAACTAGGTAAACAAACCAAAGTGTCTCACAAAAAGAGCACTTGCATAGCTACCAAGAAGTCCTTAGAACTAGTGCACATGGACCTAATGGGGCCAATCCAAACCAAAAGCATCAATGGCAAGAAATACATTTTTGTATGCGTTGATGAATTTTCTAGGTTTGCTTGGGTTTATTTTCTTAGGAACAAGACCGAAACTTTAGATTACTTCAAGAAATTTTGAAATCAAGTTCAAAATAAAAAAGCTCTTGGAATTAAGAAAATATGTCGCATTAGGAGTGATCATGGGAGTCAGTTTGAAAATGCCAAATTTAGTGAGTTTTGTGATGGCTTAGGGATATCTCAGGAGTTATCGGCTCCTAGAACTCCTCAACAAAATGGTGTTGTTGAGAGGAAGAGCCATGTCCTATAAGAGATGGCTAGGGTCATGCTCAATAGCAAGAAAGTCCCTAGGAATCTTTGGGCCAAAGCGGTTAACACCGCTTGTTATGTCTCTAATAGAGTTTTTAGAAGGCCCGGCACAAACAAACCTCATATGAGCTTTGGAAGGACAATGAACCCAATGTGAGTTACTTTCATACCTTTGGAAGTAAGTGGTTTATTTTGAATGATAGAGATCACTTAGGAAAGTTTGATGCTAAAAGTGATATTGGTCTCTTTCTTGAGTCTGCTAATAATGGTCGTACTTATAGGGTTTTTAATGTGAAAACCAAGACTATTATGGAGTCTATTAATGTGAAGATAGACGATCTTAGCATGCCTTATTTGTGTGAAGATAATAGTGTTAATGAACCTAAAAAAATCTCTTAAATGACACTAAGACACCTATTGATGTGACTAGTTGTGAGGCTAGTAAAGATTCACATAGTGAGTCTAGTCATAATGATGAAAATGATAGTGGTGTTGAAGTAAAAAGTCAAGGATTAGAAAATGCTTTAAATGATAATCAACAAAATGACCAAGTTGTTGATCTTTTAAACTCTAGAATTAGGAACATGCACTATCAAGAAGACATCATATGTAACTTGAATGAAGGGGTTAGAACTAGAAACCAACTAGCTAACCAAATTTCATATGCTTGCTACACTTCTCAAATTGAACCAAAAAATATTAGTGAGGCTATAGTTGATGAATATTGGGTTGGGGCTTTGCAAGATGAACTAAATTAATTTGAGAGGAATGAAATGTGGTCCTTAGTTCCTAGACCTAAAGATATTAATGTCATTGGCACAAAATGTGTGTTTAGGAATAAAACCGATGAAAGTGGCAAGATTGTGAGGAATAAAGCTAGACTAATGGCTCAAGGTTACACTCAAGTTGAGGGTGTAGACTTTGACGAGACATTTGCACCCATTGCACGTTTTAAGTCCATTGGACTTTTGTTGTCCAATTGCATGTCTTCACAATTTTAAATTGTTTCAAATGGATGTCAAAAGCACTTTTCTCAATGGATACCTTCAAGAAGAAGTGTATGTCGAACAACCTAAGGGTTTTATAGACCCACACTCTCCCAATTATGTTTTTAAATTGAAAAAGGCTCTCTATGGCCTTAAGCAAGCCTCTAAAGCTTGGTATGATAGGTTGACTCAATACCTTATTGAGAACAAATATAGGAGAGGTGGCATTGATAGGACTTTGTTTGTCAAGCGTCATGAAAATGATATTTTTGGTTGCACAAATAAATGTTGATGACATTGTTTTTTGGTCTACATGTAAAACCAAGGTTAATAAGTTTTTGAAATGAGTATGGTGGGTGAGCACAATTACTTTATTGGTATGCAATTGAAACAATCTGGTGATGGCATTATGTTGACACAATCTAAATATGCTAGAAATCTTGTTAAGATGTTTGGGCTTAAAATGGAAAAGATTTTGAAACACCCATGAGTACTACTCTAAAACTTGACAAAGATGAAAAAGGGAAGAATGTTGACCAAAGTCTCTATAGGAGCATGATAGGTAGTCTACTCTACCTAACCGGCTAGTAGACCGGACATTTGCTTTAGTGTTGGTTTGTGTGCTAGGTTTCAAGCTAATACTAAGGAGTCTCACTTGAAGGCCGTTAAAAGAATCATTAGGTATATAAAAGGAACACATAATCTTAGCTTATTTTATTCTTTTGATACTAATTATATTTTTGTTGGCTATTGTGATGCAGATTTGGCGGGAAACATTGATGACTGTAAAAGCACATTGGGTGGTTGCTTTTACTTGGGGAATAATTGGTTTCTTGGCAAAGTAAGAAAAAAAATTCTATCTCTCTCTTCTTCTGAAGTCGAGTACATTGCGACCGTAAGTGCATGCACACAACTTCGTTGGATGAAGCAAATACTCAAGGATTATGAGATAGATCAAGGTAAAATAACTCTCTATTGTGATAAAATGAGTGTCATTAATATCTCTAAGAATTTGGTTCAACACTCAAGCACAAAGCACATAGATATTAGGCATCATTTCATTAGAGAACTTGTTGAACATTCTATTGTTTCTCTTGAGCATATGCCTACTAAAAATCAACTTGCGGATTTGTTTACAAAGCCTTTGGATAAAGAGAGATTTAAATCTCTTCAAAGATCCATTGTCATGATTTGTGTTGATTAATGTCTATGTGTGATTGTGAGTGGCTTGATAAGCAAAACCTATTTTGAATATCAATTTCTTTGAGAGCTACTCACTTGAGAAGTAATGATCTTGAGCAAATAGCTTTTATTGTTTCTAGATCATGCACTTGAGCTTTAAAATCTTGTTTTTAAAAGTGCACAAGTGCTTCTAAAATATGTAGTTGAGTTTGAGTAGTTTGAGTTTGAAAATATGTAGATTATGGATGCATCTAAAAGATTATTGCTTAGTACATGATAGATGACCTATGGTTAGTATCCATTTTGCTTCAGCAACTACATATAACTCAACGAGCACCTTCATGAAAATGGCTACACACCTTGGTTGTGAAGCCGCTCAACGTAGGAAAGGGCTACACCATTGTGATGAGTGAAAACCGTCATGAAGAGTATATGTTTATGCTAGAAAAATCAAAGAAGTGTTGAAAAGAATCAATAAAACAAATCTTTGATTCAAAGCCAATATATATTAAATAAAAAAAGGCTTAAAGGAGTATAGTTAAAAATTGTGAATTGCTCGGGTTGACAAATAGAAATGGGAAAACGAGCCACATGCACACACATGCTCATATGTTGGAAATCTATTCTCTTTAAAGTAAAAAACTTTCGGAAGATAATCGGTTTGACCTAGATTGGAAATGCTTTAGATGGATAGGTATTGAAATGGTTTGCATGTTGATATCACAATTGCTCATTTTATATATGCCAGAAGCATTCCACACACACATATTTTGCTTAATGTGCTTGATTCATTAGCAATAAAAGATTATTTTTTAGAGGTTAATGAAAATCTATGATTTTCTCTTTGATCTTGAAAAGTGATGATATAATTCTCTTAGGGTGCGTTTGGTACGGGGACGGGACTGGATGAGACTGGACTGGACAGTTGTTCCATGATGTGTTGGAATGTCTGGGACAGGACTGTAGACTGTACTGATATACGTTTGGTAGGGCTGGGACAGGACGGAACAAGATGTTCAAATGACTAGGGTGCCCTCCTTGTTCTGTCTAATATTAAAAAATATATTAAACAATTTTTATATATTCTATTTAACAATATTAAATAAATATTGTAATTGAAATATATTATAATATTTAATAAAAACAAGAGGTTCAAATGACCTCTTATTTTCAATTACAATATCATTATATTTAACACAAATAGTAATATTGTAATTGAAATATATTATAATTATTTAATAATATTATATATTAATATTTAATATTATATATATTATATATATAATAATATGATATATTATATCATTATATATAATAATATATAAGATATATATACATATAAAAAATATAACATTATATATATATTATAATATATGTATATATATTAATAATATATATTGTATATTATATATATATATATGTATCCTAAATATATAATAATATAATATATATATGATATATATTATTAAAATATATATATATAATATTATTATATATAATAATATTTAATAATATATAAAAATAATAATTACATAAATAATATTATATATATATATTATAATATTATATATAATAATATATAATATATTAAATATAATATTAGTATATATAATAATATTTAATAATAAATATAAATTGAAATTACATATATAATATTACTTATATATTATAAAATTATAAATAATAATATTTAATAATATATACTATATCATATATATAGGATATATATATATTAATATATATATAGGATATATATCATATATAATGTATTATATATATGATATATATGTAGGGAAAAATCGATATAAAACGCAGCGGAAGAAACGAAAAATAGATTTCGTATGGTTTTAAAATTTTTCTCAAAGTTGAACCTTAACCTTTTAATTAATTAAACTTAAATATATACGGTTAGAGCTAAATACCTCTTGACGCGTGATCCGATTGACTTACGTCGATTGGTAATCCGCAAAATCTTTTCCGATGCCCGTGAACAGTACCCGTGTGAACAGTGATTGTGAACAGTACCCGCGTGAACAGTGATCGTGAACAGTACCGCGAGATCTTCCAATCCGAACACGTACATGAATCACCTAGGAGCGTGATCTCCCTTTTTCTTTGAATTGCAAACTTGAGAATGGATAAACAAAGTTTTCTTTTTCATTTGTTAGTCACAAAACAATCAAAAGAAGACAAAAATTATTCCGGTCACTTTTGAGTTCTCAATCTAATAATCGAAACTCGCGTGAACCTAATTCGATGTTGTACACACAAACTTATTGATGAACAAGCAATCAGTGTACTATCAAAGAATAATCTCTTCTCTCTTTGATGTTTAGTAGAATAAAAATTATCCTTTTCTATGAATTGAGAAGAAGAAGAAAAATTGAATCATTCAATCAACTATGGTGGCCGAATTCTATATGTGGTATTATATAGGTGGCAGAAATTTTGCTTCCTCTTCTATTTAGGATTGCCGAAATCTTTCTCTAAATGGACTAGGGTTGCCGCAAATCACATACCAAAAAGAGTTTGTGTTGCACCCTAATTTCCATCAACCTTTAGACTTCAAAACCTAATCCAACTCATAGATATTTTTATTCTTTTATTGACTAAATAAAAAGACTTCTTATTTGATTAAATAAATAAAATTAATTATTTATTTTCTTATCAAACAAGTCTTTTACTTTTAATATACTACTACCAATAGTATAACTTTAGGAAATATATTTCCTGATCAGAAAAAGATTTGTTTCTTAATTAAACAATTAATTAATAAATTATCTAATTCTTATTTAATTAAAACAATGAAAGAAAATAATATATTAGGTTAATATATACACCTTGCCGCCCCACTTATATAAATGGACCATATATTATTTTCTTATTTCATTTAATCCATTAGACTTTAAATAAAAGCCCACATATGAACCAGACCCATTCTTACTAAAAGAAATAAGCCCACATGTCTCCTTTTAATATATTAATATAATAGTGCAGCCCATTAATTAAATAATAGACATATTATATTCTTGATATATTAAAAACAATTCTAGATGGACCCTTAAATCGGCCCGGTAGAATATATCAAGTGATCCATGCAAATACGTGTGGATTGGGGATCTTGGCGGGCTATCTAAATTTAAGCTTCAATAGACACAACCTAATCACAATCAACAAATGATTCACTTAGGTCCCATCTATTAATTTTAACTCATTCCACTAAAGAGCTAAAATTGAACTCTTAAATAAAGATAGTATAAGGAGATGTTTCTCATTTATACCCTAGACAATCTTATAGGAGATGGTGTATCCTCGTGAATAATATCAGTAATCGCCAAGAGCTCATAGACCGCCTATAGCTCTCCAAGTTACCACATTTCCTCATATGACCACATTTCGAACTTGGATACTTTGACTTGTCCAGAAGCCATGTTTTCAATAATCATTATTGAAAACTCAAAGTTGAGATTTAATATCCAATACCTCAAAACATCCATATGATGATATTATACTCTCATTTAATAAATGCAGCCATGATGTCCATATCTATAAATGAAGTCCTCTATCGATTAACAAATGTATACCACCAAACTATCGAAGATAGACTATGCTATATAATCGTACTCATTGATAGCTCTAATGATAACACTTGCAACCATAAGTCCATCATTTATCTTAGGATTAAGATAGACTCTCCGATTGTCCTCTTTAATGAAAAGTCTCATATCTAGTGACGGTTCTAGATAAAGTATTTCATTGTGATCCAGTTCAATGCACCTAGTGCACTAGATTCTTTTACTCGAAAACCTTTCGATGATTTTAGACTCATCATATTCATTTGATCCCACTCAAATGCTAGTAAAAGAATTCTACAACTTTAACAAGATAGAGGTGCCCAACCTTTAACTTAAGTTGTGAACGTTATTCAAGACTAACTAAAGAATTGTGCCTACCTCATACATATCCGGATGTATGAACAATTCTTCATGTCTCATAGTCTTTTGACCTTATGATTATTTACCTTGACAATTATAATAATAAATGCTATAAGTAATTGTAAGAATCAGAATTCACTTTATTAATATGAGAAGATTGTCAATTACAATATTACACTCTTGCCATTGAGCATAATCCTAACAATCTCCCACTTGCTCTGTAGCAAGTGTGTCATATCTCTCATTCTCATGTTCTTTAGATGTCCATCAAAGCTCTTCTGAGGTAGAGCCTTTGTGAAAGGATCCGCTAGATTTTCTGCTGACGCGATTTTGGTGATCGTCACGTCTCCCCTATGAACAATTTCCCTCAAAAGGTGATACTTCCTTTCAATGTGTTTACCTCTCTTATGACTTCTTAGTTCTTTTGAATTAGCCATTGCACCACTGTTGTCACAGTGTATAGTGATCTGCTTATTCGCACTATGAACCACTTCTAAGTCAATCAAGAATTGGTGTAGCCAAACAGCCTCTTTGGCAGCTTCGCATGCAGCAACATACTCAGCTTCCATGGTGGAATCATCAATACAAGATTGCTTGATACTCCTCCATATGACTGCTCCTCCTCCAATGGTAAACACAGATCCTGATGTGGATTTTCTGGAGTCAGAATCCGACTGGAAATCAGAATCTGTAT
The DNA here is from genome assembly GCA_033220585.1 of Dipteronia sinensis. NCBI lineage: Eukaryota > Viridiplantae > Streptophyta > Magnoliopsida > Sapindales > Sapindaceae > Dipteronia > Dipteronia sinensis. The sequence continues at coordinate 89,722 of JANJYJ010000987.1, forward strand.
ACCCAACGGGAATTAAATCCCCTCCAGAGTATACAAGCATATAATCTCTAGTTCTCTTGAGATACTTGAAAATATGCTTGACTGCCGTCCAATGATCAGGACCAGGTTTCGATTGAAACCTGCTAACTATGCCAATAGCAAAACAAATATCTGGTCTAGTACAGAGCATTGCATACATGAGACTTCCAACTGCTGAGGCATATGGAACTCTGCTCATGAATTGCTCTTCATGCACATTCTTAGGTGCTTGACCCTTAGAAAGTTTGATTCCATGTCTAAAAGGTAACATACCTTTCTTGGAATCTTGCATGGTGAATCTAGACAAGATTTTATCAATGTATGAAGCTTGGGATAATGCAATCGTTCTATTCTTTCTATCCCTTATTACTTGGATACCAAGAATATAACTTGCTTCTCCTAAGTCTTTCATATCAAATTGTTTTGCGAACCATTCTTTCACTGATGTCAATACACCTACATCGTTTCCAATGAGTAGTATATCATCAACATAAAGAATGAGGAAAACCAACTTGTCGCCTTTGATCCTCTTCTATACACAAGGTTCGTCAGGGTTTTGAATAAATCCAAAACCCTTTACAGCTTGATCGAACCTTATGTTCCAGGATCTGGATGCTTGCTTTAGTCCATATATGGACTTTTGCAACTTGCATACTCTTTCTTCTTGGCCTTTTTCAATGAATCCCTCTGGTTGCATCATGTAGATGCTCTCGTCAAGACTTCCATTAAGGAAAGCTGTCTTGACGTCCATTTGCCAAATCTCTAGGTCTAGAGATGCTGCAATGGATAAGAGTATCCTAATGGATTTAAGCATGGCCAGAGGTGAGAAGGTTTCCTCGTAATTGATACCTTCTTTCTGTGTATAACCTTTAGCTACTAGTCTAGCTTTAAAGGTTTCCACCTTACCATCCATACCTCTTTTCCTCTTGTATACCCACTTGCACCCAATGGGTTTTATCCCTTTAGGCAAGTCTACAAGGGACCAGACTTTGTTATTGAACATTGATTCAATCTCGGATTGCATTGCCTTTTGCCAATGACGATAATCAACATCCTCCACAGCTTCCTTGTACGTGTAGGGATCATCGTCGTCCGGGAGATTCTCAACAGATTCTCCTAGACCGATATATCTTTCAGGTTGTGTTCTAACCCTCCCACTACGACGAGGAATGGTAGGTTGTTGATCTTGTGTTGGAGTGGAACTTACAATTGGGCTGGGTTGTGAAACCTCTTGTGGAATTGTATCTCCTGACATCTCATTCAGGACAATTCTACTTTTGGGCACAAAATTATTCATATAGTTCTTTTCTAGAAATGAAGCATTTTTGAAACAAATACTTTTAGATCAGAAGGACTATAGAAATAATATCCTTTAGTTCCTTTTGGATACCCCACAAATATACATGTTTCCGAACGGGACTCCATCTTTTCTGTCTTTCCTTTCAACACATGTGCAGGACAACCAAATATCCTCATTTGTTGTAAACTAGGCTTTCGCCCAGTCCACAATTCATGTGGGGTTTTAGGGAAAAATTTAGATGGTACATCGTTTAGAATATATATTGCTGTCTGTAGAGCATATCCCCAAAAAGAAATAGGAAGTGTTGAATAACTCAACATTGATCTAACCATCTCTAAAAGAGTCCTATTTCTCCTTTCTGCCACCCCATTTTGTTGAGGTGTACCTGGTGCAGAAAGCTGAGAAACTATCCCATTATCAATAAGATATTGCTGAAACTCTCCAGATAGATATTCTCCACCACGATCAGATCTCAAGATTTTTATATGTTTCTCAAGCTGATTTTCTACTTCAGCTTTGAATGCTTTAAACATATCAAATGCATCCGACTTATGTCTCATGAGATACACGTAACCAAATCTTGAGTAATCATCTGTGAAGGTGATGAAGTACTCATATCCACCTCTAGCTTGAATGCTCATAGGACCACATACATCAGTGTGTACTAGTCCTAAACATTCAGTGGCTCTTGCACCTTTGGTATTGAACGGCCTTTTGGTCATTTTACCTTCCAAACAAGATTCACAAGTTGGTAGATCATCAACCTTTAAGTCACTTAAAGGTCCGTCACATACCAATCTTTTAATCCTATTAAGGTTAATGTGACCTAGGCATAAATGCCAAAGATAGGTTTCATCTTTTGATAATTTTACTCTTTTATGATTAGGTTCCGTTATTTCTGTGTCTAACGAGTGAGAGATATTTCTATGCAAAAAGAATAAACCGTTTTCCAATGTACCTTTGCAAACAATTTTGTCATTCTTACTAATAATAAAAGTTTTATTAAAAGTAACCGAATATCCAAACTTATTTAAACAAGAAACTGAAATTAAATTCCTCTTGAATTGAGGTACATAATAAACGTCTATTAAATCTAAATGCCTACTAGAATATAAAATAACTCTAATATCTCTCACTGCACTTGCAGACACTAACGTTCCGTTGCCCAAGCGCAAATTGACTTCATCTTCATTCAACCTTCTCTTTTCCTGAAACCATTGCAAGGAATAACAAACATGATTAGTGGCTCCAGAGTCTATGATCCAAGAATCAGTAGAATCTGCCAGAAAACATGTTTCTAGATAATTAACATTACCTTCTTCCTTTTTTTTCTGGGACTTTGGGCAATCTCTTTTCCAATGTCCCTTTTCACTACAAAGGAAGCATTTCCCTTTGATCTTGGTTACTTTCTTGGTTTCCTTCTTGGTAGGCCCAAGTTGCTTTTTCTTCTGTTGTTTCTTGACCTTCTTACGGTCTTAACAGTAGCAACTTTACCAACCAAATGAATCTCTTGACCTTTGTTTTTCACAAGGATCTTTTCAGTGCTTTGAACATCTTGCATCAGGCCCTGCAAGGTGTATTCCTTTTTGTTCAAGGTGTAGTCCAACTTGAACTGATCAAAGGAATCTGACAGTGAGTTAACTACCATATCAATTTTGGTCTCACCATCAATCTCAGCACCATTTAGTTCAGCAATATTGAGATGTGCTATGACTTTCATCATGTGATCTTTCACAAATTGTCCAGGTTTTATCCTAAGATTCATAAAAGCAGTCACTGCCTCTCTCTTAGTCGTCCTAGACCTCATAGCAAACATTTCCTCTAGAGACATCATTATATCAGCAGCGGACTCCATTTCTTCATGTTGCTGTTGCAACACATCGGAGATAGTGGCCATAATGTAACATTTTGCCATATCATCAGAAGTCTTCCACTGCTCATACTTATCTCTTTGCATCACATTAGATTCATTATTAGGAAGGGGTGGTTTAGGAGTGGTCAGAACAAACTTATGTTTTTCACTTTGCAGCAACAACCCAATTTTCCTTTTCCATGTTACGTAGTTATCTCCAGTTAAGGTGTTATCTTTCAAGATGTTCATAAGTGATGGGGTCATGATTTCTGATTAAAACAAAAACATATATAAGTAAATAATCATGATAATAGCACTTTTAAAAATTTATCTTGAATTAAAATAAATAATTCATTCATCAAAATTCAACGGTGATCCAACACCTATAAATATTACGCCTCCTTTGGGAGTTCGCACTATTTACTAGTTAGACTAGGTCTCACCTAATTGTTAACATAACAACCAGTGTTTTTAATTTTAGCCTTGTAATTTTTATTAACAAGAACTCTTGGGAGGATATTAATAAAATTACATTGAGTGTGTTACCAAGATATCGACCCTCAATTTTCTCTCATGAAAATCCCTCATTGGGGAGTAGATTTCGTTTAAGTCAATTGTCTAGTATATCCTTGTAAGGAAGTATATTGTTAAATTCCATTTATGGACGCCCCTTGGGGGGATTACCAAAAATAATAAAACTCAACTAATCTTGGAGGCCATAGGCGTTCTTGCACACCTTCTTCCATTTATGGAAGCCCCTTGAGGGGATTACCAAAAATAATAAAACTCAACTAATCTTGGAGGCCATAGGCGTTCTTGCACACCTTCTCCCACTCAATTATTTAAGGCGTGTGATTAAATCCCAAAGAATGATTTTTACCAAGTTATCTAGATGCCAATTAGATACCTAAATCATTTAATGCATGTTCATACCAAAAGAGATATATGAGTGGCACTCCTATTCTAAAATTTCATGTTATCATACAACAACAAATATTGTAATATTTAAGCAAAAATTAAATAGCAACAATTTTGGCCCATCCTAGAAAAGCAATTAAATTACAATTGTTAGGAATACAAGATCTTCAGGTGGCCATCAACCATACTGCTCATCCATCGGCCTCCTCCCATGGACGTGCACAGCCCACAACCCCACAAAGGGGCTGCCTTGCGCAGCTCATAAGGCCACACAAGGCTGCCGTGTGCAGCCCACCAAGGATTGGGCTTGCCATGCCCAGCCTAATCCAGTTCTAGGGTGTGCACGGTGCTCGTTCTCGGTTCCGGTTGCTTCGTTTTTCTTCGTGTCTTCGAATTTTCAATACCCGAATACATTACATCATATTACGAATAAATTACTGCAGCAAATTTTTTTATTTTTTTATTTTTTATTTTACTGCAGTAAGATTTACAAAAAAAAATACTGCACTTATTTTACATACAAAAAAAATAAAACCCTAGCAACTACCAAGAAGGAATTATGGATATAATAGACCACACTTCTTGTTACAAATCCGAAACAAAAATTACATTGAAATTCTAGGACCAAAATCGAGCAATAACAATTCACTTTATAAAACATATATAAATCCATACATTCAACATGTAATCATATATGCGAATACCTAGAGTGCCATCTCTTTCTAAAACATGTATAATCACAATAAAAAAGAAATAGATTCACTTATATATACGTTAATTAATTAAAAGGTACAACCAAGGCTCTGATACCAATTGTAGGGAAAAATCTATATAAAACGCAGCGGAAGAAACGAAAAATAGATTTCGTATGGTTTTAAAATTTTTCTCAAAGTTGAACCTTAACCTTTTAATTAATTAAACTTAAATATATATGGTTAGAGTTAAATACCTCTTGACGCGTGATCCGATTGACTTACGTCGATAGGTAATCCGCAAAATCTTTTCCGATGCCCGTGAACAGTACCCGCGTGAACAGTGATCGTGAACAGTACCCCCGTGAACAGTGATCGTGAACAGTACCGCGAGATCTTCCAATCCGAACACGTACGTGAATCACCTAGGAGCGCGGTCTCCATTTTTCTTTGAATTGCAAACCTGAGAATGGATGAACAAAGTTTTCTTTTTCTTTTGTTAGTCACAAAACAATCAAAAGAAGACAAAAATTATTCCGGTCACTTTTGAGTTCTCAATCTAATGATCGAAACTCGCGTGAACCTAATTCGATGTTGTACACACAAGCTTATTGATGAACAAGCAATCAGTGTACTATCAAAGAATAATCTCTTCTCTCTTTTATGTTTAGTAGAATAAAAATTATCCTTTTCTATGAATTGAGAAGAAGAAGAAAAATTGAATCATTCAATCAACTATGATGGCCGAATTCTATATGTGGTATTATATAGGTGGCCGAAATTTTGCTTCCTCTTCTATTTAGGATTGCCGAAATCTTCCTCTAAATGGACTAGGGTTGCCGCAAATCACATACCAAAAAGAGTTTGTGTTGCACCCTAATTTCCATCAACCTTTAGACTTCAAAACCTAATCCAACTCATAGATATTTTTATTCTTTTATTGACTAAATAAAAAGACTTCTTATTTGATTAAATAAATAAAATTAATTATTTATTTTCCTATCAAACAAGTCTTTTACTTTTAATATACTACTACCAATAGTATACCTTTAGGAAATATATTTCCTGATCAGAAAAAGATTTGTTTCTTAATTAAACAATTAATTAATAAATTAACTAATTCTTATTTAATTAAAACAATGAAACAAAATAATATATTAGGTTAATATATACACCTTGCCGCCCCACTTATATAAATGGGCCATATATTATTTTCTTATTTCATTTAATCCATTGGACTTTAAATAAAAGCCCACATATGAACCAGACCCATTCTTACTAAAAGAAATAAGCCCACATGTCTCCTTTTAATATATTAATATAATAGTGCAGCCCATTAATTAAATAATAGACATATTATATTCTTGATATATTAAAAACAATTCTAGATGGACCCTTAAATCGGCCCGGTAGAATATATCAAGTGATCCATGCAAATACGTGTGGATTGGGGATCTTGGCGGGCTATCTAAATTTAAACTTCAATAGACACAACCTAATCACAATCAACAAATGATTCACTTAGGTCCAATCTATTAATTTTAACTCATTCCACTAAAGAGCTAAAATTGAACTCTTAAATAAAGATAGAATAAGGAGATGTTTCTCATTCATACCCTAGACAATCTTATAGGAGATGGTGTATCCTCGTGAATAATATCAGTAATCGCCAAGAGCTCATAGACCGCCTATAGCTCTCCAAGTTACCATATTTCCTCATATGACTACATTTCGAACTTGGATACTTTGACTTGTCCAGAAGCCATGTTTTCAATAATCATTATTGAAAACTCAACGTTGAGATTTAATATCCAATACCTCAAAACATCCATATTGAAAATACACAAAGTGTGTCTAATACAACCTAGAGGGGGGGTGAATAGGTTTTAGTTGATTTATTACCAACTTTTCGATTTAATCAATTTTAATAATCCTGCCCCATATTAGCAATCAATCAATCCAATATAAATATGCGGAAAACAATAAAAACACAAGGATTGATTTACGTGAGAAACCCTCCAACTGGGCAAAAACTCACGGGCTATCCTTCTAGCCACATACGGTCCTCAAATCCACTATTTGAACGAAAGTTTATAACCTAGGTTGACCTCAAGTCACACCTACTTGGTCACTAACCCTTTCACTCTACCCAACGGGCCTTTAATAGTGATTCTAGACCACAAGCTTGTGCACTAACCCACTTAGTCACAAAGCTTAACAATCAATGAAGAGGTTAAACAACCTATGTGAATATGTAAAAGATATTCAAGCATGCAATTAATACTAGGCAACACTAAATGCTTATCTAAGGATTTAAGGATGTCAATAAATGCAAATCCTAGATATCAATATCTAAATGCAAATGCATGAAGATTTAGCTAGAAGGGTAAAATCGTCCTAAATGCTAGCTATTAATGAACAAGGCTATCAACCAACAAACATCAACTCAAACATGTTATAAATGCCGATAAACATAAAGATATGCAATAAAATCATATAAAAGAGCTAACCCTAGGCAAACAAGAACATAAGTAAATACAAAGAGATTTAGGGCATGTTCAAGTTACCTAGTCAATTAAAGCAAGAAGAATCCATGATGAGATGATGCTTGAAGATGTTAGATGCACATGGATTTGTGTTTGGTTGAGTAAAGATGAGTTCTTGGGAGTTTCTCTCTCTAAGGGAAGCTTGGCCTCTCAAAAATGGCTTCTTGAACTCATAAAAATGAGCAAAGAAGAAGATAGAGTATATATAAGGGAGCCCTGGTCAAAACAGCATCGTTTTGAACTTAGGGCATAAAATCCCGTCAATACCGCTAGATGTTCTGCGTCGCAGGCAAGTGTCCAGACCGCGGTACACACAGCAGTGCATCGTCTGGACAACAACGCGGTGCAGGGCGCTGTGCATGCAGGTGCACAGGCCGCGGTATGGGCAACAGAGGCCTAGTGGACAACATCGCGACATGGATCGCTTTGCGTGCAAGTGTACAGGAAGCGGTACAGGAAGCATGACCCTGCTGAGGTATACCGCTCTGTATGCCGCGGTGCAAGCATGTCTTGCCAAGCGGTATGGGCCGCGCTAAGAGAAGAATTTCTCTTTTCGAGGCAAACTCAACACACTAAGTGATGTGCAATTAGTGCAAGTGTGGAGTGTTAAAAGTGGCATATAATACATCATTCAATTACATGAAGATAGGAACAATAATGCATGCAAGTGAGTGTGTGCAACTAGATCTCTTCAAAGAAGGTTAAACTAGTGAGATACCTTTGAAGTGCTCTTTGAGAGAGATGATGTCCTTGAAGCTTAATCACACTCAAGAGGCCTAAATTACCCTTACAAAGAATAATCCCCAATGTGGTTTGTCAACGAAATAAGCCAATCAAAATATGAGGAACTTACACATATGATGATATTATACTCTCATTTAATAAATGGAGCCATGATGCCCATATCTATAAATGAAGTCCTCTATCGATTAACAAATGTATACCACCAAACTATCAAGGATAGACTATGCTATATAATCGTACTCATTGATAGCTCTAATGATAACACTTGAAACCATAAGTCCATCATTTATCTCAGGATTAAGATAGACTCTCCGATTGTCCTCTTTAATGAAATGTCTTATATCTAGTGACTGTTCTAGATAAAGTATTTCATTGTGATCCAGTTCAATGCACCTAGTGCACTAGATTCTTTTACTCGAAAACCTTTCGATGATTTTAGACTCATCATATTCATTTGATCCCACTCAAATGCTAGTAAAAGAATTCTACAACTTTAACAAGATAGAGGTGCCCAACCTTTAACTTAAGTTGTGAACGTTATTCAAGACTAACTAAAGAATTGTGTCTACCTCATACATATCTGGATGTATGAACAATTCTTCATGTCTCATAGTCTTTTGACCTTATGATTATTTACCTTGACAATTATAATAATAAATGCTATAAGTAATTGTAAGAATCAGAATTCACTTTATTAATATGAGAAGATTGTCAATTACAATATTACACTCTTGCCATTGAGCATAATCCTAACAATATATCCTATATATATGATATAGTATATAATATTAAATATTATTATATATAATTTTATAATATATATATATTAAATGTAATTATAATTTATATATATTATTAATATATATATATATATAATATAATATATTGGATATGTTTGTAATTGTTTGAACATTTAAAGGGTACATTGGTCTTTTTGACACTTGTCCCATGTCATGGGACAAGTTGTCCTAGGGTCTTGGGTGGGACAATTTTTTATGATTTTTGTCCCACCGTGTCCCGTCCTGTCCCATGCTAAGGTCACGCCAAACTTGGGACAAGAACAAGTTGTCCTACCTTGTCATGTCCCGTCCCGCGTACCAAACGCACCCTTATTGCTTGATATGTGTGATTGTGTGATTTCCTTGTGAACAAGTTTACTTGTTGACCATTATGTGATGCATGTGTTAAGGGGGAGCTTAATTTTGTTTAACTTATTTCTTAATATGACTTGTTTGCATAATATCTCATATTTCTATCATGCATCTCTTGTCTATTCCTTGACAAAAAGAGGGAGAAATGTATTCCTCACCAAGTGTCATGTGGGGGAGAAATGGATCATGCGTGATGTACCTCTTTGTGGAATATTGTCTTAAGGGGGAGAATTCTTTTAGTAAGGGGGAGAAAAAGAATTCTTGTTTATGTGAGATAAGGGAGTCTTGTTTCTTGCTTATTTTTGTGCATATATCTCACCAATAATCTTCTTTGTAGAAGATTTCTTGTTTGTTTGGTTATGCTTGTCTCATAGATGCTTTGATGTTTAATGAGGAGATTCTTGAAGACTCATGAAGACATGAAGACATTTTAGTCTAGGGATCTCTTTGTAATGTGAGGATGTGAGAATGCAATCAACCATGAGTTTTTTTTTATATCATTGTATGGTGAGATTAAGGTTTTTCCATGGAACAGCTAAAGGGGGAGATTGTTAGTGTTAACCAAAAATTCGTATGGTAACAAAATTCCGATTAACACCCTCAAGCAAAAATTCGTGTGAACTTAGGTTCTGAGAGGAAAAAGAAGAGAGATCCCATGTAAGAACTTAGAATCAAAGCGAATTACGCTCGAGGTGTGAGAGTGAGTAGTTTTCAAGGCAAGGGTGTTTAATGTGTGGGATTCGTGTCGTGCGAGTTTCCCCTTGTGGTGTATTGGAGTTATTTAGAACATTTTGCATGAACCTATTCCTCACTTCCACTCTCTTTTGCTTATCTCTCTAATAGTTGGCTTTGCAGCATGTTTTCTTTGTGTTAGGAAATTTTCTAGATAGAGTCATGTTTGTTTGTCTTGTGTCTTTCGGTTTGTCTTTTTGTTTGCTCGAGGACGAGCAAAAGGTTTGGTTTGGGGGTGTTTGATCGAGCCAAAATTGTCATACATTTTGGCCCAAAATTCCATATCCTTTAGCTTGTTTTCGAGCATATTTTGGTTTCTGATGGCTCGTTTTGTAGTGATTACAGGCATTCAATGGAATTTAGTTGCTGGAGGTGAAAACCGTGACTTTTCGGAGAAAAACAAACCAAATTGTGCAAAAAGGGATGCTTGAAGGAAATAGTGCACGGGTAGGTTACCCGTGCACTACCCGTGATATGACCTGTGCACCGAAGGAAGGAAATCAGAAAGAGCTCAGTGCACAGGTATAGCACGGGTACCCTACCCGTGCACTTACCCATGCACATGCCCAGACCAGAAAGCCAGAAGAGATAGCACGGGTGTAGCACGGGTACCCTACCCGTGCATTAACCCGTGCACTATGTGTTCCAGCTGGGCAAAAGTCGTGTTTTCAGCCATTTTAAGGAGGGCAAAGTCATCCTTTCATGCCTATTTCATACCCTAGCCTCTCAAACATATAAATACATCACTTTGCCACAAGACCAAAGGCTTCATTGATCAATCCATTCAATTAATCCATCTGTTCCACACTTCATCTTCTCCACCAAATTAAGAGAGGGAGGAGCTTCTAAAGGCATCCATGGAGGTTTTCCTCCATGGATTGCCTCCCTATGATCACTCTCTACTTGCAACCACCCATTTTTGGAGGAGATTCATGAGGGAAGAGCACCCTACCTTGTCTATGAGGAGGAGGAGCTTCAATGGAGCTTGAAGATCCGAGATGACAATTGGGCCACTCTCCGAGCTTAGAGATCCGAGATTGACAACTTTGGGTTTCTTCTATCTACTCTTCTCTTGTATTTTCTTTATTTGATGTGTATCCCCATTTTGGGAAATATGTAAACCCTAATACTAGTTCCATTTATTTAATTGACTTGTATTTCATTTCTTCTTGTTTTGTCCCATTCAATTGCACTTAATTTGACACTTGACTTGTATTAAGTAGGATTGACAACCCAACTCTTGATGCATGTTAGGGATAGCTCTTGTCTTTACATTCATGGCATGTAGAGTAGAAATTGGTATGTGTCCATGATTAGGATTAGGAGTAGATTAATGTAATTTAGGAGTAGATTAATTAGGCATCCCATGATTGCTCATATGACGATGGATTATTCGAAATGCATGTTTTGGATTGAATTGAGTATTTTTGTTTGTTTGGGTGGAATTCGTGAAGTGTATACATGATGCCTTTGTGGGTTTCGACCCTTGAGCGTTGCTCGTACGATACACCCTCGGCGAGTAGCACTCGGGTCGCGACTCTTGGTCATTGCTCGTGCGATAACCCTCGGCGAGTAGTGGTTGAGGGTTCATTTATGCTTAATGCGTCCATTGGTTGTTGCTTACATGTGGCATGTGAGTAGCGATCAGTGGTCGATCTTATGTTTATCTCTTTTATATATGTGCTTAAATGTCGTCTTTAGTAGTTTCTCATGCGATACATCCTCGGTGAGTAGCTTTAGAGGACTAGACGACTCTCCCATTTCCATATATAGAGGTCGTACTTAAGGCTAGGTTGAACCCAATATAGGAGTGTCTTTGCATGTTAGTTTTTGTAGGTGACGCGAATGTTTTGGTGGACATGAGTACCGTATGTATCCATTTTCTTACATCTCTCATATCCGCCATTTTATATTTATCACTTTAATCACCATTCTCATCTCTACATGTTCTCTTATTTTTATCATCTTTATTTTTATGTTCTTTTCACACACACACACACACACACACACACACACACACACACACACACACACACACACACACATGCTTACACTTCACACACACCACTCTCACCCTTGGCATGCTCTTATATACATTGCTTTCAATAATCACTAATGGAGAGACAATCGACGGATAACTCCTCCCTGTGGACGATACCCTCGCTTACCGCTTTACTAAGTTTTCAAAACTTTAGAGCACATTGCGTAGGAAAAACTTTATAATTATCTTTTGATATTCGCAATTTGATAACGACACAAAAAGCGAGCGATCACCCATTTTGGGCTATCACACTAGACTCTAACATTATTTATTATTATTATTACTTATTTTTTTTCTTTTTACAAAACCTAAAATATCAATATTATTAAAGTTTTATTTGAATATTATTTTAAACTGACTCAACTTGTATTAATATGTAAATTACTGTTTGGGTTATTGTATGTAGATAAGCGATGGTCTTGGATCAATTTTCGGTCTAATTCAACTGATCATATATGGGTTCTACTTATAGGCCGGCCCTGATATGGATTTTCATTAGAATTGTTAAAAGCAAATGAGCAGCTCTATTTGCACCCCTAAAATTTTTTATGTGCATGCATCTTTACATGTACACTTCATTAAGAGTTTTTAAAAGTTATATTTTGTAAGCACACCCCAGCTGATACCAAATATACCTTTTCTTTTATTTTATTGTTTGAAATTCTAAAAAAATTAAAATAAAATAAAATAAACAAGGAGGAAGTCTCCTCCCTTTTCATTTTCTAAGCAAGTTCTTCTCTCCTTGTTTACATACGCTGTTTCTTTGAGTGGAAACTGGCATGTAGATCTATTTGCTCGTAACTTTTTTTTCGGTTTTGTTTCTTTCTATTTATCGCAATATAAATTTGAAGAAAATTACTTTGATTAAACTTTTGTAAATTTTCTCAAAAAATAATTCAGCATATATATATATATATATATCTATATAATATATAAAAGTTGACCCTAACAGTGCCACGTGTCGCCGTGAAGGAGCTTCGGCATTAAATTCTATACAATATTTATATTTTTATATTCATTTTTATGTTTATGAATATCAATATATATATATATATAAATTATCAAAGTAATATGAATAGTTTTTTTCAATAACTACTTGAATTAATTAATTGCAATGAATAAATTTTCTCTCCTAAACTCAAAAGCCTTTCCTCTCCCTCAATTTTCTCTATAAAAATGGCCTAAAATCTCTCATTTTCTTATCATTATCTTTCTATCAATTCTTTTTTTTTTTGTATTCCTAGTTGCTTAAATAATTGTTTGATCAACTTCTTATCTAATTGCTTGAAGGGATGTGAGAAGTAACGGTTACACCATATGCAAAACGAAGTGTGACACCAACTGCTTCAACAAGGACTTCGACAATTAGTATGTGAGTACTCTAATTAATTCATATATAGTAGAAAATCCTGATTTCGGTATTTTCTTTTCATAAACATGTATATATTTATTATTGTTGTTACAATTGTGTTTGTTTGTTGTTGTGCAGCCAAGCTACACAATGCCCCATTCCCGGTCCAAGTAGAAACCCAAAGCAGTAGAGGAACACACGTGATGGGAAGTTGCATGTATGAACTGTTTTCAAATGGATCGATTAAGATTTCATTTGTATTTCTTTCTTATATTTTGTATTATAACTCTATAATTTTTCAAGTTTCTTCCTTGAAATATATTTAATTATCTCTAAAGTTGTACTTTGTCTATATAAGAATTATTATTATTTGTGTGTATATGTGAGTTTATTCTTTGAAATATATATATATGTGTTGTTTGGTATTGAGATTCATTTTCTCAAGAAAATAAACGACAAAAGTTGACCCTCACAGCGTCACGTATTGCCTTGAGGAAGCTTAACTTTAAATGCATTACAAATCGGTTGAATATACAGTCTTACATAGTTGAGTCTTTAATTTAATATAAAATTAAATATATTCTTATTAATAAATATTTTTCTTTTGGTATTCTTCCGATTTAATATAGTTTTAGCTATTAATCGGTTTTTGTTTTTGAAACTTTAATCATTAATGAGTTGTTTTAAACTTTTGGCTTTTATTATTATTATTATTATTATTATTATTATTATATATAATGAGTATGGACATTTTTATACTCCTTAATTTAATATAAAATTAAATATATTATTATTAATAAATGTTTCATTAATGGAATAATTGTTTTTATTTTGGTATTCTTCCCAAATCAAGAGACATTTAAGAGTGAATCCAAATATAGAAGCAATCCCATAATTAATGGGACATTGGTTAAATTTTTTAATCAATCTCATAAAAATATAAAAAATATAAAAAATATAAAACTTTTACTATGCTATGGTTCCTCACTTTTAAGTTCTTTTAAATGAGCTGTATTAATTTTATTTTTTACATTAATAATTAAAAAAATACACTAACACTAATTGATTAATCAAATTAATTAATAATTTAATAAATGCAAAATCAAATTTTATATATATTAAGATCTCCAAAATCTGAATAGGCTTCATAATTAATTGAAAATTTGTATTAAGTGTGAAAGTTTTTATTATAAATCACAAATCAAAAATTAATTAAGAGACAATCTCATAAATCACAAATTAAGAAGCAATCACATAATTAAACTCTTCCATGTGGGGAGCTTTAGTTTAAATGCATTAATTTCAATCTATTTTAATAAAATCGGATGAATATGCACTAGTTGCCTAATTGACTACTAATTTAATATAAAATTAAATATATTCTTATTAATAAATATTTTTGTTTTGGTATTATTTTGATTAAAATTTGATTAAGCCATTCATTTTTTTTTAAATTTAACCATTAATGAGTTGTTTTGGACTTTTGGCCTTTTATTATTATTAGTATTCTTATTCTTATCATTATATATAATGAACCTGGATATTTTTATACTCCTTAATTTAATATAAAAATTAAATATATTATTAGTAATAAATGTTTCTTTAATGGAATAATTGTTTTTCTTTTGTATTCTTCCCAAATCAAGAGTCATCTAAGAGACAGTCATATAAATCACAAATTAAGAAGCACTTCTATAATTCATGGGATAATGATTACATTCTCTTAATCAATCTCATATAAGATCTCTAGAATACGTATAGGCTACATAATTAATTGAAATTTTGTATTATGTGGGAAAATTTTGATCATAAATCACAAATCAAAAGTCAATTTGTATTAGGGAGCTTTAGTTTAAATTTATTAATTTCAATCTATATTAATGAAATCCGATGAATATGCACTCTAGCCTAATTGACTCCTTAATTTAATATAAAATTAAATATATTCTTATTAATAAATGTTTTTGGTTTGGTGTTCTTCCAATTAAACATAGATTTAGCCATTAATTATTATTTTTTTAATAAAAAAATTTACCATTAACGAGTTGTTTTGGACTTTTGGCTTTTATTATTGGATAGTGTTAACTCATGTCCTTTGGACAATGGATAATAACCGTTATATTTCCATTAAAGAAAATAAAAGCACTGCATTTATTGTAATAAGACAATAAATGCACTAATTGATATATGCTTTCATTTCTTTTAAAAGAAATAAAGTGGTTGTTATCGTAAGCCTTATGGGCACATGTTAACACCCCCTTTATTATTATTAGTATTCCTATTCTTATCATTATATATAATGAAACTGGCCATTTTTATTGTCCTTAATTTAATATAAAATTAAATATATTATTTTTATTAAATGTTTTTTTAATGGAATAATTGTTTTTCTTTTTGGTATTCTTCCCAAATTAAGAGTCAATTAAGAGACAATCCCATAAATCACAAATTAAGAAACAATCCAACAATTATTGGAAATGATGGGTCATTATAATTGTTTTATGTTTATTTGATTCATTGAGTTAGTTGTGTGTTGGTGGGATATGAGATTTTTGATTTGAGAAACTAATGGGTTGTTTTAATATTTAGTGATATTGAGATCTGTGATTTGGAGGGTAAACTAATGATGGATCTTTGTTTTGTTTTGCCATTTTCATTTTTGTTCAAATTTGGGAAGTTGTTGATTGAAAATTTGAGGTATATCACACTGCTATTGATAGGTCATTTTGATACATTATTTGTTCATATGTTATTTTTTTTTTTGGTGTTGTGATGACTTTATATTTATGGAATAAGAAGTTATTGTAGTTAAATCTAGGTGCAATTCAATCTTGAAACAAGTCTTTTTTTATTATTTTTTTATGGATTGCTTGATTTGTATTTAGAATTTTAAAAATGTAAGAGAAAAAAGAATATTACTGTATGCTATTTTACAAACTTTTCTTCTTAATGATAATTTTGTCAATATTACATTGTGAATCTTTTCTAGGTGACTATTAATTAATTAATTAGTTGTATTTACTAATTAATTAATAGAAAATACGAAGAGGTTGGTGAATTAAAAAACCTATCAGTTTTTTGTTTGAAAAAAAAACAGAACATTTCTATCATTTAATTAATTAATTTCCTTTAATTAATTAATTATATTTTGTTAGTTTTGTAAAACAAGGGCATCACTTTTTGGCTCCCGGAGACACCAAGTTCATTCGATCATAAAATTATATCACAAAAGATATAGGGTTTACCGGTATATCATCCCAAGAATGAGTTCATCTTGTGAAATTTGTAGTCAATTAACTTCAAAAGTAGGATTATATCTATTATATTATATCGATAATTTACTAAACAGTTTACATCATAAATGAGTAATGAAATGATCAAAATTGTCACAAAAATAGGTTGAAAAATGTTGCTATAAGATGCACTTTAAGAAATTAGAAATTGAAAACAAAAATAGAAAAATATTAATAAATCTTAAAACATAAATATAAAGGTGATTGCATTATATTTTACCATACTCGCACATCGTGCGAGTTGTAAACTAGTATATAGAATAATACTAGGATTCCCAAACTTTTTTCCAAATTGTGTTGGCATGTAAAGTGTCAACATCTTATAAATCATGAGATTATGTGGTGAGTGATGTGATGTTGACACCTCATGTGCCAACATCATTTGGGAAAGAATTTGGGAAAATTTGTGGGAAGCCTAGCATTACTTGTGTGTGTGTACAAATATATATATATATATATAAATTTTCTCCTCAGTGCACACTGATAAATATATATATATCAGTGTCTTTCATATGTACCATTATATTCAATTGTTTTGACCCAGCCTGTATGCACTTGTCAGTGTTCAACCATAATTTATGGTCCATATACAATGCACTGATGTATTTTATATTAATGCGCAATGAGGAGA
Source organism: Dipteronia sinensis (assembly GCA_033220585.1). NCBI lineage: Eukaryota > Viridiplantae > Streptophyta > Magnoliopsida > Sapindales > Sapindaceae > Dipteronia > Dipteronia sinensis. The sequence continues at coordinate 106,991 of JANJYJ010000987.1, forward strand.
AAAGAACAGTATATACATATATATATATATAATAAATTATTAAGTACTGGATTTCACAAAAAATTTGATGTTGTATTGAGCAAAGAGGCCCATTTTAAATATTTGCCATGGGCCTCCAAAAACTCAGGACCGGCATTGCTTCTACTACAAATCAAATTTGAAATCTAACGATGTTTTAAGCCCCTGCGGTTTAGGTATCTGGTGCAGCAAGCTATCTGGTGCAGCAAGAGTGTTGGAAATCCAAATTAGATTTTTTTTTTGAATAACAATTTTTAAGTTTTGCAGTCATTACTTTATTTTAAAAAAAATTTAAGTTTTGCAGTCGATATGGTAAAGTTCAATAAAGTGTGTTTTAGCTAACTATTTTTGCAGATTTTTTCATAGACAAACAACATATACATATTTTTAACTCTTCAGTCTTAAGACTTTTCGAGAAGAGAGTCAAATCAAGCAAACAAAATAAAGAAATTAACAAAATTTGTCAATTTCAATATTTGATCAATAAAAAAATAGAAACAAAATTGTTTTTCTATATAAAAAAATAGATTTTTATGACGAAGCGTTTTTAAAAAAAAACAAGAATTAGTGTTAAAAGATAAAAATGATAGTTTTGGAACAAAATGGAGTGTCTTTAGTATTTCTTAAAATTTAAGTTTTAGAATGAAGTATATTTAGACAAAAAGTGTGAAAAGATAAAATTGGATTATAAGAAGAAAATCTCGTTGAAAAATCATTTTAAAGGGTAAATTGTTAAGATCATTTTTTTTAAGGCTTTAAAAACCATTTTTTTGAAGAGGGGATTTATCTGCTCTTTAAAACATTATAATGGTCATTTTTGCAATTTCCTCTGTAGCAAAGGTGGAAATATGAGCCTGGCATGGAGGCTCGACGCATTTGGCACACAGCCGGTACCGTGCTAGAAAAAGCACAGCACGAGGAGCGTGTCGTGCAAGACCTCGGTTACTGGCATGCTAGCGTGCCAAGGCCAATATTTATTTTATTTTTTACTTCCTTCCACCCCCTACCCCCTATTTACTATTTTACTCTCATTTCACTTTCCCTATAAATATGCATTTCATTAATTTTTATATTTATGCTATGAACTTTGGAAGACTATAACTTTCTGCTTCGATGTCTGAATTGGGTGTTTTTTTTTTTGAATTAGCCTTCCAAAGGGCTTGCAGTGACTTTTGGGGCCCTAAAAACCTCTTTTTCATAAAAAAAAAATATGTGTTTTTATGTGTCGTGTTAATTTCGAACCTCATTTAAGCCTAGTAAGAATTTTTTTCCTCCTGATCCAACACCACAGCCATGTCCGTCTTGATCCGGAGATTTAATTTGACCTTGGTCCCAATCGAAATGGACACGTTTTAAATTAACTTTTTATACTACTTATAATATTTATTTGAAATAAGTATAGATGTACTGGTTAGGCTATTTGAAATGGTTTGGATTTTGGTAACCACGATTCAAGGTAAAATACAAAAGTTTTCTTTTTAATTTTATTTTTTTAAAAAAAGGCAAGCCGGCCAGCCGTACTGAATTGTGCCTCCCTAAGTTTTTCGTGCCGGGCCGAGCCGGCCCACATTTTCTCTGTAGTATGATGTTAAATATACAAATATATATATATATATATATATATGATAAAATTGGACTGGTCTAGAGGGAAAAAACATCACAAGCGATCATATACTGAAAAACATATATATATATTATTTCATTGCAGGAAATTTCCGAGTCTAGACCTATGACCAGTCCATAATTGAATCGTGTTTGAGTGGCGATAATGGCACCCCTCAAAAACTGTATCTAGACCCCTTTTGTAATCACACCCATCAAAACTTTTAAAAAATCTCTAATTTGTAAACTAGCCTCATTTAATGCCAAAAAAATACCCTTTCTTTAATTATTATGTATTGTATTTTTGTATGTACACGCCACCTATAACTATTATTGTGTTATTTAATCAACTTTATTATTATTTCAAATTTTGTTGTTACCTTTAATTCTCTTACTATTCTTTCTCTTCCATACTTCTTGTCTCTTCTTGGTTTTTTCAAAATCAAACTCCATTTTTCGTTATTTATTTTTTGTTAAAAATCAATTTTAAGATTTTTTAACGGAGAACAACTTTCTATTTGAGATAGTTGTAGGGATGTAAGATTTGTATCATGTCTTAATTGGTGTGGAAGTAGATAGGTGTTAAATGATATTTCAAAAATAAAATGATAGGTGTTCGTTGAAATTGAAGAACATCTAATATATTTTTTTTGACAAGAAAGAAGATATATCATTGAGAAATAAAAAAATGTCTAAAGTGTATTCGAAAGAAATAAAAACATATAGATAATATAGTTAATTTAAAAGTCTATTTTTATATATAATGATTTTGTTCTTCTAAGAAAAATTAATTTAAAACTTTACCTTTTCACAACTAAATTTGTCTCATGATTTTTATTCATTTTCCATACTTAGCAATCAATTTGTATTTCCTTAAAAAAGATTGAAAATATATTTAAAAGAAAATCTAGGATTTACTAAAATGGAAAGAGTTTTTATGCTATATGTTAATATACACACATTAATAGAAAAAAAAATTAGAAAAAATTAAAATAGGAAACTAATTAATAATTATTGGTGGGTGTACTAACAAACAATTAGTCCTCTTAGTAATTTTACTCAAACGGTATTATTGGATTTTTAAAAACATATTAATTTGGAATGTACATACAATTTTTAAGAGGTGCAAATTTAGGATGTATATATATGAGGAAATACCCCTTTTTAGTCAAAAATTTAGGGGGTTTAGTAATTGTACCCAGAATTAGTAAATTTATTGTTTTTACCAATAAATCCATTGTGGAGACTAAAATGCCCATCACTTTTCCATTTTTTCATTATTTTCTTTATTTTTTTTTGTCTGAAATTATCTCTTATCTCTCTTCCTTTTGTCATAAACAATTTAACTCTACCATATACAATCTCGTCTCTCTCCTGCTTTGTTTTTTCTCTACAAATACATTTTTTTTGTCTAAAACTATATCTATCTTCAATCTTACCAGATACAATACTTGTCTCTCTGTTTTCTCTCCAGCTTCGTTCTCTCTGTTTGTCCGAAAGACAAATAGTTCTCTTTAGCTTCATTTCTTTCTTTCTTCAAAACACAAATAATCCCAACCAGATAGAATCTCTACCTCTATTCATTCTGTTTCTTTCTTTCTCTGAAATGAACACAAAACCCATATAGTTTGAAGATGATTTTTTGGGTATTTGGCTTCGTTTTTCACGGATTGGGAGTCGTATTTCACGGATTTGGCTTCGTTTTTTAGGATGAATCACGATGATCCTAGTCCTTCTTTTCTAGGTATGTATTTGAAACCCTAATTTAATTTGTTTCATTTGCAGTAAGTGATGAATTTAGGTTGAAGAAGATTAGTTGTAGTGGTGTGTTTAATTTGTTTGCCCTGTTGTGTTTAATTTGTTTACCGTGGTTTGTTTAACTGTGGTGTGTTGAATTCGTTTAGCCCTGGTGTGTTTAATTAGGTTGCCCTAGTGTGTTTAATTAGGTTGCCCTGGTATGTTTAATTCGGCATGCCCTGGTGTGTTTAATCGATTTTCCCTGGTGTGTTTAGTTAGGTTGCTCTGGTGTGTTTAATCGGTTTACCCTGGTATGTTTAATTGGTTTGCCCTAGTGTGTTTAATTAGGTTTCCCTGGTGTGTTTAATTCGATTTGCCATGGTGTGTTTAATTCAATTTTCCATGTGTGTTTAGTTGGTTTTGCCTTGGTGTGTTTAGTTGGTTTTGCCTTGGTGTGTTTAATTGGTTTGCCCTGGTGTGTCTAATTAGGTTGCTCTACTATGATTAATTGATTTGCCCTGGTGTGTTTAGTTGTGTTTCTAAACAAAACTGGGATTCTAAAGCTTGAATTGGTTCTCTATTTTCATCTAATATTATACCTTAACACTTTCTTATATATAATTAAACCACTAAAAGACATCGGGGATACTTCTCTATTTCAGGTTGATTGTGAATAAAATATGAGCTTTTGAAGAGGATGAATATACCAAACATTAAATGAATTGAAAATCGAAACCACCGAAGTTCTTGTGTTCAAAGTTGTTCTTTTATATTTTTGTGTGGATTCAAAGTGGATTACATTACATAGATAGTAACATATTCAGAGCTACACATGATTTTTTATTTTTTGGATTCTGATAACTTGAATTTTTTTTATTTGATTATGTTAACAACAGAGCTTGGTAGAGCAATGAACAAGTTGTGGATTTTGTACCACTTTGTTATGCAAGCTCTCTATTTTTTTTATTGAATTTGTTTTTTTGTTTTTGTGATTGATGGTTGGGAACATACTGTATGATGCTACCAAGGACCAGCCGATTGAAATCTGCAGGGAGGTTGGTCCTGTTGTATCTTTCAGGTTAGTTTAATAATAATAAAAAATCAATTGACAAACCCTAGAATTTCACACTATGAAGTTTTTGTTTTAAAGCTTACAACATAATTTCGTGGATTACTAATCCTTACATGCTTTATATTGTTGAAAATTAGGGAATTTTGAGAAATATGTTTGTAATGATAAAATTATGTACTGGTATGCATAAATCACCTTGAAATATTTTTGTGTTGAAAGTTTGAGATAGTAATCCAATTTGACTACATGCTTTTTGCTTTGTATTTTACATTAAGAAATTGTGGAAAAAAAATATATAAATGGAAATGGAAATGGTTCACATGCAATTGTTCTTGCTAGCTAGGCATAAGCCATGAATTATGTATATTGAAATTGTGTCATGGAATATTGTTATATAGTTTCAAAGGGTGTGCTTGAAATATGTTTGTGTTTAATAGTTTGAGATGGCAGTGTGATCGTGGGGTGTTTGGTTGAGTGTTGAGGTGGGGTGTTTGCTGTTTTTCTTCTTGGTTTTTCTAGGTGTTTCTCTCCCTTTTTAGTTTCTTTGTTTTTGTTGCTCTGGTCTTTGCTGTCTTGCCTGGCTTGTGTTAGTGTGTTTGTTTGGCGTGGGTACCTGATTTTTGTGTTCTTTGGTGCCCATTTTCTCTGTTTTTGTTTGGTTTGTAGGCTTGCTTTAGCATTGCTTTCAATAAATTTCAGCAGTTCAAAAAAAAAAGAGTTGTGTGTTTAATTGATCAAACTTGGTGTGTTTAATTTATTGAACTCAAGTTATTTGAATTGTGCAGATGAAAAATATCGATTATGACCGGTATAATGGTCCCTGAAGCATATCCCCGTCGTGTCCGTTCCTGGCGGCACCACCTCCAAGTTCGCTCCTAGAGGTGGGGTGCCATGTATTTGTTTTCAAGTTAAAATGTTGTGCATTTCAATATATTTTTTTACTATTAAACTGTGTTTTTAGTATATTTTTATAAACGGATCAGACCAAGAAAACAATTTGGGCTCAGTTCGGGTTGTCACGGATCCGGGTTTGATTAGTTACCAAAATTTCAAGATGGTTTGTGATTAAACTCTCACCATCAACTATCATTGTTGGTATATAAAATTAAAATGAAAATTGATTAATTAAATGAATGAATGTTGATTTGTTGTGATTGTAAAAGGATGGCGGGAAGCTAAAGGAGGCTCTAGTGTTTGCGAATGCATGTGGATTGTGAAGCCATTTGCACTACCTAGTAAGGAGTAATTCTAGCAATTCCAACCCCAGCAGATGCTCAACTACTCATCAAGTCTGCCTTCAAATGAGATTTTTAATACAATATTCTTTCTTTTTATTTTTTACGACTTTACATTTTCATCAAACTCTCTATGCTTCTTTGCTTTTCTATTTTGAGACCAATAAGTACTTAATTATTTCACAATTGGCTGAAATTTCAGCAATATCTCTCTTTCTCTGGAAATGAATTTTTTTATGTGTGTATATTATGGCTTTGCTTCAATGATGAAGACTCTAACTCTCTAGCTATAATATGTAAAATTCAATATTTAGTAGTTCAACTTCAACCTGAACTAGCAAGAATTATAATTTGTATCTCCTCTCAATATATTGGCAGATAATCTAAAATATAGTAAAAGCCTAAACAAAGTAGCTAGTAGCAACAACATTGCTTATATGCCTAGATTATGTATATAAACAGACTTGATACTTTTTGTTAACAAGGATTTTTGGCAAGGGACCAAAAGAGAATTTTCCAACTAGTATCAACCCGATGGACGCCAGTCCTAGCTTCCGGGTGACCAGTAAGGTCAATACCACTACCTAGATGGATCCGATACTTGGTAAGGCCAGGACTCGATTACCTATCTATCCAGATAGAGCACTAGTACCGCGAGCTAACTAAGGTACATACCTTGCCCTACTGAAGCTCCCGATATCGACTCAAGACCGGTACAATGGTAGATCGCACACCTAGCACCCTTCAAGTGCCTCGACATCAATCAAGGTACCCGGTACCCCGATGCTCGCCTTGGTACTACCTCGACTTCCACCTGGTAGCTAGAACCTCGATGTATATATTCGGAGCCCTTCCAAGGCAGGTACCTTGCTTACCAAGCAATACGAAGATGACCGCGAAGACACAAGCGCCACTCCATCAAGAGATAGAACAAGCTCCATGCCGGTAAGATCCTACAGGTATATCAGCACTTCTTCTTACCAAAGAATTCAGAATCTGAGTTTCCCTCCAAGCTCCATGAAGAAGGAAAGTTGACTCCATCGCCGAAATAAAGCGCCATTAATGAGACTTGATTAGAATTCAGATTCGACAGTAATTAACGAGATCAAATCCTGCGCATTTAGCTCCACGCAATGCCTTTCAACGCCTAAAATAGGACATTCGATAATTCTCATTAAAGGAATCGGATTTCATGGGGATTCTTTGAAGAACTATATATACGGCATTGAAAGGTAGACAATGGAGGCTTTTTTCGGAATACTAAGATCGCCAAAGACAGAGAGAGAGTTGTTTTCCGATGGAATTCCCTTGTGAAATTCTCCGAAGCCCGTGAGAGTCCACTGACGATCATTGGCAGAAAATATCCACTCGTCGATGTATACGTTTTCTCCACCACTACCATGTGTAAGAGAGTGAAAAACGAGAGAAGAGAGTATACTGTGTAACTTCGTTATAATATTCTTGAATAAAACAGCGTTATTTCATATCTCCTCGATCTTTCCTATATTGCTTCTTATTTACATTACAAGGAAGAATCGTGGTACCGAAGGTACCTATCCCGCTACTGGCTACCGGTAGTGGGTGAGGGTGTCAACTGAGATTTTGCTCCCTGAGTGATTTTTTCTGTTAACACTTTTTTTTTACGGAGTTACTTGACTTGATACATAATGGTATTTGTGATTTGACACATAAATATATATTTTGCATTTTGACAGCAAAACACATTGCATTTTTGTTGTATAGGTAAGCCAAATACCAAAAATCTTAATCTGTTGGGTTCGTTTTAAGTTCAAGCCTCTCATTATTTGATTTCTCAGGAGACAACCAAAAAAGTCACATCATATTAATACAAAATTAAATAAATAAATTAAAAAAATTTCTGTTGCACAAGGAAATTAAGTTAAACTATAATAATAGAGTGAGTATGTTTATGGTAGAATTTTCCATTTATGAACTTTTGTATTGTGCTCTAATGAAGAGCACATTCTATCAAACACTATTCAAGGAAGCAAACGATAAAAGAAAGACAAACATGATATTTGAAGTTAAACTTGTATAAATAAAACCTATTTCTGTTAATGCAACAATTCATTTATACACTAATCTAAGAATGCTATATTTTTCTTTTCTCATAGAAATATTGCGCGCTCGCGCGCGCACACACACACACACTATTGTTCTCATAGAAATATTGCACACACACACACACACACACACACACACACACACACACACTCTATTGTTCTCATGGAAATATTGCACACACACACACATGGAAATATTGCACACACACACACACACTCTATTGTTCTCATGGAAATATTGCGCACACACACACACACACACACACACACACTATTGTTCTCATGGAAATATTGTAAACTAATACACACACACACACACACTAATGTTCTCATGGAAATATTGCAAACTAATACATACACACACACACACTCTCTCTCTCTCTCTATTGTTCTCATGGAAATATTGCAAACTAATACACACACACACAAACACACACACACACTTTATTGTTCTCATGGAAATATTGCAAACTAATACACACATACACACACTCTCTATTGTTCTCATGGAAATATTGCAAACTAATACACACACACACACACACACACACACACACACACACACACATACACACACACTATTGTTCTCATGGAAATATTGCAAACTAATACACACACACACACACACACACACACACACACACACACACACACACTATTGTTCTCATGGAAATATTGCAAACTAATACACACACACACACACACACTTTATTATTCTCATGGAAATATTGCAAACTAATACACACACACACACACACTCTATTGTTCTCATGGAAATGTTGTAAACTAATACACACACACACACACACACACACACACACTATTGTTCTCATGGAAATATTGCAAATTAATACACATACACACACACACACACACACACACACACACACACACACACACACTTTATTGTTCTCATGGAAATATTGCAAACTAATACACACACACACACACACTATTGTTCTCATGGAAATATTGCAAACTAATCATAAATCATCACTCACACACACATACACACACACACACACGAACTATTGTTTTCATGGAAATATTGCAAACTAATCATAAATCATCATACACACACTAACATTATTGTTTTCATGGAAATATTGCAAACTAATCATAAATCATCATAAGTGGGCTCAACCAGCAAATTTAAATAAACACACACACACACACACACACACACACTATTGTTCTAATGGAAATATTGCAAACTTATCATAAATCATCATAAGTGGGCTCAACCAGCAAATTTAAATAAACACACACACACACACACACACACACACACACACACACACACACACACACACACACATAATTGTTCTCATGGAAATATTGCAAGCTAATCATAAATCATCATAAGTGGGCTCAACCAGCAAATTTAAATAAAAACTCAAAGCTTGAAGGTTAGTGCCCTATGATGCCTCTTCTATGATTAATATGACGAAATGATTACATGGAAACATATTCAGATGCATGCATGGGTAGCAAGCCTTCACAAAACATATATGAATTATACCTCTACATCTTTCAAACTCGCTTCATGAAGGTAACACTCAAATGCACTTTCTCCATGAAGAATTTTTCCTCTTCATGTTTCATCAATCAAACACACCAGTTCAACTCAATTAAACATACCAGTTCATATCAATTAAACAGACACCAGTTCACATCAATTAAACACACCAGTTCATATCAATTAAACACACCAGCTTCACAATAATTAAACACACCAAATGTCATCAATTAAACACTGAATTAACAACAGATTTACAATTTCAATTGAAATTATCAAACTAGTTATAAATTCCAAGAGCAACAAATTAAATCAAGTTATCATAGGAATTGAAAAAGGATCAACCAACCTTTTTTTTCTTTTGAGAGAAATCAAAGAGAATGTTTCATTGAAAAGAAAGTGTAGAATTCATAACCACACGCAATACTAGTTTGGTTCATAATTCAAATTCGAACATAACATGAGTAAAATACCCACAGTACTCCACAATTATACAAAGCATAATTTCAACTGTACTAAATCAAGTTATCATAGGAATTGAAAACGTAAAACCCACTATTGCACTAAATCATAGAAACAGTTAATGGATCCAAAGGTATCGAAGCTCATCTCAGATTTGATTTGATTAGATGCAAACAAAACAAATCAGTAATCAGACTATACAGTGACAACATTCAAGACAACAAAAATTAAAATTGCTTAAAAAAAATCCTCCAACATGAATTATACAAGAATTTCATACTCAAAATTTAAACCCAAACTGAAAATCATCATCATCAATCCAAACTGAAGTTGAACCCAAACCCAGAAATTAGAAAAAAAAAATCAACACCAAAATTTTATCAACCAGATTCACAAACAATCATCACCACCACCAAACCACCAGAATCTCACACAAGATTCAGAAAAATCTCCAAAATGAATCATACACAATGGAAACAAAATCTCACAACTAATAGGAATTACTAATAAGATCAATTAGTTTTTTCATGCAGTTGACCAAAATATAAAAAGAAGAAAAAAACAGAGAGAATAGATTACGGATTTTCCAGTGATTATGAAGTTGCACCTCTTTGACGGTTGGGTCTCTCTGTCCCCACTCTCGTTCGTCTCTCTTCCATCTCTCGGGTCGGGGCTGGGTATCTCAGTCGTCTCTCGCTCGTCTCTTGGTCATGCAAGTGCCGCCGTCACTGGGTCTCGTCCGCAAACGCTGCACACACCGCCGGTCGATTGCCTCTCGTCACGCTGGAAACGCCGTACAAGTCCGCCAGCCGATAGCCTCTCGTCACGCCCCGGTCGATTGCCACTTGGTCGATTGTCTTTCAATTCAAATTCTAGGGTTTCTCTCTCTCACTCTCTCTCTCTCTCTCTCTCTCTCTCTCTTTTCTCTCTTTTTCACGATCTCCCGTCTCTCTCTTTTTCACGATCTCCCTATTTTTTTATTGATTCCTTTTCTTTTTTAATTCTTTTAGAATGAAGGGCACTTTTGTCCCAAAAGTCGGATTTTTTTGGTAGAAACAATAAATTTACTAATTCTAGGTAAATTAATAAACCCAATAATTTTATGGTTACTTTTGAATTTTACCCTATATATGTTGGGGTTTTTTGCCCTAAAGCTTGTAATATGTAAATATAATTTGAACATAAATAAAAGAAGTAGTATATTCATTCATTTTGTGTCATACTTTATATAACATGTGCACTTAACATCCAAAATTGCCGGATGTAATTTCGAACTGAGTATATGAGTGTCATATATAGATGGATTCAGTTTGAAACGAGCAATCTAAAGAGTCCGTAGATAGCAAATAAAGATGGGTACTTTATTTGTGGTTAATCTACAGCTGCGGTCCATTTCGTAGTGTACGGTGATCCTATCCTGGATCATTCATATGTAGATATGAGAATGGAGGCACCTTGTATGATGTGATCATATAGGACTGGGCCATGATCTATATGAATCTCTCACTAAGATCCGTTTAACGATGAGATTCATATATATCAACTAATGATGGCTATATGTGGGTGATCTTAATCCTGAGTGTCTTATCGACTCCTTCAGGTTAGATCGTGGTCTTTGATATATCATGGGTGAGGTCGGAGTTGCATTCCCGATCAATATACTCCGTATGTTGGGATCGCGGTTTGACTTTGTGGCTGGGAAGGTTTGTACACAATAGTGGAATCCACTCCTTCTTGTGAGAAGTAGATGGTAGTTCCCTTAAGGGTTGATTCGGGGCTTGAACAATATGAGCGCTCTCCTAATTCCGTAAGGAATGTAGGATTTATTGTTCATTAGAGAATCAATGGTACTTAATGGAAAGATATGATTAGAGGGGTATAACGGACATTATGACCCAGCTCTAATTATGAACTACTTGTGGAGGATTATACCATATGTAATAGCTATATCGATAGACACCGAGAGTTATTGGTTTGTGTAAAAACGTCTACAGTTGAGAGAGTGCAGCTTCGAGTTTTTAGTGGAATAACACCGAAGTTAATAATCATGAAATATTAATTAAAGAGTTTAATTAATAATTTCTAAGGATTATTGGACCTCAAAATACTGTGGGTCCATTAGGTCCCCTTGCTAGCCCAATCGATTTAGGTAACAAGGGTCACGGTTAATTAATTGGATTGTCCAATTAATTGTGTTACGAAAGTGACACGTATTTATTCGGGAATTAATTGAATAATGGGATTATTTAATTAATGAATAATGGGATTATTTAATTAATGAATAATGGTGATTAAATAAATTAAATAATAAGATTATTTAATTATGTTGTTAATCACTAAATGGAGGGTGTTAGTTGATATTTGATTTTGAATAAAATAAGATAATATGACTATTTTATTTTAAATTAAATATTTGAAATTGAATTTAAAATGTTTGAATTCAAAAATAAATATTTAATTATTTTTAAAAGGATATGAGATATCTTTGAAAAGTTTTAAAAATCAAATAAGATTTTCGGTTTGTTTTTTTTTTTGATATATATGAGATATATATTTAATTAAAATTGAAAACCGAATGAGATATAACAACAAGAAGAGAAGAGATTAAAGGTCATCGTCACATAGCAATCAAAAAGAAAAAAAACAGCAAAAAAAAAAGAAAAAAAAAGATATAGGGTGCGGCGAGACCACAAGGGCTGCACTCCTAGGTTTTGTTTTGGTGTGTGTGTCATTTGATTATTACTGTACAAATTGGTTAGTTTAATGATTGCATTTTTTTTTGTCCTTATGTTTTAAGGAAACATTGCTTTTTTACCTAACTTATGTGTATTAGAATTTTTGGTCCTTATCTTTTTGGAAATGCATCAAAAAAGTCCATCTGACCAATAAGTTGATAGCCAACATTAATGGACATGTCAAAAAAAACGGTTTTACCCCTAAGTAATGTGAAAAGACTGAAATGCCCTTAAACCCTTTGATAGTTAAATAGAAAATTAAAACGTCTCTATCAAGTATTGAACCTCTAACCTTGTGATTAAAAGTCACACGCTCTAACCAGTTGAGCTATTACAGCTCATTGTTGGAGGTTTGTTGATTTAAATATATATATATAGTTATATAATTTGTTTAAAAAAATTTTAAATCAGTTTATATAATTTAAAATAAAATCATATATATAATTTGAAATAAACTCATATTTAATAATGATATATCAAAACATATTTATGAAAAAAAAAGAAAACAAAAGGAAAAGAAACATATTTAATTTTTTCCCTTTTCAATTTACGGACTTTGATTTTCTGGGCTTTTTTTTTTATCAAATTGAAATAAAATATTTTTTGAAAAGAAAAAAAATTTTAAAAAGAGAAAAAATTTTACGGGCTTTGATTTTCTGGGTTTCATCTTGTTTTATTATTTTCTTCTTCTTTCTATTTTTTGAATTTTTTTCCTTTTCAAAAAATATTTTATTTCTATTTGATGAAAAAAAATCCCAGAAAACCAAAGCCCATAAATTGTAAAGGGAAAAAATTAAAAAAATAAAAATAAAAAGAAAGAAAAACAAAATTCCTTTTTTGAATATTTTTTCCTTTTGTTTTCTTATTTCCGTTTTCTTTTTCATAAACCTTTTTTGATATATTATTATTAAATATGAGTTTATTTCAAATTATATGTATATGATTTTATTTTAAATTATATAAACAAATTTAAATTATTTTAAACAAATTATATAACTATATATATATATATATTTAAATCAACAAACCTCCAACAATGAACTGAAATAGCTCAGTTGGTTAGAGCTCGTGGCTTTAAATCACAAGGTCAGATGTTCAATTCTTGATAGAGAGGTTTTAATTTTCTATTTAACTGTCAAAGGGTTTGAGGGGGACATTTCAGTCTTTTCACATTACTTAGGGGTAAAACTGTCTTTTTGACACTTCCATTAACGTTGACCGTCAAATTTTTGGTCAGAAAGATATTTTTTGATGCATTTCCAAAAAGATGAGGACCAAAGACCCTAATACATATAAGTCAAGTAAAAAACAATGTTTCCTTAAAACATAATGACCAAATTGTAATTCCCCCTTTTGAATAATGTATTAAGGGAAAATTACAATTTGGTCCTTATTTTTAAGGAATCATTGTTTTTTACCCCACTTATGTGTATTAGGGTCTTAGTCCTCATCTTTTTGAAAATACATCAAAAAGGTCCCTCTGTCAGTTAACAATTAGTCTAAGTTAACTGGTCCTGGGGTAAAATAGTACTTTTAATAATGTTTTAATATTTAGTGACACATGGCATTTATTTACAATTTATTAAGTCTGTAAATTAAATTCATTTACAAAAAAGATTAAAATTAGAAAAAGATTAAAAAAAGAAAATTGAAAAGTGAAAATCTAATCGTTGGTCAAAACTAATCAACCAAACCTTAGATCTTCATCGTTGATTCTCACTACACCGACACAACACTGAACTCGTCACTGAACCTACACCAATTTCCTCTGACTAAATCGATACAACACAGCCACCACCCGCTCATCAGTTTCTCCAGTCACGAAGAAGTAGCAACAGACCCGTCAAGCGAAGAAGACGCGGCCGAGAACGTATTCTTTATGCAGAAGTCGATCAGATATCAAACCAGTCTAAGGTAATTTGATTTTCTTTTTCAATGTGGTGTTAAGTGGGTTCTGTGAGTGGTTTATTGTGTGTTCTGTTAGGTTTTATAGGTTTTTTTTATATAGTGCTAAGATTTGTGTATGTTAAGCCAGTGGGGTCAAAATTTTATCGTTGTAGTATGAGGGACCGAATCTATGAACTTTATTGGTTTTTTTTTACTTGCACTTTGTTAGGTTAATTTCACAATTTTTTTAATAGTTTTCATTGTTTGTGTATAAACTGATAGGGTCAATTTTTGTTGGGATTGTGCTTGTGTATGTATAAAATGGTAGGATCAGTTGTTGGAATTCTACTTGTGGATTGTTTGTGGATAAAGTGGTAGGGTCAGTTTTTATTGGGATTCTGCTTGTGAATTGATTATGTATAAAATGGTAGGGTCAGTTGTTGAGATTCTACTTGTGGATTGTTTGTGTATAAAGTGGTAGGGTTAGTTTTTGTTTGTGTAACAGTGAGAGTGTTGTGCAGACTGTAATATTCTTTTTTTTTTTTGACAATCAGACTGTAATATTCTATGTGTTGGGTGATGAGTCCTTAATAAAGTTGTCTATTGGTTAGTCCACTTTAGAATTTTATTAATGCATAAACTATAGTTTACTCTTTAATAAAATTGATTTATTAATTTTCTTTCCTGGGTCACTTACTATTGGTATCAGTATTTATTTGTTGTTAAGTAATATATAACATCTAATATTTTGTTTGTTTGTTGTTTGTTGTTCTGTAATAGATAAGTATGAAATATTCCGTGGCTATGCTTTAATTTTTTTTAACTGGAAAATGCTGCCCTTTAGAGTCTATGTGAGAAAAGGTAACAGATTGTATGATTTGGGTATCTTGGAACCTGGAGAGTGCAGTGTTATCTCAATCATCAATGATGCAAAGAAGGAGTTTTTGGGGGAGAGTATTCAGACATAGGAGAAGTGGGAGTTGTGTATTTTGTTTCCTTGGAATGGACTAGAACATACACTCCTGTCTGATGTGGAGTTGATGCATGAGTTTGAGGAGTTTGATAGACGCAACAACCTTATAATTCATTTCCACATCAATGTAGTACCTTTAGCTGTGGAGTTCCCTGAGGAAAATGACATCGAGTTACTAGAATACACTCCAAACACAAACCCCCCAAGAAACAGTTATCCAATCAAATACAAACCCCCAAACCACAGACATAACACCTGAGAACCCAACCGTAGAGGAAGATGCAATACCTGAGGTGGATGATGACTTTGACGAGGTAGACAGTTCCGATGTAGAACCCTATTATGAGTACCAGCCTTCAGAACCAGTAAGTGACTCTAACGTCAGCCTTGTAGACAGTTTGGATGAGGGGCATGTTATAGGGTGGCATTCCTGGTCGTTGTGATCCCAATGGTGACACATTTTGTTAGGATAACTCATTCGACGAAGAAGATGGTCCAACAAGGATGACTCGTTATTGTATCTGTAATGAATGGACTTCTAATCCAAATGACTCCATTTCATTAAGAGCTGGGCAGATTTTTAGCAATTCAAAAGAAGTCAAAGATGTGATAAGAAGATTTGGTTGATGAAAAGCAAACCAAAAAAATGGGCAAGACATAATTTTGACGAGGAAATAAGATCGGACCATGTAACTAATAACTTGTCTGAATGTTTTAATAGTTGGATTAAAGAGGATAGGAACAAACCAATACTCACCTTGTTTGAGACTATTAGAGGGAAGGTTATGGTGAGGTTCACAGATAAGTGGGTTGAAATTGAGAAGTTGAATGATACCATAACTTCATATACACGAGATATGTTAAATGAAACTGAAAAAGAAGCCAGAAAGTTGCAGTTCATACATGGCATGGGAGAGTTTCATGAGACAATGGACAATTTCTACAAAACATGGCTTTTTAACATTGGAGAAAAGACATGCGACTGTAGTGAATGGCAAATTAGTGGATGCCCATGCATGCATGCAATGATTGTTATGGCTTATAATAGACAGCATGCACATGATTTCGTACATTGGTATTACTCAAAGGAAGCTTTCCAAAACGCTTACATTGGGGCTATAAACCCAATTCCAGATGCTTCTCGTTTGCCTGCAGCGGATGGTGCTCCACTTAAGCCACCACTTAGATGCACTCTTGTTGGTAGGCCGAAGAAGAATAGAAGGAGAGAACCTGATGAAGGGCCTGCAGCTGGTAGGACATTTTCCAATAAGTGCAAGAAATGTAGGACTATAGGTCACAACAAAAAGACATGTACCGGTGATGGTGGAACCCAATCAAAGAAAAAGATGTGACTAAATATTGTTTAATTATGCATTACACTTATTAAATTTGAAACTAAAGTTTGTTTTTTTTTAATCTGAGACTAAATTAATTAATTTGATTGTATGCAACGAAAAAGAAAACAAAAAAAATACCAAGACACCCAAAACTGCAACTTCAAGTGGAGTGAATCAGGTACAATACTAAGCACCATTTTATTTTTTTTCCAGAATTTTAATATTCAATATATTACAAATTCTCTCCCATTTACGCAGGGTCATACAAACATACCTACTGATGTGAGTGTTCCAATCCCTGATATGTGCTCACAGCGAGGTTCCACCTCTCTTCTAGTCTTCTTTGAAGGATTACTTAGAAGTGGATTTTTGTGATTCCCATGGATTTGTTATTTGCTTTTTATTAACATTTCAAGACAATTACTTTATGTCTGTACTTTATGTTACCATTTTTTTTGCTCAAAACATTTCACTTTGGTATGTTTGAAATACAGTATTTCTCCACTATGTTTTATTTATGTTTGATGACAATGGATTCTTGAGAAAAATGTGAATGATGTCAGTTGTTATGATGCCATTTAATGGATGCAGGGGATGCATTACATATTTGATACTGTTGAATTCCTAGGTGTTCACCACTTGAATGTTTTGCATGAGTCACATTAGAATCTATTTTTAAATTTGATCCAGCAACAATTGCACTTGTACAACATGATGAAGTCATATGTCAAATAAAAAAAATTATATGCAATATGGAAAATATGGCGGTTGCAATATTTTTTTTTTGATACAACCAAACTGAGAAAGAACAACAGACGAAGAAAAAGGAAACACAACAGACAAACAAACCCAGACTACACAGGCATATCAGCCTTAACTAAGTCATAAATAAAAGGGGGGGACTCCTCCATCCAAAAGGCATCTTCAGAAATCTTCAAGGCTTCCTTAGCCAAAGCCGCAGCAGGCATGTTAGCCTTCTTAGATATATTGCTGAGAGCAACTTCATTGCCTGAATGCCTCAAATCATCAATCTCATCCAAAATCACCCCATATTCAGAATCTTATGACTACCATAACTTATCCAATTCACCACAGCTGATTCATTAATCTCAACCAAGTAAGGGGCCAAACCGCAGTCCATACCAAACATGATGCTCTTTTTTATATCCAAAAGCTGAGACATTTTAATACTAAACTTAGCCTCAATGAATTGAGCACTGGAAGCCATGATCTCACCTTTCGAGTTGCGGATTATAATCCCAAAACCAATACGCCCTTTACCTTTGTCAAAAACTAAACAACAATTTGTTTTATATTGATCTTGGGTCGGAGGAACCCAAGAAACAACCATTTGATTCTTTCCACATAGTACACTAGTGCAATATAAGCAAAAAAATATGGGTATTATAAAATTGCTTTGAAAAAAAAAAAATCTAAACAGTAGATCAATACTATGGAAGAAAAGATAAAAAATTATTGGTATTATTAAATTGCTTTGGAAAAAAGAAATTAAGCAGTAGAACACGATACCGTGGAAGGAAAGATAAAGAAGTTATTT
The DNA here is from genome assembly GCA_033220585.1 of Dipteronia sinensis. Taxonomy (NCBI): domain Eukaryota; kingdom Viridiplantae; phylum Streptophyta; class Magnoliopsida; order Sapindales; family Sapindaceae; genus Dipteronia; species Dipteronia sinensis. The sequence continues at coordinate 125,210 of JANJYJ010000987.1, forward strand.
TTTTGGTAAATTTGAATTTTTAAATTTTTGGATTTTAGTTTTTTATTAAATAAATTCAAAGGGCAAATTTAGAAAAGAAAAAAAATTAAAGTGTGTTATATGTAATTTTTCAAAGAGCATTATGGTTTTTTTGACAGTCCACCTAACAAGGGGCAATACCGTCATTTAAACACTTATATTAAAGTTGATTGTCAAGTTTTTGGTCAAAGAAACATTTTTGATGTATTTCTAAAAAGATGAGGACTAAAGACCCTAATACGTATAGTGGGGTAAAAAAGCAATGATTCCTTAAACTATAAGGACCAATTGTAATTCCCCATGTATTAATGTGGTCCCATCCCAGTGTCAGTACCTCAGTATTTGCGCGCCGCATCGTCCAGTTACAATCCGGCCCATTTAGCCAACCCAATTTGCTATATAGGGTTTGAGAAACCCTAATGCTGAGGCTATAAATATCCAACTATATTCTTACACTAATTCCCCCATCTCTAAAATTCTATAAGATGGCGTCGATATAACTGATTACCTGCGCTCTATGCTACAATGTGCGCTGCGTATGAGCCGACGCAACAACTGCTCCTTTTCTGCTAATCAATGAAGAGATTTCCGTTTCTTTGTCATTTACTTCTAGCAGATTTTGATAAATTTTATTTTCAATTGTTGATGGGCGTGATGATTATTTCCCCAGATAATCGAAGTTGATTAAACTGAGCGATTTTTTTTCCTCTGTTTTCAGAGAATCCAAGCCAGAATTCTGATCCATCTTCTTCTTTCATTTTTTTTTTGGTTTTTTAAAATCATTTTTCTCCTCAAATATTTTACTTTTTGTACTTTTTTTTATATATTAGTTCTTTGTGTTATTTTGGATAAATGGAGGTGATGAATATTTCCCCAAATGATCGAAGCTGATTAAACTGAGCGAATTTTATTTCTCTTTATTGAGAATTCAAGCCAGATTCTGATCCATTTTTTTGATTATTGTTTTGTTTTTTGAAAGCTATTTGTATTAAAATAGTTTACTTACTGTTTTCAATTAATGAAAAATATATTTATTTTTAATGTTTGTATTGGTTTGAATAAATGGAAGTGATGATTATTTCCCCAAATGATCGAAGTTGATTAAACTGAGCGATTTATAATTCTCTTGATTGAGAATCCTAGCCAGAAATCTGATCCATATTTTCTTATAATTAATTTTGGTATGATATATTTGTTTTTGTATATAGAAATATGAAGTGTAAAACTGTGAGAGGTGGAAGAGATGTTTATTTCCCCAGATGATCGACGTTGATTAAACTGCTATTTTTCTTTCTTCCGCGAGTCCAAGCCAGAAATCTTATCCATTAATGTAATAATGTTGTTATATTTTTCTCTTCGAGGGTCCAAGCTAGAATTCTTATCCATCGGTCGTTAATAGAGATCCATCTATGGATCTCCATTGCTGGTGGATCTCCACCGTTGGTTATCCATCGTTGATTATAGTTGTCATATGAAACACCAAAGGGGGAATTACAGATCCACTTATGTTCCAAAGAAACATTACTTTTTTACACTTAAAAACGTACTTTTTTACACAACTTATATGAATTAGAGTCTGACAGTCAAACAAAACGTAATCAAGTACTATATTACTGTCCAATTAAAGTAATTTAATATTTCAAAAAAGATTAATTAAAAAATAAATAGAAAATAGATTTAACCATTCATCGTATTAAAAAAAAATTGCTAAAAAAAGAACAAATTAGGTTAAATTGTACAAACATTCAGTGACATTAGATTTAATTGCACTTATGCAACTTTCGCTCATAATTGGGGAAAAACTTAGTTGAATCCGGTGCAATGTGATTGTTGCACCGGAGCCACACAAATTTTGACACCTATTTTTATACTGCTGCTCAAGTGAACAAGTCATTCAAGTTATCCAACTAAGCTTTTATCATTTATCGGTCAACAAAATCTTATCTTTCAAAATCTTATCTTTCAAAATCTCATCCTGACGTGTTTACACTTTTTTTTTTAAATTTACATATAATTTTTTCTCACCCTTCTCACTCTTCTCTGTTTCATCTCAAAATTATTTCTCTCATTTTTTATTAAAATGTAAAAGGATTGCTTTCTCTCACTCTCTTCCCTATTGTTAGTCTCTTAAAACTTGCATTTCATCTCTCTTCAATTTCATATATTCAAAGTTTTAGGGATTTGAAAGGTAAACTTTTGAGATGTTTTTGATGAAATTTTAACTTATATTAGTTTATAAATAACTTTTAAACACATATTATCATATTGTAATCTAGAGTAGGATCATGTATATGCATGATATTTGGAGAAATTTTTGTATGGAACAGAGTTGTTTTTTTTAAGAATTTTGTATGTTAGAATTGTATTAATTTTTTTAAATCTGTATGAGTTGAATGGTGAGAGAAATGATCAAGAGGTATTGTTTTTTTTTCCTTAAGAAAATTAGAAAGAAAAGTATATTGTTTATGGTATTTAAGATTTTTTTAAGTAATTTCTGATTATTATTTAAATGGATAAATATTGTTGTTTTTTTGTTGTTGTTTGAACTAATAAATATTGTTGGTTTTTTTGTTGTTGTTTGAATTGGTAAGTAACATTGGTTTTTTGTTGTTGTTTGAATTGATAAATAATGTTGGTATTTTTTTCTATGACTAGATTGATATTAGAGGATGGATCATTCAAACAGTGAACAAGAAAAAGAAAATATAAGTGATGTAGGGGAAATGGTTGTGGAAAAAGACAATGATATCAAAGTAGGAATGGAGGTACAATCTGATTCTCAAGCTTATTAATTATATAATTCGTATGCTTTGAAAAAAGGGTTTAGTGTTTGTAAAGGGCGTATCTGAAAAGACGGATCAAACAATATTAGACAACGAGAGTTTGTGTGTTCAAAACAAGGGTTTTATATGTATGAAGAACCAGGTGAAATGGATAAATTGAATAGGTTAGAGACAAGAACATGATGTGAGGCTTTTGTACGATTCACCGTTAATAATGGAACATGGACTATTTCTTGTCTCAACTCAAGTCATAATCATGAATTAGCCAAACCTGAAGAAAGACAATTTTTGAGATTATGTCAAAAATTACCCGATGGACATGGTTCTATCATTAGTTCCATGTTTGATGCTGGAATATGGCAAATAAAATCGGGTGGTTATGAAAATCTTTTGTTTCCTTAGGAAAGATGCAAGGAACTACCTACAACAAAAAAAGAATATAATGATGGAAGCGGGGGATGCACAAACTTTACTTAACCATTTCAAGTGCAAACAATGTGAGGATCCAAACTTTTTCTACTCTGTTCAAGTGGATCAAGATAATCGAATGACAAATTTCTTTTGGAGAGACAGTAGATCAAAGTTTGATTATGATTGTTTTGGTGATGTTGTATGCTTTGACACTACTTTTAGAACCAACAAGTATAACTTGATTTGTGCTCCGTTTGTGGGAGTTAATCATCATTGGAAGAATGTGCTATTTGGTTGTGTTTTTTTATTAAATGAGAGTACATAATCATTTGTTTGGTTGTTTGAGTCTTTTTTGGAGTCGATGGGAAATAAACAACCAAAAACTATTTTCACAGATCAAGATAGATCAAGATAAAGCAATGGAGAATGCAATTGCAAAAATAATTCCAAATGCACGTCATCGGTTATGTACTTGGCACGTTTCCAAGAATGCTACACAGCATCTTGCTAGCCATTATGCTAACCCTGATTTCAAGAGATTGTTTAACAAGTGTTTTTATGGGTGTCTTAGTGAAATGGAATTTGAAGCCTCTTGGAATGATATGATCAATAAATTCAGATGTGAGAAAAAAAAACATGTCATTCAGATTCAGGTTTCAGTCCCTATTCAATCTTCAGTAAAATTCGGGACTGTTCAGTCTTCAGACAAAAAAACAAACGACCCCTAAGTGTTTAATTCGATATAAAAACTATGATAAACTAATTAACTATATCTTTACTCTATCTCTCCCTTATATATATATATATATATATACTAGGTTAACAAAGATATTTAAGTGTATGTAGTGGGTAGGAAAAATCATTGCTTTAACAAGTGGATTGATGACGTGGAAAGTGTTTGCGAGACAAATTTGAGAGATGGAACTCACAGTGTAACTTCTGCTAGTGAGAACTCGCAGATTTTGATGGCGGTGGGATTTTGGGTAACTTCTACGAGGTCGATCTCGCAGTGTCTGGTAGCCGCCTAGTTTCTGCTAGTTTGAACTCGCAGTCTAAAGTGGCAGTCTTCTCTGTAGCATTTCTGCGAGTTGTATCTGCGAGGTGGATCTCGCAGTGTGGAGTGGAAGTCCTGATCTGCTAGGCTTACAGTCGTACAAAATGATATGGCAGATGCTTCTGGAGTGGCACTGCGAGTTGTGCGCTGCGAGGTTGAACTCACAGAAGGACATCGTAGTCAGATCTGGGAAACATCTGCTACTTCGAATTTGATGCTGAGGTCACAGCGTGATGTCGCAGTCCTCTTTGGGGAACATCTGCGACTTGGAACTGCGAGGTTGAACTTGCAGAGTTTTTCTTTTCTTCCAAAAATCCTTTCTTTTATGTGAAAAATCCAACTTAGGGCAAAAATGCCCTTGGATGAATAATTAAGCCTGAAAACACTTTTACAAGCAAATAATCACTGAAAACATCCTAAAAATGGCAACAAAGGTAAAGGATTAAGCGCTCAAAACATGTATCCTTTTGGAGCGATCAAAACCCCCAAACCTAACCTTTGCTCGTCCCCGAGCAAATCATAAGATAATAATATTAACTACCCACACACACACACACATACACACACACACACACACACACACACACACACACACACACACATATATATATATATATATATATATATACACAGTCAAACAAATGAACAAACAGGGGCAAGACCCTATATGAAAACAATGCCAAGCTCAGTGTACAAACGAGAAACTAAACTTACAAGAATTCCTGTGTGAAGAATATCCTGAAATCATTTAGATGAGTTTATCTTACAATAATGAATCCCACACTTTATGTAGCAACATCAAAAACTACTCACACGAGCATTTTGGATGTAATTCGCCTTGACTCTTATCTCACCAGGTTTCACTCTATTTTTCTCACAGAGCCCTAGGTTTACTCACTTTCTAACATATGCAACTTGGAAGATGTGTAAATGGAAATCAAATATATTTTGCATATGAGTATTTTGGAATAAAGCATATTAAGTAAATCGATCTAATGAAGGAATTGAATGCCACGAACGTGGTAGAACACATTAAAAACTCATATTCCCGAAATAGACTTTCTAAAAGATCAATTGGACTTTTTCCTAACATACTTGACCAAGGGTGATTTATGGTGATGGAATGGTAGGACTAAGTCATGGAAACATACTACTCAGCCAAAGTGTTTATGCGACAACTCTCCAAAATTGAACTCTAATTTCTTTCACATTTCAAAATCGTAATCGGCGTCTAGGCTATGTTATGTAATAGTTTGATGTGGTGTGCTAGGTTGTTACCCTTATTTGGAGTAACTAACATTTGAAAACCTAAGGCTTTAAGTGAAAAATCTTGAATCACTTAAATTTTTAAAGCCTTTCTAAATGCACATATTACAATAACGCCTCAATACACGCCGCTTCAGCTAGTGTGTGCAAATTAATATCTTCAACTTTGAACACTTTGACCAAATATTTGGCTACGGTGAGTATTAGGTTTATGGCTGTAGTGGTGATGAGGTTTATGTGTTTTGGGTATTTGTTTTGGCCATATTGATCGTGAAATACTAACAAGGCCCTAATATCATCTCTAGAAGTCCATCTACCATGGGAATACAAATTCAAACATGTTATCCACATTTGTGAATGTTCTATGGAAAACAATGCAAGTAATGCAATGAGATCGTTATCAGATATCATATTGCTATATGACATACATATAACTTAGCTATATGAAATGAGTACAAACCAAGATGCAATAGCTATCACAATACAAAACCTAACAAACATACAAAAATGTCATCTTGAAAGTATAAGGCTCAAACTTAAAGCAAATAAGTCATAAAAGAGTCATCTTGGAAAACTAGAACACAAGAAAGAATGGGGATGGTGTTCTACTTACCAAGTCATGTACTTTGATGCAAACCCATGTAAGAAAACATCGTAGATGAAGCTAGATGATGTTTGATTCATGTATGGATGATAGGGTGTTTGGGTTTTGGTTAGGAAAAATACAATCTTGCTAACTTTTCTTGCAAGTCACTCTTGAGCTCTTTAAAAATGGAGAAAGAATGGGTTTGGAAGCTCTAAAGACGAAATGAGAGAATAAGAATGTATATATAGCAGGTCTAAATGAAACGGCACCGTTTTGGGCAAAACAGGGTATGACAGCTGTGCGTACCGCTGTGAATAGTCACAGCGGTCACACATCGGTGACACACTGTGTTGCCCACCGTTGTGAATTATCACAACTGTCTTACAGCGGTGGCACTCTGTGTGGCTTACCGTTGTGAGTTATCACAGTAGTCAAACAACTGGTGACCCACTGTGTGGCCTACCGCTGTGATAATTCACAGCTGTCCCACGGTGCCCATGACTGTGGTCAATAGTGCAAAACAAATGTGCAACTCCTAACCTCTACAAATCAATCTAGATACAAAAGATATGAAGATGAAGAGATATGTAGTAGTGAAAGTGCATAAACATGAAACACACAACAATTATATGAGATATGATAATGCATGAGTTGTGAGTGTGTGCAACTAGTTCTCTTCAATGAGTTAAGAACTTGTTATACCTTCTTAAAGTGCCCTTGAGATTGATAGTGCCATTGAAGCTTGATCACGAACAATGAGGCCTAATCTATCCTTACAAGAAAATTTCGACGTGGTTTTTCAACGAAATAAGCCAATCAAAATATGAGGAACTTACAATCTCATCTTTTGGCCATTTCGTGACAAAGCCACCACTCACAAAGCAACCTCACCATTACAAAATAAAGTTGGTCAACAAAATTTTCTACATTACAATAAGGCATAATCTAAGTCTTGAACATCTTCAAGTCAATCCAAAACTTGTAGAAAAGTTCCAACCTACACACAATCAACAAGACAAACACAGATACCTTCCAAGATCAAGTGTGTGAGAGGTGCTTTCAACAATCATAATTAATTTTTTTGTTGTCATAGCCATACAGATAGAACCAATACACTCAAATAATGTAATCATGCTATGCAATGCAATTCTCCCCCTACATGATAGCTCTCAACTCCCCCTGAATATGATGCCAAAGAAGCACTATTTCTAACAACCCTACAACCCTACTCACAACCCTTCTCCCCCTTTTTGTCATGAGATAGGCAAAGGGAGTCTCCCTCAATAGGTAAGCTTTTAGCAAGGAGAGCTTATAGCACAAATACATATGCATAGTCATATAAGTAACTTTATGCAACTCGATTAAGTACGAGAGATTCAAGGAAGTTTGTTTTTAAGAAAATGTGTGACATGATACTTCTCATGCAAGACATGTTGCATTCAAGTTCAAAAACAATGGTATTTGGCAAAGCAAACAACAAGGGTTTCCAAAAAGAATTCAAACCAATCTCACCCTTTGTCACGAATTCAAGCAAAGATATAGATTTTATAAGAATTTCAAATTTGAGCACAATTATATCAAACTTTATAAGCGAAACAAGACATGAGCGACTTTGCACCCTTTTTGATTTTTCCGGGTAAGATACCCGTATGATAGTAGCCTTGTTCAACTAATAAGGAGAGAGAGAGAAGACTAAATTTGGATGAGACATCCTTATTTATTGAATGGACACAAGGTCCTTATTGAGTTTAGTCTTCTCATTTTCTTTCTCACACATAATTTTGCATTCATATGTAAGCAATCACAAGTAAACCTTCATGCACAACATCTTTAAAACATGTCATTAATAAAATCATCATGTTATGGAGATCAATTTTAGGTCATTCAAATTGTACTTCCAAAGTAAATCTCCTAGTCCAAAAATGCATGTTTGAACATAAATATGACATGGATTACAAGAAAAGCAATTTGCACACTTATTAAGAAAATAACATAAGTATATGCACAACCCATCATCTAAGCAATCAATTAAGAAGCATAAAATATATCAATGTAGCTTAATGCACTTTTATGCCAATTTGCTCTCTTTGCTTGAGCTCCCCATATGGGGTCAAGACATACCATTTCAAGCCAAATGAAAAATCCGAATAGACTTACTAAGGTTCCTAAATCTAATAGTGTCTAAGGGCTTTGTAAACAAGTCCGCTAGTTGGTCATTAGTCCCCACATGCTCTAATGCAATAGTTTTGCTCTCAACTAGATCTCTAATGAAATGATGTCTAATGTCAATGTGCTTTGTCCTAGAATGTTGGAAGGGATTCTTAGAAATGTTTATGGCACTCATGTTGTCACAAATCAAAGTGAGAGTGCCTTGCTTTAAGCCTATAATCGACTAGCATTTGTTTCATCCACATCAATTAAGTACAAGCACTACCGGCGGCTATGTATTCCGCCTCGGCCGTGGATAGGGAAATTGAATTTTGCTTCTTGCAAAACCAAGACACCAAATTGTTTCCTAGGAAGAAGCAACCACCTGATATACTCTTCCTATCATTGCAATTTCCCGCCCAATCGGCATCACTAAATCCAACAAACTTGGATTAGTGTCAATGGAGTACTAAATCCCATGATTAGAGGTACCATTCACAAAATGAATGATCCTCTTCACAGCAACAAGGTGAGATTCTTTGGGATTAGCTTGGTACCTAGCACAAACACCCACACTAAAAGCAATATCGGGTCTGCTTGCGGTCAAATAAAGCAAACTACCTATCATGTCCCGATATAGGCTTTGATCAACATTTTTACCACTAGCATCTTTGCTTAGCTTCAATGTGGTACTCATGGGTGTATCACAATGTTTGGCATTGTCAAGGCCAAACTTCTTCACTAGGTTCCTTGCATACTTAGTTTGGGGTATGAAAATCCCATCATGCATTTGCTTAATTTACAAGACTAGGAAGTAATTTAGTTCACCAACCATGCTCATTTCAAACCCATGAGACATGACATCTACAAATTGTCTCACTTTAGACTCATTGGTGGACCCAAATACAATGTCATCAACATAAATTTGAGCTATGAAAAAGCTCATCTTTATTGCACTTGATGAACAAGGTCTTGTCAACACTACCTCTTGAGTAGCCATTGTCAACAAGATAGAGAGTGAGGCTCTCATACCAAGCCCTCGGTGCTTGTTTCAACCCATAAAGTGCCTTTTTGAGGCGATAGACATGATTGGGGTGGTGTGGATCCACAAACCCTTTAGGTTGTTCAACAAACACTTCCTCATGCAAGACGCCATTAAGGAAGGCACTATTAACATTTATTTGGTATAATTTGAACTTATTCACATAAGAAATGGACAAGAGAAGCCTTATAGACTCAAGACAGGCAACAGGAGCAAAAGTCTCCTTAAAGTCAATACCCTCAATTTAAGACCTAGCCTTGTTGCGCACATTGTTGTCATCTCCATCCGACTTGTTCCTAAACACCAATTTGGTGCCTATCACATTAGTATTCTTAGGCATAAGAACTAGAGTCCAAACCTCATTTCTTTCAAATTGGTTTAGCTCTTCTTGCAAGGCAAAGACCCAAAATTCATCATTCAGGGCTTTATCAACCTTCTTGGGTTCTATTTGAGAGGTGTAACAAGTGTATCTAATTTGATTAGCTATTTGATGCCTAGTCCTAACACCTTCATTGACATCTCTAATGATATCATTTCTATCATGGAGTTTCCTAACCCAAGGGACGGGTTCACTTGAGTCCAAATGTGGATCTCTATCAAGAGGTTGATCATCCTCTCCACTATGATTTGACTTCACATCACTTGAAGTCTCATAACACTTCTTCAAAGGAAGATCAACAATCTCACAAACATCCTCCTCATGGACAACATTCTTAGGCCTACAATCATCAATGACAACATTTGATGATTCCATGACATTTCAAGTTTTTAGTATGTACACTCTATAGGCCTTACTATTGAGTGCATATCCAATGAAAATACCATCATCACTCTTGGCATCAAAATTGCCAAGTTGATCTCGGTCATTAAGAATATAGCATCTACTTCCAAAGATGTGGAAATAGCTAATGATCGAGCCAAAAATTTCATACATTTTGGCCCTCATATCCTTTCTCTTTGTTTTGTTCTTGAGCGTTTTTATGTGTATTTTTGGCTCGTTTGGTTTTTATTGTAGGCATTAGGTAAAAAGGCATAAAGGGGGGAAAATGGACCAATTAGTGCACATATGAAGTGAAAGAAACAATAGTGCACATGTAGCATACCTATGCACTACCCGTGCGATTACCCATACACCAGAAGGTGGATTTTGAGAAGATCAAACTGCACGGGTAACTGTATGGGTAACACCCGTGCACCCAACCTGTACAGTTCACCAGACCAGGGAGCAAGGCCACGGGCGAAGGCAACTGCACGAGTGGTGCATGGATCATCCACCCGTGCACATACCCGTGCACATTGTGCAAATCTGAAGAGAAATGAAGACTGCCCGGGTAATTGTACGGGTAACCTACCCGTGCTATACGGGATACCCAGCTCACCACATCAGCATTTTGGCCTAGTTTTATAAGGAAGTATAAATAGTTTTCAAATCTGATTTTTGAGAGGAGAGACCCACGACCATACGCCATTCCATTGATTCTTTCTCTCTCAAAATCTTAAAAACCTTTCTCACCACAAAACCCATTATCATCTTCATCAATTGCTACTCATAAGGACACATGAGGTGGATTGAAGCTTAAAGAAAGAAGGTTCTACATGGGTCTTTTCTACTTCCCTCCTTTTTATTCTTGTATTCCATTTGTTATGAGTAGCTAAATCCCATTAAGGGATTGATGTGATTCGCTTTTAAATATGGGTATTTGTAATGAACTCAATATCTTCTATTAAAATCTATCTCATTTGTTCTATTCAATGTTTTACTTGATTTCAAAAGCAATTTGTGTTTTATTGTACATGACTCTCTTCATGAGTTGTTTGAGAAATTATGTGTAGAGAATCAAGTATACATGATGCTTGGCTCTCTAAGCTCAATTGAATAGGAGGATTGAACAAGGGTACATGACCCAAGTAATATCCAGACTTATTAATCTCACCTAATTCTAATCTTTCATGGGTAATCAAGACTATACATCCTAGGATTGTTTGCATGTGCTAGATTAAGCATCAACCTATACACGATAGGTTGGTGATTTTTAACAAAGAGATTTGTCTCGTATGTGATAGATGTTCTTTCATTGTATAACCAATTGTGGGTGGTCAATGCTATATGATGGTTTGGGCACTCATAAGTGGTAAATAATCACTGCCATACATCCTAGGGTGGTTACATTAGTTAATGAAAATTAATGTGAGTTCATTCTTTACCCATTGTTTGCTAGTTGAATTCATCAATTCCTTAATCCACATACCATATATCATACCTTTTTAGAATAGTACATTTTAGTGCATTTTAGCTTAGTTTACATTTTAGTTTTACTTTTTCTCCAAAACCATATCAATTTACTTTTCTTGCATTTTGCATTTTTTTAACTAAAGCATTAGTTTAATCATAACTATCGCTCGATCTCTGAGGACGATACCCATACTTGCCACATACTAGTTTTATACTTGTTTGAGCGCACCTTGGGATTTTATAAATTTGTTTGAATAGTGCATATCACGACATATAAAAATAGCACGTTCCAAAATGGCGCCGCTGCCGGGGATCGGCGTATATAGTTGTGATTAGATTTAGCCTTAGTGTTAGTTATTTATTTAAGTTTCTTTTACTTTGATTGTACTTGTTATTTTGAATTCACAGGTGCATAGGTACATGCACGGGAGACGCTCTTTGAGAAGCGGCTTGGTACCGAGATCTAACAATATTCATTGGATTGGAGAATTGATCATACATCTTGAAAACAACAATCTTGAAGAAGAGATGGCTGAAGGAATTCCATAGAATACACCAGTTGAGGACCAAGGAACAAATAAGGTGGACTTGGGACTCACAATTGGGGAGCACACTCTTCCATCAGTTGGGGATGAGCAACCAACAACTATTGTTTTGGACGACACCGCTAGGTTATATGAGTTGAAGGGGATGCATGTGAACTTGTTGCCAACATTTCATTGGCTTCCTTCTGAGGATTGCCTTCAATTCATGAAAGAATATAGCGTTGTGTTGGAGACATTTCCCATAGTAGTCCGAGATAGAGTATTGACTAGGGCACAGTTGCAGATGCGTTGTTTCCAATATTGTCTCAAGGACTGTGCCAAACAGTGGTACATGGCATTGAGGCTGGGAACACTCACGTCTTGGCCCCAAATTTGTAAGATGTTTTACAACAAGTTCTTCCCAACCGCTAAAGCAAGAGAATTGAAGATAAAAATCACCACCTTCAACGAAAAGGATGGGGAACCATTTCATAAAGCATAGGAGAGATTTCATCTTCTGCTTGCTCAAGTTCCACCACATACCTATCTTGAAGAATTGAAGGTCACTTCCTTCTACCAAGGGTTATCAACTATTACTCAGATGATAGTGGACAATGCTTGTGGGGGGACAATTGCTGACAAGAGGGCTCAAGAAGCATATAAGATTATGGAGAAACTAGCCCAAAATTCACAACATAGGTCCTCAAGCATAATGAGGGGTGGAAAGTTAGAAATTGATGGGAATACATGAATTGCTATTGAGATGTCAAGAATGGCTAAGGAAATGCAGTTAGTGAAGGACTTGATGAAGACTATGTTCAAGCCGATAGCTCAAGTGAACCAAGTCACAAATGACACATTAAATGGAATGGAGGGACAGTTGGGGCATGAGGAAGCCCAAATGTTAGGGGGGTTTCAAAGGCAGAGGAATGATCCCTACTCCAATCAATATAACTCGAGGTGGAGGAATCACCCTAACTTCTCATGAAGCAACAACAACAATAGTGCAAACAACCAAGGATATTAGAATCAAGGGTACAACAGGTACAACAATCAAGGTGGAGCAAGCAACAACCAGTGGGGGAGCTCTAGTAATAACCCACTGGGAAATTTCAACACGCATGCAAATGTTTATCAACCGAAAGTCAGATCACTTTGAGAAGAATTGAGAGACTTTATCAAGGCAACAGATGAAGCTTCAATAGCTATCAGAAACTCCCAGAGTGCAAATGAGCAAATGTTGAAGAGCTATATACAGTCAAATGATCAAAGGGCAAATAATATGGATGCCTCGATAAAGAGATTTGAGACTCAAGTTTCCCAAATTGCAGAAGCTCTACACAGGCAGGACAAAGGGAAGTCTTAGAGCCATAATGAGCATCTTAAAGTGATGGAGGTACTTCTAGGGAAGAATGAAGAGTTGGGCCTAAGTAAGGAAACTCATGGCGCAAACATTGTTGTTGAAGATATTGTACAAGAAAAAGACAGTCAAGTCAAAGGAAACTAGTCTAGTGAAGCTAGGAGGATCCTGATGATTTCATCATTCCAGTCACCATTGGAGAGTCTAGAAAAATGGGAGCAGTGCTAGATATGGGGGCAAGTGTCAATATGATGCCTTTAGAGGTATATAGACAACTGAAGCTACAATCCATGAAGACCACTCAAATTAAACTCAAGATGGCTGATAACTCTCCAAAGACCCCTTGTGGAGTATTTGAGGATGTACAATTGGACATCCATGGACTTAAGGTCCCAGTGGACTTCATTGTGTTAGAAGTGAAGGATGATGAATTCCATGAGAGGGAGTGGAAACTGCTTCTAGGAAGGTCGTTTATGGCCACAGCTGGTATGGAAGTAAATGTGGTTTCGAGGCACTTATCTTTCAGTTGTGGTGGTAACAGAGTCGAATTCGATGTTGACCAACCTAATGAGAGACTTTTTGAAGGATGTTTTGATTTTGAAGTGCTGAAGAGACGAAGGAAGAATAGCAGAGTTTGTGACCTTGTAAGAACATTCGAGTTAGCTACATAGATGGAAGAAGGACATCAAGATGGCATTGAAGAAAATGAAGTCGTGAAAATGGAAGAAGCAATCTTTGATGAGAAGATACTTGAAGAAATATCTAGAGATTTTGAACAAGAAAGAGAGAAGGAGTTAGAAAATAAGAATAAAAAGCTTCATCAAGAATTGGAACTTCTTAAGGAAAAGAATGAGACATTGAAAAAGAAAGTGCAAGAACTCTCCGACATCAACAAGAAGTTTGAGAAGAAAATTGTCAAGGTGGAAGGTGAAAAGAAAGCTATCTCACGAGATCTAATTGAGTTAGCTAAGCTCTCGGATGAGTTTGAAGAAGAATATGGAAGAAAAACTAGGAGGCTTTTGATGGAGGTTGAAAAGAAGTCAAATGCATTGGGAGAGGTGAAGGAAGCGCTTAAGAAGAAGGAAGAGGCTTTGAAGATTGCAAAAGTAAAGGAGTGTGACTATATAATGAAATTAGACAACATGGAGAAAGAAATCAACCCACTCAAAGTGCAACACTCAAGGGGACCTCAAAGTTTCAATCAAAGAGGGAGTTTTCCTTATACTCTTCCAACATGTTATTTTTATTCAAAGCTCGGGCACATTAAGGCCCATTGTTACAAGTTTCAAAGGGTTACAAATTTTCAAAATAGGTATAGGAGGAACCCAAGGGGAGTTAGGAAGATATGGGTTAGGAAGGATTTAGTGGATACCGTGAGGGTGAGGGAGAAGGATTCTCAAGAAAGAACTTTGGCACCCATATGGGTGGTCAAGAGAAATGAATCCCTTCACTTGGAAAAGCCACTTGGGGTTGACTTAAACCCCACCAAACATACTTTACATTGATAAAATTCTTAAAGTATGGTTGGATGTTGCAAATTATTTTCTCATGCATTATGATTCACCTTGATTATGTAATATCCTTGAGAGCATTTAATATGAGGTGGTTTTGAGTCTTGAGACAATATTTTGTGATATTTTTGAGTAAGGTAGATAATAGACTTGATAGTGTGAATATGAGTTTTAGAGTTGGTATATCGTAAATAAGGCAAGTATAGTTCATTTACATAGTTTTCATGTGTAGGAAATCTAATAGGGGCATAAGAATTCAAGAAGGCAAGAAAGGTGCTGAAGGGTGACAAACAGAGCAACTGCACGGGTATCACACCCGTGCTATACCCGTGCAGTCACTGATGAGAAGGTTTTTGCCGTCAGAAAACCGTCCGTCAAAACAATTTATAAAACCTATGCGATGCGTTCACAAGTAGAAATACAAGTAAAATGGTAAGCACGGGTGTCGTCCACTGAGATCGGGGTAGCGGTGATAAGATTAGGATTAATATAACTAGTATGCATAAAAGTAAAGTGATGGTAAATGGAAATACAATATAAAATAAACTATGAAAGCAAATGAAATAGGATGATAATGGAGTGATGAATGAATGATGATGGAACTATGGAGTTGATGTACTCGTAAGTGAATATTGGGGCAATTGCAACAGACTCTCAATTAAGCATGTTTTGATAAATGTAACCAACCTAGGGTGTATAGTGTTGGTATATATCTCTAGAAAGAGGTCAACCTAGGATGTATAGCGAAGACCTCCTACTAGCGATTAATCCTTCTTAAGCAACCAACAGTGGCTAGTTACTCAATTGGGACTTGTTCCATGAATGCTCATCTATCTAGCTATGGCTCAACCTATTACTAATGTAGCCATCCTAGGATGTATAGTGATGGCTTCCAATTCCCTCACAAGTGGCCGACCTAGGATGTATAGTGAATGCCACCCGGTTGGGATTGGATGAGGCTCGAGGTTATCAACCGAATTCTACTCGAAGGTTAGTTCTCGTAAAATCACTAAAGTAGCCAACCTAGGGTGTATAGTGGAGGCTTCTAATTCTCTCACAAGTGGCTAACCTAGGATGTATAGTGAAAGCCACTAATTCGAGATTAGATTAAGAGCGTGGTTATAGAGCCGGATTTTCAGAAATCCTTCCATTCAATGGAGCATTAGACAACCTAATTGCCTACTCAAGTAATCCAAATCAACATGCAAAGAGGGTGTATCCAAGCAAGTCAATAATGGCAATCAATACAAGTAATGGAATGAAATATAGAGATAGAATAAATATAACACATAGAGTTTATTTACAAAGCCCAAAATATCCATCAAACAAATAACATCAACCCCATAGTGGGGTATTTTAGCTACTCATGTTCTATTACAAACTAATAACTAAGAGAGAGAGTAGAGATAACCCTTGAAGATTGATCTCCTTCCTTGAAGCTTGAATCCAAGTCTCCTAGTTGCCTTTGATTGAGTAGAGATGGTTTGGATGAGAGGGAGATGTGTTACTAGCTTAGAATACAAGTGTTGGGAGGTATGGTGATCTCTTGGTTTGTTCCCATCCTTTTCTATTTATAGAGGGTGGAAAAATAGGTCGCTTAAGCTTGAAACCAGAAGCTGTCGCGCGCAGAGTGCGGGTGGAGTGCGGGTGAATTACCCGCACTGTACCCGCACTGCAAAGGTTTTCTTCATCTTCAGTTCTTTGATCTGGGCAACAGTGCGGGTGGAGTGCGGTTGGATTACCCGCATTTTACCCGCACTATAATCGCACTGTACTCGCACTCTGGTGTCAGGTGTAAATCCACTCCTCTGTCTTGAGGAACAGTGCGGGTGGAGTGCGGTTGGATTACCCGCACTTTACCCGCACTTTAGTGTCAGTTGGAGCTGTTTTGAGCAATAGTGTGGGTGGAGTGTGGGTGGAGTGCGGGTGGATGACCCGCACTTTAATGAATTAAACTCTGTCTTGACCCGCACTTGACCTGCACTTGACCAGCACTTTATCTGTCAGGTACGAATCAAATCCTCTGTCTTGAGCAATAGTGCGGGTGGAGTGCTGTTGGATGACCCGCACTTTACCCGCACTTTATATTTCCTTCATGCTTCAGGTCCCGGCTGTGGGAAGGAGTGCGGTTGGAGTGCGGTTGCGACCCGCACTTGACCCGCACTTTTGAGCTGCTTATGATCCTTGTCTTCCCTTTTGCCCCTTTTCTGCCGGAACCACTGCAATTAACTTCTAACACCAGAATTACATCTATTGCCTGCAATTAACACTAATGAGCCTATTAGACATAAAAGAAATAATATATATAGAAAATACACACAAGAACGAGACAAAAGAATAGGAATGAGGGCCGAAATATACAACAATTTAGGCACGATCAGTCACCCGTGTATCAGGGGAAGGGATGCACTTAAAGGAAAATGCATGGGTAACTGCCCGGGTTAAATGCACGGGTCATACACCCGTGTATATACCAGTTCTACAAAGAGGAAAGTTATGCCTTGAGAGATTAGCACGGGTACTTCACCCGTGCTATACCTGTGCTATCGCGAGCGCATATATATATATATATATATATATATATGAGGTGTCACTTTCGTGGTAGGACTCACAAAATCAACCATCTCCATTCTTGAAACCCTAAGGTATTTCGTAAGAACCACGTTTTCTATTTCCAGCACTAAGGTATGAATTTTTCTCTCTCTAAACTTGTTTTAATTGATTTAACATGATTTACACTACTTTCTTCTCCTCCATTCAATCTAAATAGTCTCTAGTGTTTGTTTGCTTTTGAGTTTTTGAAGTTATGAATGTGTGTTAAGGATGCCATTGTATGTGTTATTGATGTTTGAATGTGTTTAGATGAATCAATTGATTGATGGTGATGTGTTGAAAGGCTGAAAGCAAGAATTTTTTTGAAAGCGGAAGTGCAGTTCTCAGCGACTACACGGGTACTTCACTCGTGTTATACCTGTGCACTGAGGGGTTGCAGGATGATTCAAGAAAATGTAGGGGTAACTGCATGGGCACGTCAGCCGTGCTATACCCGTGCACCTAGGCAATTAGAACTGTTTTTCAGTTGATTTAAGTTGTTTCTCCTTGATTCCTTCATACCACAATGTGTATCTTTAAATTGAGCATGTCAGGAAAAACTAAGGGAGTTGTGAAAAAACAAGGATCAAGCAAGAAGAAAAAGCTACCTCCTCTACCTCCATGCACATTGAACAAAGATTTCGAGAGGCGAATGGAGTATTTTGGCCAGAGTAATATTGTAGAAGAGCGAAGCATTGCCTTATCAGAGCTTGCAAGGCACTCCAATCTCTACCAGAGTGCAAGAGCGGGATGGCAATCTTTTGTTAGCACACCGCCCCGTTTTTAGAGAAGGATTGTTCAAGAATTTTATACGGGAATGGTTCTCGATGATTTCATGAGAGGAGTGGCTGTAATGGTCAGAGGTGTAGAGGTACAGATGGATATTGACAACATCCAAAGGTATTTTCGAACAGAACTTCCTAATGACGATCAAATCTGGAATAGATTGAAGAATGGAGTAACTTGGGATGACTGCTTTGTAAAGAAGAACCTGGACCTCGCTAATGATCTAGTTATAAATCCAATGGATTTCTGGGTGAATCCGACGTTCCCAATCAAACACAACAAATTGAAGATGGAACTCGATTTCTGGCATGTGTTCATTTCCAACTCTCTCATGCCAAGGACTTACAGAAAAAATGTGTCTTTCGAGACAGCCACCATATTGCACTGTATACAACATAACCAGCCAATCAGTATGGCATGGATCATTCTGGTAGAGATCTTAGCAGTAGAAAACAAGAAATTAGACAAGCAATCATTGATCTTCCCATGTCTAATCACTGAGTTTTGTAAGCAGCAAGGTGTGGATTTTAGCAAGGAAAGGTTCGAATGGACACAAGCTGATTTGGATATGAAGACATGGAAGACTTTGCAGATAGAACGGGATTTGACGAGCAGTAAGAGGAAAATAGTGAGAAAGAAGACGAGGACTGGAGCAGGTGCAAGTACTCAACAACATGGTATATAGATATGGATGAAGAACAGTTAAGGACCTACCATGAGGGTCTAGTGCCAGAACCAGCGATTGGGAGTGAACCGACACCTTGGGAACAGTTGATCAGAGGGATGTCTAGTCTTCAGACCTCAGCGGATTCACTTAAATCCACTTTCACCACAGAGATCAAGACCGTTAAAGATAGTATGGAAGACCTCTGGACAAATGTCACAGAAATGAGGAAGGACTTGAACTTGATCTTGTACTCTAGAAGAAAGAAGCAGGCCACTCGACTAGAGTTCACTTCAAGAGGTCCTAAAATTGATCCTGACTTTCAAGCTGCCATGAAGATATCGATGAGAGAGAACGAGGAGAGACTCAGAGCATAACAGGATCCAAAACAGAAAGGACATATGATAGAGGAGGAGGAGTTAGATTCTAATGATGATTGAGTGTTTTATGCTTGCCATAGTTTTAAACTTAAATTTTCTCATTTCATTTCATTTCAGTATAAATTTCTTGTCTTGATTTATTTTAAGATATTTTAGTTTGGATGATGGTGGACAATATTTTGTTTTTGAGATATTTAGTTGTGATGATTTGAAATATTAACCTTTGTGGTCAGAAATGGTGCTTAATGCCAGGTTCTTTATCTCTTGGATTCAACACACCAGCCACTTGCAAGTCTTGGAGGGACGAGCAAGCCAAGAGTGCTCATAAAACGGGCGAGAACCTACTCATTTTGGGTCGACAACTAGTTTCCACATTGGTTCATTCTTTTCAACTTTAACCCTTGCACTTAATTTTCTATCTTTCTTTTTGAGCATATGTGAATATTTGAATGAATGCGAATATTCTTTGGTACATGTCAATTTTGGGTTGCATGAATGCTGATTTTATTGATTTATTCTTTCTTGATTGGATGAGTCGAAGGCTTTTGTGGATATACAGGTTTTCTTTTATATATAGCCCAACACGGGTTGGGGGTTTTGATTGCGTGCATATACCTGTACAGGATGAACATATGATAGGAATCGGTTTGGGGGTTAATACCCACTTTCCAAAAATTTGGTAATAGGTGCTTGACTGTGGGTGAATTTTAAAGTTTAATTGCCATTTTTACATAAGATGACGTATTTTGTGATGAGCCATTGTTGCTTCTTTTAGTTTTTCGGCATTGATTGTGTTTGATTAGTGCCTAAGTGTTTGTGTTGTGTCTAGTTAGGTGCGCGCCACTAGGCCGAACCCTCTTGTCTTTAACACTGAGGACAATGTTGGGTTTTGGTTTGGGGGTGTAGACGCCCTTTCGAGTTGTCTTGTTGTTGTTGAGTCATTTTTCTTGTCAATTTTTCAAATTTGCTGCCCTAGCCAAATTTTTGAGCTTTAATTAGCTTGGTGAGATAATCTTGAGTAAAGTGTTTGTGGCGAATTTGTGTATGCTTTGTGTGCTTGTTCATATCTCTTAATCACTTTAGGGGTCACACTTGCACTACATGGGTTAGTCCCATCTTTTGGTGTCTAAGTTGAGGGGACTCGGTGCTCAAGCGCCTTATTCTAATAGTGGAGACAACCCTTGTGAGTTTCACAAACACAAGCCAAAAGTGCACAATTCGAGGGAAAATGTTTTTCAAATCTTTAAACACTTTTCAAATACCATGCATAGTCTCACTGCACCAAAATCATCTTGTGTCATAGAACATGCATCATTAAAGTGGATTGCTTGACTGAAACTTTTATTCCCTTGGTAGATGGATTCTTTGAGGTGATATTAGGCAATGTGTGTTTAGCCACTTTAAAATGCCAAATACTTCCCATCCAATAATATATGTGCTCCCAAGCCAATTTTGAAGCCAAACACATTTAGACTTGTTCATTCTACACCTATGTTACCCATAACCCAAGCAACCCAAACACTAACCCAACCCTCACTTGATTAATCTTGTTAAGGCTTAGGAATAAATGTAAATGTGCTCTAATTGTCAAATGGCGTGTACCAAGGCAAATAAGTGTTGAGTGTAAAAATATGTGCAAAAGTCAAAGACAAGAAAATAGAGCAAAGAAACAATCAAAATAAAAAAAATGTTTCGATTGCCTTGTCTAAATTAAAACAATATTCAAAGAGACAACAAGAGTAGTCTGAAATTGCACTTGAAATTTATAAATGCCTGGATGCTTTATTATATATTTGTGTTTGGAAGGGTGTGCATGCGGAATGAAAGGTTTAGAAATAGAATGTATTGCCTTAACTTGGTTGATTAGTGCAATGTGCCTAAATTCCCATTCTTTCTAATCACCAATCACCTTAGCCCCATTACAACCAAATGGAAAAGAGCTAGTTGATCTTAGGGTAAGTCTAACTTGGGAATATTTGTCGATGCATGCTCTTTCCACGTTCATGGCACTTGATTCTTTCATGAGACTGTTCTACTAAAAAGAGCGTTTAGTTTGTATGAAATGTATGCAATAACTTCGATTCCAGTACATAAACTCTTTTGCATACATCTTGCATGAGTGTGAACTTAGGTTCTGAGAGAAAAAATAAGAGAGAACCCATGTGAGAACCTAGTGTTGAAGCGAATTATGCTCAGGGCCTGAGAGTGAGTAGTTTCCAAGGCAAGGGCATTTAAAGTGTGGGATTCGTGTCGTGCGAGTTTCCCTCTTGTGGCGCCTTGGAGTTATTTAGAACATTTTGCATTAGCATCTTCCTCACTCCCATTATCTCTTACTTATCTCTCCGTTAGTTGGCTTGCAGCTTATTTGTTTGAGTCTAAGTGTTTTTAGATCATTGTAATTAAGTAAAACATTGAATAGAACCAATGAGATAGATTTTTAATAGTACATTTTAGTGAAGACTTAGATGAGGAAGAAAACTTGGTGCTCAAGCCCCTAACAAACAATCATTGTAATTAAGTGCGGAAAATAAGTTAGGAACACAATAATTTGTTTTACGTGAGAAAACCCCAAAAGCGTAAAAACTCACGGGCCGAAGGCCAGTCAAACCCTCAAATCCGCTATTTGCAAAAATGATTACAACCTAGGTTGACCACATCACACCTAATCTGTTACTAGTCCGTTCTTGCTACCCGCATGCCTTTAATAGTGATTTTAGACTCTTGCTTGTACACTACCCATATCACATACAAGACTTAACTCTTAAATGAAGAGATATGCAACCTAAAGTGAATATGAAAAATATTCTAAATGCATAAATGCTAGGTCAACACTTATTATGCTTACCTAGTCATGTATGAATGCTTCAAACAATCCTAGATATCACGTTGCTATATGACATACATATAACTTAGCTATATGAAATGAGTACAAACCTAGAGGCAATAGCTATCACAATACAAAACCTAACAAATATACAAAAATGTCATCTTGAAAGTATAAGTCTCAACCTTAAAGCAAATAAATCATAAAAGAGCCATCTTGGAAAACTAGAACACAAGAAAGAATGGAGATGGTGTTCTACTTACCAAGTTATGTACTTTGATGCAAACCCATGTAAGAAAACATCCTAGATGAAGCTAGATGATGTTTGATTCATGTATGGATGATGAGTGTTTGGGTTTTGGTTAGGAAAAATGCAATCTTGCTAACTTTTCTTGCAAGTCACTCTTGAGCTCATTAAAAATGGAGAAAGAATGGGTTTGGAAGCTCTAAAGACGAAATGAGAGAGATAAGAAAGTATATATAGTAGGTCTAAATGAAACGGCACCGTTTTGGGCAAAACATGGTACGACCGCTATGCGTACCGTTGTGGATAGTCACAGCGGTGACACACTATGTTGCCCACCGCTGTGATTTATCACAGCGGTCTTACAGCGGTGACACACTATATGGCTTACCGCTGTGAATTATCATAACGGTCACACAACGGTGACCCACTGTGCTGCCTACCACTGTGATAATTCACAGCGGTCCCACGGCACCCATGATAGCGGTCAACAGTGCAAAACAAATGCACAACTCCTAACCTCAACAAATCAACCTAGATACAAAAGATATGAGGATGAAGAGATATGTAGTAGCAAAAGTGCATAAACACGAAACACACAACAATTATATGAGATATGATAATGTATGAGTTGTGAGTGTATGCAACTAGTTCTCTTCAATGAGTTAAGAACTTGTTATACCTTCTTGAAGTGCCCTTGATATTGATAGTTCCACTGAAGCTTGATCACGAACAATGAGGCCTAATCTATCCTTACAAGAAAATCCCCGATGTGGTTTGTCAACGAAATAAGCCAATCAAAATATGAGGAACTTACAATTATTTCATGATTATTAACTCTGGTGTTATTCCACTTAAAATCCGAAGTTGCACTCTCTCAACTGTAAATGTTTTTACACAAACCAATAACTTTCGGTGTCTGACAAGACACGTTTTTCCTCTAGTCGTTTTAAAAGATCAGTCCGTCAATAATATTTAATAAAACCTCACAAAGCCTAAATCAGTTTGAAAACATAAATATAGTGGCAAGTGGGGTGTCGTCCACAGGAAGCGGAGTTAGCTAAATTAGTTAATGCTAAAGCAATGTTATGTATATGTATATAATAGCCAAACATGAATTGGTGAAAATGTAGATTGTGAACCAACTCTAAATAACACTAAATTAAATATGTAAATAAATGAAGGGGGAAATGGAATGAAGGATATATAGATGATGGAAACTAAGGAGTTAATGGATACGGAAGTAAATACTGGGCAATGTAACAAACTTGTCAATAGCACGGCTATTCAAGGTAACCGACCTAGGATGTATAGAGTCGGTTATTTATCCCTAGAAGGTGGCCAACCTAGGATGTATAGTGCAGACCACCTATTAGGGATTAATCCTTGTAAACTACCAACCTAGGATGTATAGAGTTGGTGGTTTATCGGATTCTGGAAATGAAGCTCGTCTACCTAACAATGACTCAACCAATTACAAATAGTCACCCTAGGATGTATAGTGATGACTTCTAACTCTCTCACGGATTCCGACCTAGGATGTATAGTGCCGGAAAACACGATCGAGGTTAGATTAAAACCGCGGTTCAAGAGTCGGAATTCATGACTTTCCGTCTATTCTTTAGAGCATTATACAACTAAATAGGATGTATATCTAGATGCAATACTCATACATAATACAAAGATATCTTGCAAAGAGGATGTATCTACACAAGAAATCAATGATAAACATTCACAACAAGAATAGATCAATGGAAGATAGACATGAATATCAATATAATATCAAGTTAATGTACAAGCCCAATATTCCAATAACTACTCCATCAACCCCTTAGAGGGGATTTAGCTACTCATTACAACTAGGAAACTAAGAGAGAGGAGATAGAAATAACCCTTGGAGAACATCTCCTTCCTTGTAGTGGCTCCAATCTCCAAACTTCCTTGAAGTTGAGTAGAGAATGTAAGGATGAGAGAGAGAGAGAAACTAGATCTAAGAGTGCTTAATCTATGCTAAACGGAGTCAAAAAGCTCCCTAAAATGTTTCTAAACTTTTCTATTTATACTAGATACAAAAATAGGTCACTTAAGCTTTGAAAATCAGACTGGCACGCTCGGAGTGCGGGTGGAGTGCGGGTGATTTACCCACACTGTACCCGTACTGTATGGGTTGTCTGCAACTTCAGTTCTCGGATTAGGGCATTAGTGCGGGTGGAGTGCAGTTGAATTACCCGCACTTGGCATCGCACTGTGATCGCACTTGAATCGCACTTCCCTAGTCAGGTGCAAAATCTACCTTCTGTCTTGAGCATCAGTGCGGGTAGAGTGCGGTTGGATGACCCGCACAGTACCCGCACTCTAATGTCAGGTGCAATTCTGCTCTTCTGTTCTTGATGCAAGTGCGGGTAGAGTGCGGTTTGATGACTCGCACAGTACCCGCACTCTAATGTCAGATGCGGTTCTGCTCTTTTGTTCTTGGTGCAAGTGCGGGTAGAGTGCAGTTTGATGACCCGCACAGTACCCGTACTCTAATGTCAGATACGGTTCTGCTTCTCAGGATTGGCATTAGTGTGGGTAGAGTGCGGTTGGATTACCCGTACAGTACCCGCACTTTATCTTCAGGTGCAACATCAGCTTTCGAGTTTGGCATTAGTGCGGGTGGAGTGCTGTTAGCTGACCCGCACTGTACCCGCACTTTATCTCTGTACTTGCATTCTGCCCCGGCTATGCACATGAGTGCGGCTGGAGTGCCGTTGCGACCCGCACTGGACCCACACTGGACCCGCACTGTAGAGCAGTTTGTGCTCCTTTGCCTTCGCTTTCGTCCCTTTTCTACTGGAATCACCACAATATGCCTCCAAGCCTGTCTCTGCATCATTTCCTACAAATAAGCACAAAACCACCCATAAGAGATACAAAAACGCACGAAAACAGAACATAAAGTAAAGATTTGAGGGCCTAAATATACTACATATTTGGCCCGATCAAACACCCCCAAACCAAACCTTTGCTCGTCCTCGAGCAAATCTAATCGAAACAATAAGACGCTAGCTGAAAGTAATTTCTAGATACCTAAACAAAACATCAATAATGCCGCAAGTCCCATGTGTGATATGATACAAATAGGTGTGATAGAGAGGAGAAAAACATATGCACAAGATCAAGAGCAATTTGGAGACACCCAAGGGAGGCTCGTACGAACACGAATCCCACACCTAAAGGCATTCATGAATTTAGGACCACTTACTCCCATACCTTGAGCATAATTCGCTTCAATTCTAAAGCTCACATGGATCCTCTCTTTTCTTTCCTCAAGAGTCCTAAGTTCCACACAACAAGTATGCAAAGAAGATTTTGCATAAGATTTAAGCAATGAACTATCCTAGGAACGAGTCACCATGCCATGGATGCGAAAGATCGTGCCTCAACCTACATTCCCAAACTAGACTTACATGGATCAAATAGGGCTTTTCAACCGGTTATAGTGTGGCTTGTGGGGATGAATGAGTTTACACAAAAAAAATATGGAAATTTAGGAGTTCAAACTCACCAATCATGCTAGAATATATCCCTACTCCCACACCATGTTCATGTTCTTTTCTCGCTTAAATGCAACCCTCTAGGAAACCATTTAACCCACATTTGTGCCTTTAACGTTGCATTCCATTTGGGCGTTTTTAGCATAAAACACTCTCATTATGGCACTTCAAGTACAACCTTTCTTTAAATTTTCTTTTAACAATTTCCCAATTACAATGTTGTACTCCATTTGAGTTGTTACAATTTCCCTTTCTCAGGCATTTAGGGTGCATAACTTACCTCTTTCCTTTCATATTTTCAATAATTATTTCATTTTACCCGCTGTGGGACCATTTTGACCCTTTTCATCACTACCATTTCCCATCCTAACATGATTAGTACAAGGGTAGGCATGTGTTTAGGCTATTGGGTATATGGTTGAATGTGGTACCAAATGAAAGGGTAAGTGTTTGGCCTCAACTTGGCTTTGGAGCACACAATATGGTAAGTGGTGTTTAGGCTATAGAGGTAATTCAATACACATACATTCCCTAATATCACTTCCACAACCATCTAAAAAGGGAATGAAAGCATCCATCACGCAATTCACAAAATGATGCAAGTCCTATGGCACATGACGTACATGACGAGAGGCGTGTTTAAGAATAATCAATAATGCACTCAGAAAATGCACTTTCATGCTTGTGTTTGTGATCTCACGGGTATCTCCACTATTAGAACAAGACATGGGAACAATGAGTCCCCAATACTTAGCACCAACGGGTGAGACGAACCCATGATGGTGCAAGCTAACCCTCAAGTGGCACCAAACTATATCACAAGGTCAGAGCACATACAAAGAACTCGTCAAAAACACACTCTAGAGGCATCATACCCATACTGGATTACAGTTTGAAAAATGGAAAAGCGACAAAATTGAAAAATTGGACACTAAACTGTACAAGGCGGAGGCGTGATGCACCCCCAAACCAAAACTCAACAATGTCCCCATTGTTGGAAAGAATAAGCATAATCGCAATAAATGGCGGAGTGAGAGATCAACACCCCCAAACCGAATCTAGACATACATTCAACCATGCTCATTTATAATACAAAAACTAAATTGCATTCATTGAAAGCTTAAGTACAAAACCGAAGGTAGAAAACTCCCTTTAGAAGGAAGATCATTCGATGTCCATGCGTGTTGTTGTGTGCTTCCCAAAAGATGCACAACCTAGCTTAAAACCACACAACAACTCTACCAAACAGATATCAAATGCGAAAATAAAAGAATAATAAGTCTAAGCCGTTTAAAAGAAAATACAAATACAAATACAAGCAATAAAAGTTCTGAATAATAATAAAGAACAAGAATGGATGGTCAATCATCGTCGGAAAACTCCCTCTCCGGTTCACTAGCGATCCCTTTGCCCTTGGGGTCGATCTCTGATCTGATCCGCTCTTCATGCTTCCTCCTGGATCTCTCCATAACAGCTCTGAGCTCTTCCCCATATGGGTCAATGCCTGGACCCCCTGAAGGAGGTGAGAAAGTAGATGGCCTCTTCTTCTTCTGCGGATAACTTGGAAGACTGAGTGCCTCCCTCATGTCCGTGAGGTTGCCCCAAATGTCCTGTGAAATACTCATTGGCTTCCGCCCTGCTCTTAGTGATCTGCCTCCTGTTTTCGGCGAACCTCGGTCCTGAGGTTCTCCAATCCTGTAAGCAAAGTCTGCCAAGGGACCTCTCCAAATGTCTCCTGCGTGGGTGGGGAAGCAGCGGGCCTATAATCACCATACTCGATGTAAACCGACTCCACATCTGGTTGTTCCGGGATGTCTTCAGCCTGTCTGCTCGTGCTGCCCCCTCGAGCTGGTTTTCTCCTCCCTGTTCGAACCCTGATACCAGAGGGGTCCCGCTCCATGTGAATCGCCCAACTGGCCCCAAACCGCATTCGAAAGGGTCGGATCCAAAATCTACTCCGGCAGTTCTGCAGAATGCGGTGATGAGGCTAGGGAAGATGAGTGGCTGCTTGTCCACCCTGACCCCTCCCATCTCAAGGATCTCTCTCTTGACCAGAAAGCCTATGTCGACCAACTGATTCTGCAGTATACAGTACAGGATCATTGCTGCATTGAAGTTCACTGAAGTCTTGTGCTTTCTGGGATCAAGGAATGGGAGATGAATACATGCCAGAAACCCAACTCACTCCTTAAGTTGGTGTGCTTCATATGGTGATCAGGGGCCACCCAAAAATCCATCGGACGGATCACTAACTGATTTGCAAAATCCACATTTTGGGTCAAGAAAAATCACTCCAAGTCACCCCCCTGCTTAAGACGTCCGACTGCTTCGGATCAACTGGAAGCTCAGTCCTATAGTACCTGTTAATGTCCGCTATAGTCATCCAGACTTCTACCCCGCGGACCAGAACCGAAGAAGTGCGCTGAAAAGTTTCAGGTACCATTCCAGCAAAGAATTCTTCGACCACACGTCGACAATACATCGAGGGGGGGGGGGGTGGCTAACAAAGGTTTCCCATCCCCTTGCTTCAACCATTAGAGGAATCGGGGTGCCCTCCAGCTCTTCAACCTGCTATCCCCTTCTCCACCACTATGTCTCGCTCCCTGAAATATTCTAAACGGTCCTCGAAATCTGGGTGCCTGATGCATGGTGGTGGAACTTGGGGTCCTCTCCTCGGTCTTTGTTCGGAACCCTGATTGCTTTGCCTAGTCGTTCTCCTGGTTTTTCCTGACATCTACACAATAAACAGAGTTTTAAGGCAATATTCGGATCAAAGAACCAAGAGGTTATGATGCAAGAATTTGAAAGGATAAAAATTCTGCCAGGAGGATAAAGTGCGGGTGGAGTGCGGGTGAATGACCCGCACTGTACCCGCACTCTAACTCGTTACCAGATACCAACACATGCAGAGTTTCAATCCATGTATACATTTCATAATTTCAGCATATCATTCGACCGAATTAACACCACTATGATTCTAACTCAAGTATAGGCTTCCAATCAACCATATAAACCCAATATCATAGTTTGAAATCCAATTGCAATAGAAAATCAATTAACAATGAATACATCACATGCATAATTAGATAACACCCATCAATCCATTCTCTTAGACATTAGCAAAAGCAAAAATAAGGGGTCAAAACCCTGACTAATGAAGTCCATGCATAAGAGGAAAAAGAATTGTGATAAAGAGGGTTAGGGTTTGGATTAGAGAGATATGTAATGAAATTAGAGTAAGAATCCATACCTTGGTTGCCGAAAAATCGAAAACGTGGCACACACGGAATACCTTTCAGTTGAGAAGAGGGAAAAATTTGAAATTTTTCTGTTTTGTTTTGTTTTTTGTGGCAAGTGGAGCCCTAGAGAACGACAGGCAGTATATATACTGCGCGACCAAAGTGCGGGTGGACTGCGGGTGACTGACCCGCACTTTACCCGCACTTTATTACCTGATGCCTTCGGAGTGCGTGACGAGTGCGGGTGACTGACCCGCACTATAACCGCACTGTTCCCCTGGACAGATTCCTGAATTCTGCCCTGCAACTGAATCTGCACCAAAACATTCTCAAGCATTCTCAAAAGTTTACAATGACAAAAACTAACCATCCGAAAAGTAAAAATAAAAATAAAAATAAAATACACTACAATTAATTCAAAAGAGAGTGCAATACACTCAAAGTGGGACCCGGTCAATCAAAGGAGGTTTGACCGGAATGGGGAGCACATTCAACTTGGCCACCCAAACCGATGCCAAATGCCTATGCACTGCATCTCTCCCCACTTTCCTCATTTGCCCGACTAGGTCCTTTTGAACCCATATTTGTTTGACTCTTGGTGGGTTCAACCTAGATCCAACTCTACTTGCTTTTAACCTTTGGAAACTAAAGCAATAAGCCTTAGTGTGCCCTCTTTTGGCACAAAAGTAACAAGTAATAGGTCGGTTAGGGAAACTCCTTGTTCGATCGTTGGCGTGGGCCACTTTTTGTTGTCTGCATCTGAGGGATTTGACATTGCTTTCCATCACAGCGAGTTGCTCAATCAAATCACCCTCCATGACTGAGAAGGTTTCTAATGTGGCCCCATACTGTTTCATGAATTGGAGGCAATCCTCGGTAATTCGCCCACTAAACGATGGCAGGAGGCTAATGTGCATTGTTTTCAACTCATACTGCCTTGTTACATCATCCAGTACTATGGCAGTGGGCACATTACCTACAAACGGGAGAGTGTACTCACCCATGGTGAGGCCTAACTCTTTATCCCCATGTACACTTCCCTCATTCTCTCGAGCCTGCTGCTCATTCTCTCTATGATCGTCCATATTACCCTCTAATTGACCGGTTCTTCTACCCAACCGATTGATGTTATCGATAACTGGCAACACTGTTCCTCTTAACGATCTTCGTCCGTGCATATACCTAAAATCCTGAAATTTCACAACAAACAACGCACAACGTAAATGAGAAACAGATAGGACAGAGTAGGTATATTACTAGACTAACCTTACATATGCAAAACTAATTAAACTAACATGCCGCTCCCCGGCAGCAACGCCATTTGACAAGACATGTTTTTTCTCTAGTCGTTTTAAAAGATCAGTTCGTCAATAATATTTAATAAAACCTCACAAAGCCTAAATCAGTTTGAAAACATAAATATAGTGGCAAGTGGGGTGTCGTCCACAGGGAGCGGAGTTAGCTAAATTAGTTAATGCTAAAGCAATGTTATGTATATGTATATAATAGCCAAACATGAATTGGTGAAAATGTAGATTGTGAACCAACTCTAAATAACACTAAATTAAATATGTAAATAAAATGAAGGGGGAAATGGAATGAAGGATATATAGATGATGGAAACTAAGGAGTTAATGGATACGGAAGTAAATACTGGGCAATGTAACAAACTTGTCAATAGCACGGCTATTCAAGGTAACCGGCCTAAGATGTATAGAGTCGGTTATTTATCCCTAGAAGGTGGCCAACCTAGGATGTATAGTGCGGACCACCTATTAGGGATTAATCCTTGTAAACTACCAACCTAGGATGTATAGAGTTGGTGGTTTATCGGATTCTGGAAATGAAGCTCGTCTACCTAACAATGACACAACCAATTACAAATAGTCACCCTAGGATGTATAGTGATGACTTCTAACTCTCTCACGGATTCCGGCCTAGGATGTATAGTGCCGGAAAACACGATCGAGGTTAGATTAAAACCGCGGTTCAAGAGTCGAATTCATGACTTTCCGTCTATTCTTTAGAGCATTATACAACTAAATAGGATATATATCTAGATGCAATACTCATACATAATACAAAGATATCTTGCAAAGAGGATGTATCTACACAAGAAATCAATGATAAACATTCACAACAAGAATAGATCAATGGAAGATAGACATGAATATCAATATAATATCAAGTTTATGTTCAAGCCCAATATTCCACTAACTACTCCATCAACCCCTTAGAGGGGATTTAGCTACTCATTACAACTAGGAAACCAAGAGAGAGGAGATAGAAATAACCCTTGGAGAACATCTCCTTCCTTGTAGTGGCTCCAATCTCCAAACTTCCTTGAAGTTGAGTAGAGAATGTAAGGATGAGAGAGAGAGAGAGAAAAACTAGATCTAAGAGTGCTTAATCTGTGCTAAACGGAGTCAAAAAGCTCCTTAAAACGTTTCTAAACTTTTCTATTTATACTAGATACAAAAATAGGTCACTTAAGCTTTGAAAATCAGACTGGCGCGCTCGGAGTGCGGGTGGAGTGCGGGTGATTTACCCGCACTGTAGGGGTTGTCTGCAACTTCAGTTCTCGGATCAGGGAATTAGTGCTGGTGGAGTGCGGTTGAATTACCCGCACTTGACCCGCACTTGGCATCGCACTGTGATCGCACTTGAATCGCACTTCCCTGTCAGGTGCAAAATCTACCTTCTGTCTTGAGCAACAGTGCGGGTAGAGTGCGGTTGGATGACCCGCACAGTACCCGCACTAATGTCAGGTGCAATTCTGCTCTTCTGTTCTTGATGCAAGTGCGGGTAGAGTGGGGTTTGATGACCCGCACAGTACCCGCACTCTAATGTCAGATGCGGTTCTGCTCTTCTGTTCTTGGTGCAAGTGCGGGTAGAGTGCGGTTTGATGACCCGTACAGTACCCGTACTCTAATGTCAGATGCGGTTCTGCTTCTCTGGATCGGCATTAGTGTGGGTAGAGTGCGGTTGGATTACCCGCACAGTACCCGCACTTTATCTTCAGGTGCAACATCAGCTTTCGGGTTTGGCATTAGTGCGGGTGGAGTGCGGTTAGCTGACCCGCACTGTACCAGCACTTTATCTCTATACTGGCATTCTGCCCCGGCTATGCACATGAGTGCGGCTGGAGCGCGGCTGGAGTGCGGTTGCGACCCGTACTGGACCCGCACTGTAGAGCGGTTTGTGCTCCTTTGCCTTCGCTTTCGCCCCTTTTCTGCTGGAATCACCACAATATGCCTCCAAGCCTGTCTCTACATCATTTCCTACAAATAAGCACAAAACCACCCATAAGAGATACAAAAACGCACGAAAACAGAACATAAGGTAAGGATCTGAGGGCCTAAATATACTACATATTTGGCCCGATCAGTGTCCATCGATATAGTTATTACATATGGTATAATCCTCTATAAGTAGTTCATAATTAGAGTTGTGTCGTAATGTCCTTTATACCCTCTAATTATATATTTCAATTAAGTACCATTGATTCTCTAATGAACAATATATCCTACATTTCTCACGGAATTAGGAGAGCGCTCATATTGTTCAACCCCTGAATCAACCCTTAAGGGAACTACCATCTACTTCTCGCAAGAATGAGTGGATTCCTCTATTGTGTACAAACCATCCAGGCCACAAGTCAAACCGCGATCCCAACATACGAAGCATATTGATCGGGAATGCAACTCCGACCTCACCCATGGTATATCAAAGACCACGATCTAACCTGAAGGAGTCGATAAGACACTCAGGATTAAGATCACCCACATATAGCCATAATTAGTTGATATATATATATATATAAATCTCATCGTTAAACGGATTTTAGTGAGAGATTCATATAGATCATGGCCCAGTCCTATATGATCACATCATACAAGGTGCTTCCATTCTCATATCTCCATATGAATGATCCAGGATAGGATCACCGTAAACTACGAAATGGACTGCAGCTGTAGATTAACCACAAATAAAAGTACCCAGCTTTATTGCTATCTACGGACTCTTTAGATTGCACGTCTATTATTTTATCCATTGTATATGAAATTCATATACACAGTTCGAGATTACATCTGGCAATCTTGGATGTTAAATGCACAAGTTATACACAATATATGACAGAAGAAGAATGAATTAAACTACTCTTTTACTTATGTTAACATTCCATTTATAAATTACAAGCTTTAGGGCATAAACCCCAACAATCTCCCACTTGCACTAAAGCATGAAAGACATATGTCGTAACCCTAGACATTCTAGGTGACTTGCAAACACTTTAGTCGGTAAGGTCCTCGTAAATGGATCTACATGATTGTCCTGTGATGCTATCTTGGTGACGATCACATCTCTTTTCTGCACTATCTCTCTAATGAGATGGTACTTTCTCTCTATATGCTTCCTCTTTTGTGGTTTCCTTGGTTCTTTGGAATTAGCCACATCACCACTATTATCGCAGTAAATTTAATGGGCTTATCCAGATCTGGAACAACTTCCAGATCACTCAAGAACTTGTGGAGCCAAACAGCCTCTTTAGCAGCCTCACAAGCGGCTACATATTCTGCTTCCATGGTGGAGTCAGCAATACAAGATTGCTTTATACTTCTCCCCACAATGGCTCCACCACTTAGGGTGAATACTGATCCAGACGTGGATATCCTAGAATCCCTGTCTGACTGAAAATCAAAATCCGTGTATCCTAACGGGATCAAATCGTGTCCGGAATACACTAGCATATAGTTTCTCGTTCTCCGAAGATACTTGAGAATAGTCTTGACAGCAACCTAATGATCTAATCCTGGGTTGGACTGGTACTTGCTAACTACTCCCACTGTATAGCAGATGTTCAGTCTGGTGCATAACATAGTATACATGAGACTACCTACTGTCGATGCACAAGGTACACGTCTCATATCCTCAACTTCTTAAGGCGTCTTAGGAAACTGTTCATTAGACTATAGGGAAAAACACGTGCACGCAGTGGAAGCGAGACTAAACTAGTTTTAGTATATTTTAAAAAAAAAATCTCCTTTAAAGAAGAAGACCTTAACCCTTTGATCTATTGATATATAGAAAGTATATCGTACCTTTGTATCGTGAACCCGATTTGAAGTTGCGTCAGTGATATTCTGCAAGAACTTCCAATCCAATCACAAACGTCAATTACCTAGGAGCGTGGTCTCCTTTTCTTTGAATTGTGTACCTAAGGATGGATAACAAAAAAAAAACTTGTTTTTTTCGTTAGTCATAAAAACTTCCAAGAGATAACAAAGAAGGTTCCGGTAACTTTTGAATTCTCAATCTCTTGATCGAAATTCATGTGAACGTAATTCGAAATTATGCACAAAGCCTTTTGATGTAAAAGCTATTAGTGCACTGTTGAAATAAAATGTTCTCTTCTCTCTTTTCTTCTTGGCCGAATACTCACACTAGTCAAAGAGATGGATTCTATTTTTCAATCTAAAGAAAAATAACTCTCAAGAAAGCCTTAGGTTTTTGGCCGAATTTCACTCTATGTTATATATAATGGCCGAAATTCTTGCCCTAAACTATTTAGGGTTGGCCGAAAATCCCTTTCCTTTTGTTTTAGGGTTGGCAGAATTCCTTGATAGTCTTTTAGGTAATGACCGAAATCCTCTACCAAAAAGGATTTGTATTTCCATTAAAGACTCCTATCAATCTTTTTGAATTCAAACCCTAATCCAACTCTTTAGTGTATTTGTGACTATATCAAAAACTTCCTAATTTGACTAGATACATAAATTCCTTTTTATTTATCTACTTGCCAAATAAAGTCTTTAATATTTATTATACTACCAACAATAGTATAATACTAGGAAACATATTTCCTAGTCAGAAAAAGATTTTGATTCTTAATTAAATAATTAATCAATCAATTAATTAATTTCGATTTAATTAAATAATAAAATAAAAAACAATATAATAGGCTATTTTATTAGCCTTGCCGCCTAAGTCCATATATGGCTATATATATTGTTTTTCCTATTTTATTAAATCCATTGAACCTTAATAAAAGGCCCACATGTGAACTAGACCCATTCTTACTAAAAGAAACAAGTCCACATGCCTTAATACAATTCTAGATGGACCCATAATTAGTCTGATAGAATATATCAAGTGATCCTATGCAAGTCCGTGTGGATTAGGGATCTTGGTGGGCTATCTAAATTTAAGCTCCAATAGGCATAACCTAATCACAATCAATAAATGATCCACTTAGGTCCGATCTATTAATTTTAGTTCATTCCACTAAAGAACTAAAATTGAACTCTTAAATAAAGATAGAATAAGTATATGTTTCTCATCCATACCCTAGACAATCTTATTGGAGATAATGTATCCTCGTGAATAATATCAGTAATCGCCAGGAGCTCATAGACCGCCTATAGCTCTCTTATTGGAGTGCGGGTGAATTACCCGCACTGTACCCGCACTGCAAAGGTTTTCTTCATCTTCAGTTCTCTGATCTGGGCAACAGTGCGGGTGGAGTGCGGTTGGATTACCCGCACTTTACCCGCACTTTACTCGCACTGTACTCGCACTCTGGTGTCAGGTGTAAATCCACTCCTCTGTCTTGAGAAACAGTGCGGGTGGAGTGCGGTTGGATTACCCGCACTTTAGTGTCAGGTGGAGCTGTTTTGAGCAATAGTGCGGGTGGAGTGTGGGTGTAGTGCGGGTGGAGTGCGGGTGAGTGCGGGTGGAGTGCGGGTGAATGACCCTCACTTTAATGAATCCAACTCTGTCTTGACCCGCACTTTATCTATCAGGTACGAATCAGCTCCTCTGTCTTGAGAAATAGTGTGGGTGGAGTGCGGTTGGATGACCCGCACTTTACCCGCACTTTAGTGTCAGGTGGAGCTGTTTTGAGCAATAGTGCGGGTTGAGTGTGGGTGTAGTGCGGGTGAGTGCGGGTGGAGTGCGGGTGAATGACCCACACTTTAATGAATCCAACTCTGTCTTGACCCGCACTTGACCCGCACTTGACCCTCACTTTATCTGTCAGGTACGAATCAGCTCCTCTGTCTTGAGAAATAGTGCAGGGTGGAGTGCGGTTGGATGACCCGCACTTTACCCGCACTTTATCTTCCCTTCATGTTTCAGTCCCCGCTGTGGGAAGGAGTGCGGTTGCGACCCGCACTTGACCCGCACTGTAGAGCTGCTTATGATCTTTTGTCTTTCCTTTTGCCCCTTTTCTGCCGGAACCACTGCAATTAGCTTCTAACACCAGAATTATATCTATTGCCTGCAATTAGCACAAACGAGCCTATTAGACATAAAATATATAGAAAATACACACAAGAACGAGACAAAGGAATAGGAATGAGGGTCGAAATATACAACAATTTAGGCACGATCAGAACCCAAACAGAAAAGAGATCTACCCGTTGAAAACCTCTGGTAGGCAAGATCTTCTTGCTCGATTAGTAAGTTTCCCAAATCTATTAAACCACATTAAATAGGGGAGAGTTCCACTCCAATACGGAAATCAGGGATTACATTCCAATAAGCAAGTATATCTTCTCAAAGATACTGGAGTTCCAATGAAGCAATAAATCAGAGATGATCGGAGCCAATAAGGAAAGAGTCCAAATCGGTCTGCACTACCAGAATCCCAACTAGATTCAAATTAATTGCTTGCACACCAAGAACAAGGGAAACCCTAGGAAAATCATATAAATACAGCCATGTATACATTGTAACGGACATAAGCAATTTGACACTTATAAGAGAGATAGAGAGCAGAATGTGTAATAAATCCTTCATAGTGGAATTCTTTTCTGCCGTTAACAGCAAACTGTGGATGTTTCCCCAATATTGGGGTTTTACCATGTCAAACCAGTGTCACATCTTTTCCGTTTATCCTATTTCTCCTTATCTATTCATAGATCACACACATCAGCTTGTTGACTGGCCGACTTTCTACAAATCCAGAAATCACCGTCAAGAGAAACCATTTGTAATCTGCACAGCTATTGTACACAAGTTAAGGGGAGCTTTTAAAGTATTATCTTTGATCCTTTAAAGGTTCAGATTAGTAGAAAATTCTTGTCTCAACAATTCAATTCAAGCCATCTATACATATTACAATTTTTAGCAATTGTTTCGGTGGCTAACAACACCATCCATGTAATTGTGAACAAGATTTATAATGATTTTTCAAGAATAATACTTGACTGTTCAAATTATATGGCATGTAATATTTAACAACAGTGCTAATAACGAGATGTTGTTTTAATGACAACTCATACATATGACACATGATTTGACATGAATTTTTGAAAGTCTAGCTCTACCCATTTTTTCAATCATGAACTATTAATTAGAGGTGTCGAACAGGCTTTTACCGGAACTATAACTTTTAGACCCAACAATATTTGAGGGTTGGGTACAGGTCATGCTTAGGTCGCCTAGTCCATAAATCCTGTTTAGAGTGTGGGCTTGGGCGGTTAAATTGGCTAAAACTTTTGAGTGGCAATAATGACCCATTAAAAACTATGTACACCCTTTTCGTAATGACACCTATTAAATTTTAAACAAAATTAATAATTTGTAAATAAATCCAACTTAATACCAAAAGTATCATATTTGAAATTATATTGTATTATATTTTTATAAGTACACACCACTTATAACTATTAATATGTTATTTAATCAACTTCATCATTATTTAAAATTTTATTATTATCTTCAATTTTATCACTGTTCTTTCTCTTCTCCTCACTTTTTCTCTTCTATTTTTTCATTCCACAAAATCATACTCTATTTTTCTCTCTCATCCTGTCAAGCCACTCTCTTCATTTCTTATTGATTTTTTTTCTGTTAACAAAATCACTACAATTTGATTATTTCCAGTTGGAGATTCATTTTATGTTTATGAAAGTGGTAGGGATCAAGGTTTGTATCATGTCCCAATTGATTTGGAAGCAGAAAAGTTTTTGATGAAATTGAAGAACAAATGATATTGCTAACAAAAAAAAGTATAAAGAGATTTTGATTTTGAAACTTATAATAATTAATTTAAAACTTTCACAACCAATTTTGGATAAGTTTGTTTCATTCTCCATACTTACCAATCAATTTGTATTTCCTTAAAAGAAATTGAAAATATATTTGAAATTAGCATTGCAAAGAGAATCTAGGGTTTAAGAAAATGGAAAGAGTTTTTAATGATATATGTTAATATATAATCACTAATCAAAAACTTTTTCTTTTCACAAAAGATTAAAATAGGAAACTAATTAATAATTATTAATAAGTTTATTTACAAACTATTTACACAAGAATATTATTGAATTTTTTAAAAATATACTAATTTAGGATATACATATAGTTTTTGAGAGGTGTAAATATCGCCGCTCTTAACTTTTTTCCATTTTATTTTTTAATGTAAATCTTTTGATATTTTTCATCTTTGAGTGAGCCTTACTTTCGAGGCTTGGACATGAGTCGATCTCTTAATTTGAGGGTCAGGCTCGGGCCGCTCCGGCCCATTTAACACTCCTTAATGTAAGAAAGGAAAGAAATATGAAAATAGTCATAAACCAAAGAGAAATCATGAAATAAATTCCTCAAAAGAGCAAATGAATACTTATACGAATATAATTAAGAGAGACATTTTTTTAACCTAATGAAATTTGTCAAATTCAATTCTAACCGAGTTGTAGTAAAATTTTATTTTTAACCAATCTAAGTTGTAAAAAGACTATGTTATCCTTAATGAATTCTTAACCTGGTTTATTTTCATTTGTTTTTAATTTCGTCTGAGAGAGAGAGAGGGACAGACGAACGGTTTCTTCAAACGTGAGAGAAAGAGGCGCCGCGAGAGAAGCCGTCGTCAGATAAACTGTGCAAAGGGGGGTTGCCGGCATGAAGAAGAACCATCTACCGTGATTCCCTATCGGCGACGAGAAAAAGAAATGACTTTCTTGCTTCCCTCGACCTCGTCGCCATCCCATCCATCGCAAAATCCTGCATGAAAGGGTTGTTCGTTATCCATCCCCGCTCGCGAGAGAAGAAGATTCGGCCTTCAAAGGTTTCCTTTGATCTCAATTTTTATTTCGTTTAATACCTAGCTACATATTTTGTTTATTTATTAGAAAAGAATACAATGCTAATATATGTTAGGGGGTGGTTAATTCTAGTAGCAATTGAAAAGTAATAGCATCACTTTTGAATGCACTTGGTAATCTCTTTTCAATCATGTTTTCAATTATTTGATCCAAAACTTTTCCTAGTGAACTTATTTCATTGTAAAAAAAAGTTAAGAGTTTTTATTTTTATTTTTTTGAACTTTTTTTTGGATTGTGTTCTTAGGGGTTGACAATTGAACTAGGAATCATTTAGTTTTCGTTAATCGATATTCAACTGAAAATAATGCATGTTAAAAGGTGATGGCTTTTTTGGAAATTAGTTGTTATTTTGTTATTTGTAATTGTAATTTGGAGATTATTCTACGGAAACGATAATCTTTGACAATAATTTACATTCTTGGTGATGGGGTGTGTTTGGTTTTTTCTGCCAAATCTTGGTATATATTAGTGGCTATTGATATGCATTAGTTTAACAAGGTCAATGCACATAAAGATTACCAAGTGCATTCAAAAATGATGCGTTGGGGATGGTTAATTTGGTTAATTCTGGTAGCAATTGTATGGCTGATATAGGTTTGGTTAGTAAGTATATTGATGCTCGTCTTATGTCTGGTGTGATTACACGGACTAAGCATGTTCCAAGAGTTACAAATGTTGTCGCTCATACTCTTGCGAAGATAGCTTTAACCAACTATTAGTCATGATAGGTTTTTGCTTGAAAGTTTTCCCACTTGTGTGGATGATTGTATTCTAGCAGATTTGCCAAATTGATTTGTTTGCTTTGGTTTCTTTGAATAAAGTTGATTCCTTCAAAAAGAAAAAAAGTCAAACAAGAATGTTTTTCAAAACCTAACTCAAAGACTGATTATTTGCATTTTCTCAGCTTAATATTATTGTCCATAATAAATTGTGTGAAATAATAATTTAAATTTTGCTCGTTCTCTTTTGCAGCAATTTTGTGAATAAATATGTGGGCATTGGTGTTCCATGGATGATAAACACGGCATACAATTTTCTACTTGTATTATTCTCTACTTCTCTTGGTTGTATTGTTGTCCTAATGTTTAGGCGTCTAACAGTGGGTTCAGAACTTGAAGGGCCATGTTGTAGACTTGTAGTTTATGTTTCTTTGGGTTATCTTGGTTGTTCTCTCTTCTCTTAAAGTTGCTGGAATCATTAACATTCGTCAAAGAGGAGATGCCCGAATTCAGAAAACTAACTGTGCGGAAGATATTCTACAATAGCATACAGACGTGATTTTCCTTTTCGAATTGCTAAATGATGGCTCACGCAATATGTACTTTTTTTCAAACGTAAATATGTAAAACATAACAATTATGTCATTTTGAATGTTTGTGGACATATTGAAGTGTATGAACATCATGGATGAAAAATTATATTTCTCATATCAATGTAAAATATGTCATGCAATATCTGGGCAGTCAGGTTATATTGAGATCAGGTTAATTGTCGATGAAAATGTATGTCAGTCACGCGTGTACTATATTATATATGTTAATTGTTGTTTCGTAAAGCAATTTATTTATGGAGCTTGTACATCAATATTGGGATTGTAGCATTTTTTGCGTTTAGGCAATGGAAGGTTAATAAAATTACAATATCATTTCATATCTGTGTAGTTCATCAAGCCATTTCTTGTTAGATTATTGTTCATCATACTATATCTGGACAGTCCGTCATGCCATTTCTAGGTAGTCCGTCTTGCTATTTTCAAAAACTTCAAAATTAATTTTCTAAACCACGACATAATTAAAAAAATGTATCAAAATTACAATATTATGTCATATCTGGGTAGTCCATCATACCATTTCTAGGTAGATTATTGTTCATCATGCCATTTCTGGACAGTCCATCATGCCATTTTCGAAAACTTCAAAATTGATTTTCAAAACCATGACATAATCAAACAATTTATCAAAACCCATGAAATATACACTATTAAAAACAATTGTACGTTGATCAAAGCATTTAAAACTCACCGTATAGTTTAAGGAATGAGCTCAAGAAGATTCAAGCTTACCAAAAACAATAATTTCCACCTTATAAACTTCAAATTCGACTTTGTGCAGCTCCTACTCGAGTTTGTGAGCCAATCAAGGGTAATGATATCAAGTTTTTTGGGGACATTTACATTGTTTTCGAAGATTGAAGACAAGAGATGTCGACGAGAGAGAGGCTTTAGAGAGATGTCGGTGAGAGAGAGACTTCAACAACTAGGAGAGAAGAAAGAGAGAGAAGAAAAAAATCATAAAGGCATTTTCGTCACTTCTAGGTTAGTTTTGAATATTTTTTGAAATTTTTGTTGAATATAGTTTTACTTTGAAAACATGCTTTAATGTGATTTCTAGTTTCACAAATATGTTAGATTTGTCTATTCTCTCTATAAGTAAAGTTGAAATTATTAAATTAGTCTGGTAAGCCCCTCAAATCTATATCCAAGAGGTTGTGGGTTTGAGTCAGACCCCTTTCCCTAATCCCAAAATATTGTAATAGTTCAAAAAAAAATTATCAAATTAATCATAATTTTACCAACTCACAATGAAGACCAAAAAATTGAAAAAAAAAATGTCTGATGTAAAAAAACTATTGGCAAGGAAGAATTGTTGGGTCCAATGCAATGGAGCTATTCCTATTGCACATATCAGCTCCAATGTTTACAACACCGTCCCCCTGCATTTTCAGCCATGCACAAATATTAAAAAAAAAAAAAAGACAATTTATATCACCAATTACAATTCTATATTTATTTATTTGTCTTTGAAATGTAAAAACTAAAAAGCTTCATTCTACTAAAACCGAGTACAATTGTACAAGTCACCCCTGGCCAACAAAGACAGCCAGCCTGGAAAATCAGTAAACCAAACGATGAGCAATTACATTTAACCGCATATCTAGCAACAGAGTGACCGAGTGAGCAACCAAAATTTTGAATAAAATTTTGGTTTCAAAAACTGTATCCGTATTTAATCTTGAATATTAGTTCGATTAACAACATATCAAAGTTGTCATTTATGCGTTTTTGTGGGCTTTTTTCCAAATTATTTCTTGGAATCTAAAAAGTTATCATAATTATTTCGACACATTATTTAGATTAGGAATTAAAAATATCCATTAAATTCCAAAAGAAAAAAGAAAGGAGAAGGATTACCCTTGCAATGTTTCTAAAGTAGGTGCTGGTGTAATTTCTAGTAGGAAATAGTGCTTCAGTAAGATCTGCTAAAACCAATTGAGGTTGGGAGACTGCTCCATCAAACCAATCTACACTTGTAAAATTCACCCAAAACAAATAAAATTATTCATTTATACCATAATTATATATAGAGAGAGAGAGATTGGTTGGTGCAGGATCCGTACATTTTTTTGCATTGGATCCTGATTTATCATAATCGACGATCAATTTATAGTGCTACAAAACTGGTGATAAACTAAGATCATAACCAAGTATGTCTAAAGTGAATGCCGACTATGTATGTAACGGTGGATAGTTGAGAAACCAATTGTGTAAAATGAAATACAAACTTCCGTACGTGTCAAAGTGTAGATATATGTATAAGATGATATGAAAGATGCACACATACCTAGAATGGAATTTTGAATTCTTTTGTCAAATCTCCATAAGCTTTGATTTGCAAGAAAAGCAAAACAAGAGTGATCTTCAACATTTATATTTTGGAGAAATGTTGATTGAGTGTAGTTTACTGGCTCTGAAGTGTATGTTCCATCAATTACTACATCCACAGTCTAAATAAAAGTAAAATAAATATATGTTAGACCTCTATATATATATATATATATATATATATATATCAGAAAATAAAAAATTAAACATAAATAAATTCATGAATATTAAAAAATAAAAAAGAAACCTTACACAAAGGATGGCATGCAACTGATCCAAATCATCAGGATTGGAGATATTATAAGTCATCTTGTTGATAGAATTATCTACATTTTCTCCGCCTGCATCTTCCACATACTGATTTTCAATTCAATTCAAAGAAAATTTACTGTTAGAAAATTTAAGAAACCTATTAGTTATAATTCCAACAAAAAAGAATTAATAATTAACAAAAATAAACTCTTCTTAATTGTTAAATTTTGATTAACTCTTTTCTCAAAGAGTAATGTTAGGCTTTCTAAAATTTGTCTTAAAAAACTTTCTAATTGATGTTGGCGTGTGAGTTGTCAACATTACATCCCTCACTATCTAAACTCATGATTTACAAGATGTTGACAACTCACAAACCAACATCATTTGATAAGTTCTTTGGGAAAGAATTTGGGAAGCTTAACATTACTCTTTCTAAAATTGGTTTCAAAGACAGTATTCTAATACAAGCCAACTAAATATTAATTTCATGTATGTTGATGATGAGTAAGTCATTATTTTTAGGGCGGTGCTATTGGCACACCAACTACTAAACTATTTATACCTTATTTCTTAAATTATTTAGTATTCTTTTTTTCCTTTAATAAATTACTTAAAGAGACATACCATTTTAATTAAAAAATTCTTGTACAAAATAAAACTAATAAAACTCCACTTTCCTTATTTCAAAACCTTAATGACATAGATTATTTCAAATCGTTGAATGTTTACTATTTTTGTTTTTTTTTTCAGATCTTGATCTTATGTTTCCGATGTTTAGTATTTACTGATTTTATTATTTCACATGTTTGTTTTGTTTTCCTTTCAAATTCTAGATCCATGGTTGCTATTTTTTTCCTCTCGATTTATTTTCTTTTAGATCTTCCAGGCATACTGTGATTTGTATCAATTATTTTTTAGATTTTATTCCGGATCTTCCAAAGTTAGTTAAATGTTATTTACAAAAAAAAAAAAACAAATAAATCGCACCAAAAATCACAACCAAAAAAACCTAATATCTGAATATACAAAACCACACTAAAACCCTAACTCAATCACTCAAAAAATTCATCAGACAATCAATATAACACTCTTAATCTACCACTAGAAATCCAATCGACTACATAAATAAATCGTATCTAATAAGGATGGTTTCACCATAAAATAAGAAGAAAAAACAAGTCCTGTAAATGGATGTGAGAAAACTGTATATAAAGATTAGAGATGAAGTGTATTTTTATTTTTATTTTATTTTGCAACAGATCTGAGTGTATTAAGTTTGAAAAATAAGTAAAAGGGTTATTTTGAAATAAATCAAAAAAATTATATAATTTAATCAAAATTTAAAAAGTGAGACATAAATAGTTTAGTTGTAGGGTGCAAATAGCATCATTCTTTTTTTTTATCTGTTTGATATTTAATTAATAAAAAAAATCCATTAGTTCAAAATAATAACACAATCTTAAAAGTAAAAATGACATCATAAAAATAAAAAAATAAAGTGAATTGTACCTTT
The DNA here is from genome assembly GCA_033220585.1 of Dipteronia sinensis. Classification (NCBI taxonomy): domain Eukaryota; kingdom Viridiplantae; phylum Streptophyta; class Magnoliopsida; order Sapindales; family Sapindaceae; genus Dipteronia; species Dipteronia sinensis. Next base: position 169,943 of record JANJYJ010000987.1, read on the forward strand.
AACTTGAGTGCTTCCTGGGTGAAAGACCACACTCCCTGAATAAATAATAGAGTAAATTGTTCATTAAAATATGTCAACCTTTGTTTTACATAAGTTTTATAAAATCTATCGAAAACCTCTTCTACATTATGTAATTTACTAAGAATATCAGACCAGGGCCCACATTGAGATTTTGGGATCCTGAGATGAATTATAATATGGTGCCCTCCACCTTCAAGTAAGTTTAGGATATGAATACTCTTCTAACCTAAACTTTTCCTAAATTTTCAAGTATCTTTTGACATGTGGCAATTGTATATTTCAATAGATAAGATTTATTTTATGTATTTGTCGATAGTAGTTAGATAAGTTAAAGCATTTTGTAGGTCATAATTAGGAATATTTGTCAACCCATAAACAATTTAATTTTCGTTACAAATTTTAATCCCCTATTTTTTTTTTTTTACAATCACAAATAAACAGATCTTCTTCTTCTTCTTCTTCTTCTTCTTCTTCTTTCCCTAACTGCTCTTATCCTTCTTTCTTTTTTTCAACTCATCCAATCTTCCAGTATCCATCTGCCATCAAAATGCATAAACTTTGAGTCTTTGATGAACTCAAGATTTGGCAATTTTAAGATTGTCCCTATTTGTTTAATCTTTGTTTTCTTCATGATTGAAAATAGGCATCGTTGTCAAGCTCTTTCCATATCATCTATTTTTTTTTTCCGTTTTCTTTAACTGAAGGCAAGATCAACCACCTCAACAAGTTAGACCATAAAGGTGCTACCAATCGGCTCAAGCTCCAAAACGAAGCAAACTGATGCACCATCAAAGACAACCTCATTAACATGGCAAGGCCTCGATGAGATCTCAATGCTATGGTATAAATTCTTACTTTTTACCTACTTGTCATTATTGTGGTATGATTGGTCACTTAAGACCAAATAACATTAAATACATTAAGAGGTGTAGGTTAGAAAGCATGAAAGAAACATGACTATGACCACTAGAAATGATAAAGTGGAGTATATGTGGGTTAGAAAGAATGAACCCGCTTGCCTTAGTGCCCATGTGACACCCGTAGATGCAATTAGGTCCATTGGACTTGGTAGGTCTATAAAGCTAATGCCTCCCATTGACTTGGTTGGAATTGACCCCATGAGGGGAGCTCAAGCAAAGAGAGCGAACTTGCATGCTAAGCTATGTGTAAAAAGTTAATTAATTTTATACTCTTTTGATAATTGCCTGAGATTCTTAGGTGCACATATATGTTTATATGGTATATTTTTTTAATAAGTATGCACCATTGCTTTGTTTGTAATCCATGTGATATTTTGGTTCAACTGATGCATTTTTGGACTAGGAGAATTATTTAGGAAAGTACATTTGAATGACCCATAATTTATCTCCATGACATGAGAAATTTTTATGACATGCTTAAAATGATATGAATGAAATGTTTTTTGATAGCTTATATGTAAAATATGTGTAAAAGCAAATGAGAAGACTAAAATCAAAAAGGGTCTAGTATCAATTTAATCAATAAGGATTTTATATCCAAATTAGTCTTCTCTCTCTTCTTAACGGTTAAACAAGACTACTATCATACGGATATTTATCAGGAAAAATCTAATAGGATCTCTTGATCCAATGTCTTAGTTTGCCTTTAAGGACTGATATTGTTGCTCTTAACTCGCAAATATCTTTTGAAAAACTATATCTTGTTTGCTTATGACAAAAGGGTACAAATTGGTTTGAATTCTTGTAGAAACCCTTTTAGTGTTTCCTTTGCCAAATATCATTGCTTGAACTTCAATGTTATATGTCTTACATGCAAAGCAACAATTTCACACAATTATTTTTAATAAAACTCCTTGAATCTCTCTCAATTATTTAAGTTGCATAAATATGATTATGCAATGTATTTGTGCGAATAGCTCTCTTTGCTAAGGCAACCCGATAAGGGGAGCTTATTTTCCTATCTCATGAAAAAAAGGGGAGAAGTCTTGAGAAATATAGGAGGAGCATCGTTTATGCTTTAGGGAGAGGTCTTGAGAGAGAGAGAGTAACCTTTTAGGGGGAGCTTTACACATGCATTACTTTGTATTGCTTTATTGTTTTTTGAGTGCATATGTTTTTTTTTATGTTCACCTCACATGAACTTGTTCTTGGAAAGTGTTTTCTTGCTATTATGTGCAGGTATGATGATATACGAAGAGATTGAAGACATTGAAGACTTAGAATCTTAGGTATCTATTTTTATAAAATAGAATGAACTCTCATGGATAATAGCTAGATTTTGTATTTTGTGAGGAATTATTTGTGAGTGGTTGTTTTGTCATGAAATAGCCAAAGGGGGAGATTGTAAGGACCTCTAATTTATGATTAGCTTATTTCATGACAAACCACATTGGGGATGGCTGTGTAATAGGTAGCTTAGGTAGTCTTAATGATTATCGATGGCAAACTTCCATGCATCTCCTGTGACTTCAAGAGCAAAAATAATATTCACTTGACTTTGTCTCTTAAAGAGTTTAGGTGCACACACACTTCATGCATGCTTTGTTCATCTTGCATTTGTGTTCTTTATTGTTTATATATGTACATCCTTTACACATTGCACACACACTTACTTGAATTTATATTGACATGCATTTGTTTTTGCACACAGACACTTACATGCATTTGTATTAACATGCTTTTGTTCCTTGTTGCTCATGTGTGCATTCTCTTCACAATCACACTTGCACTTCATTCTTAGTCCTAAGTGTGGTGTTTGTATGATGTAATTCGTTTCCCGATGATTGACCAGAAACGTCTGTGCATGCACGACGGTATGCTTGTCTTAACGCGATGACTGACCATTTGAGAAGGTCTCAATCTTGTTATGGTTTGGTCTTTGGTCACATGGTCTTACCATGAGTTTTGGACATTTTGTTGTTTTCCATATCTGACCTTTGGTCACTCTTTTGACCATATCTCTTTCTATAGACATTAAAACTTCATTTTGTAAAAAGAAGTAGAAAGTAGACATCCATACATTTCCAACGGTATATCATACGAAAGGTTTCGATGTCGTTTGGTATTGTTTTGACCCGCTTGGAAATCAAGTTGTTGTGCTGATTTCCAAGTGCGTGGGTACTGCACGGGTCTATACCCCGCAGTCACTCGCGAAGTGTTCTTAGGCGTTTTTCATGGTCCCCAATGTGCGAGTCCCCTACTCGCGGAGTATTCACGCACTGTGACGTATTTTGGCCCTGTTTTGTATGTTTCTCTTCTTGAAATGACGTGGCTTTACTTGGATCATATATATACTTCATATTCTTCCCCTTTTCGACCTAGAACTCAAAATTTCCAGATTCTAGTGAGAGAAAGCATCAACATTGCTTCTTTAACTCCTCAAACCCCAAAACCAATCTTCATCTTGCATCTCTAACATCATTCAAGTATGGGTCTTCATTAATGTCTTCACTTGGTAAGTAGAACAAACATCCTAACTTATTTATTGTTCTATTTCATCAAGACATGTTATTTATTGCTTAGGTTAGCAAATCTTCATATTTATTGTATATCTATTGAAGTTTTGACATGTTTGGAGTTTGTTTGTGATAGCTAGAATTTAGGACCATGTTGCCTTTCTAGTTAAGTCTTTATGCCTTGCATCTAGACTTTGATATTTTTTCCTCATCAATTGCATTTCTTGATTACATATTTGTTGCCCTTATTATATGTTGTGACAACTTGTGTTGGTTGGACCTTATTTGACAATTAGGTTGTTAGATTTTTTCTATACATATAATTGAGTCCTTATGTATGGTTATGTAGGCATTGTTTGATAACTAGGTTAGTAGATTGCATTATAACATCTAGTTAAGCATTTTGTGTGTGGTCTTACAAATTATTGCATTTGAGTATATTATCATATGTTCACTTAGACCTTTATATTTTTCATAGAGTCAAAGTCTTGTGGCTTGTAGGTGAATTTGCAGAAGCAAGAAAGTCTTGAAATCAAGGGTGGGTTGGAAAGCGTTCGTCAAGTGCCACTGTAATATTTCTGCGGGTAGAGTAGGAGGTGCTCACTGCCAAGAATAGTGGATTGGAGATATCACTAGGGATTGATCCAAGAGTCGTGAGTGGTAGTGTCCATAGCCTGAGGTTGTCGAGAGTGAGAGTCCGAGTATCACTTGAGGGTGTAACCTTTTATTCATATAGTGGATTTCTATGATTATGTGTGACTAGAAGGATAGCCCATGAGTTTTGTCGAGTTGGGGGGTTTCTCACGTAAATCAATTCAAGGTGTTATTTATTGTTTTCCGCACTTTAATTTCTTTGATTGATTGTTTAATTGAATTGTGTTTTATTGTTAATATTGACTAATCAACCCATTCAACCCCCCCCCAGGTTGTTTAGACACAAGCTTGTGTATTTTCAACCATTATTTAAATCAAAAGAAAACAAAAACAGTAATGTTAGGCTTTCCAAATTTTATGGGGTTATGATCTCTTTTTTGTTTTGTTTTTGTATTCAGTTAAGTTAATTGGGTATTTAACTTATGGATTTATAAATATTTGAGATTTTTTGAATTGAGTTATTATAAATTTTTTTATTAGAATTAAATTTTTTGTTACTCTTTAGTAGGGATGGGTGTTTTCCTTTGACGGCGGTGGCAAACTTGGCCCCCATTTTATAAATGGGGAGGTTGTAGGGGGACCATCCACCCCATTCCCCCCAAATACATATATATATATATATATATGTATATATATATATATTTATATGTATATGTATATTAATTTTATTTTATATCTAAAGTCTAAACAATTTGAAAAAAATATATTTTTTATTTATATACCTTCTTGCCTTGTATTTTGGACTAATCGAAGATGTAAAATTTAAAATTATTTAAGCTTTTATTATATAATATTCTATTAGAAGTATTTTGATTTCTTTAAACCAATTATATATCTTAAAACATATATTTTAACATGATCGAATTAAAATTTGGGATAGCTGGATTCTAAATTTCAAATTCAAATTTTCAGATTGAAAATAGTGAATTTAAGATTGGAAATGAAAAATAAATGAGAAAAAATAGAGTTTGGGTTATGGGTGGGATCCCATATCTGTCTCCAAATGAGTTTTGGGATGGGGATGAGGGTGAGGGTAGGTAAAGGAATGGGGGTTTGGGGACCCTCTCCTACCCCTTTGAGCCACACACCCATCCTTATTCTTTATATATATATAACAAAAACATCGGGTACTAGGCAGTCGCACAGCCAGCCTAGGCCCCATCCTAATCAAATCAAACCTTTGAAAAGACCAAAAGAAATAATTCAAGCATCGTTATATTAAGCAGAGAGCGCGGGGAAAATAATTTTATGATCATTTTAAGAAACGAAAATAAAAAATTGGAAAGGGCGATATACTAACATCATAAAACTCCATCCAAGCAACTATTGGTTTGAATGACTTGGTCTTGTTTAGTGCTACTCGATTCAAGCATAGATAGTTCGCTTTAATCTGCAAAATTAAAATTCAGATAGTCAGAGAATCCTCTCCGGTTATAATAAATATACTCAATAAGCAAAAACTAAAATTCAGATCAACAGAAAATCCCGATTGTTTATTAATATACTAAATAAGTAAAAATTAAAATTCTGATCAGTAGAAAATCCCGATTGTTTATAACAATAATGCTATTTTGCCTGAATGATGTGACATAATTCTAATACATTTATTTAAATTGTATTAGATTTACATAATTTAAATGAATGGATTATAGTGATGCCATATCATTTGGGTACCAAATTTGAACAAAGTAGCATTACTCTATTTGTAAATATACTAAATAATAATATGTGACATGTAACTAATAATACCAAATTCAGACAAGATGAAGTTGACCCAATGGTTTGCACCTCATACCTACATCATGTGGTTGGTTCGAGTCTTTCCATCACTCCAAAATCTTGAATTATTGTAATATTTCAAAATAATAATAATAATAATAATAATACTTACTGCGTTGTATACTTGGTTTGCTCTACTTTCAACATTTGCAAAAACTCCCAAGAACTTTATCCACTCTGCTCTCTGTTTTTTGAAAGCATAAAAACTAGATTAATCAAATAATAAATTATTAATTTGCTAATTAAATTCATGCTTCTCTATAAGAATGGTCCTCAAAAGTTTGTTCAGGGCTGTCCTTTTCTAAAGCTATAAAGCTATCGGGTGCTCGATTTTCACATGTTTTTTCATACATAAACAAATATGTAACATTACATATCATAAGTTGATCTCTTATGAAAACATGTGCAGAATTCCCCGCACTTAAATCCTCTCTATCTATCTCTATCTCTATCTATCTATATGTATGATTCGGTCAATATTACCTGTAGAGGGGTTTCCTCAGAGAATGGAACAAAATTGGCAAAATTGCAGGCTTGTGGATGATCAGACTGGCTGATAAAATGAGCTGAAAATTGTGAAAATTGTTGAGGCTCACTTTTATTAATAATATCAATTTCTCCTCCTTCATATAATTTTAATACACATTCAGAAGCCACTGATTCTGAGGTCATCCCCTTCATGCTGCTTAATAATCCTAACAACTGTACGTGCAAAATATATTATGCAAATAATTATAAAAGCCAAAAAAATATAATAACTTGATGATAATTTGTTTAGGTTGTAATAATATTATATATAAATAACTTTTATATCCCTTATTAAAAAAATATTATATTTGGATTATGAAACAATTTTTTTTTGTAAAATAGAAATTAATTATAACAACTTACAGATAGCCACAACCCTCACCTCGAAGAAGGAAACTGGAATTTTAGAAGAAAAAAAAAGTGAGTTAAAAGATGTATCATAAAATGTGGCCACTTCAGTGTTAAATATTGATAACTTGCTAATAATATCATATGCAATATCTAATTATAATTTATAATCACATAAGAAAATGAAGATGAAATAATAGTCACTTTTAGTTGCATTTTGCCTAATAAAAAAAAAACCTAGTTCTTAACAATTTTATAAATAAGTGAACATTTTTCTCTTTAAAGGCAAAAAGATAATGTACCTGGAAATAAGTCAGTATCAACAGAATAGTTAGATAAGGGGATGACAAAGGATTTGATCCTTGAAGTGCAATATTTTGTCCTTGAGGCCATCCTTGAATTGTTCTGTTCAAACATTAATATTCCATTTAATCACTAATTAAGAAGATTACAAGATGAGGTTGACCTAGTTGTTTTTCCCCTCACACTTACAACATGAGGTTGTGGTTTCGAGTCTGTCCCCCTCTCCAAAATCCCAAATTATTATAGTATTTTTTTTAAAAAAAGATTGCATGGTATAATATAAAAATACATATAATATGTGGTCAATTTCTTATAATTAAATCCAAAAGAGCATGAAATACTAAGAACGCGCTAACTAGTCGAAAATACTAACCGAGGGAAATATAACTTAAATTTTGATTTGTGATTACACTGAAGATTAAAATCCGTTGGGAATTAAGTTACTTGAACTCCATATAGAAATCAAAAATTAAATTCTTGCAGAAAAGTGAATTGAATTCCCACTCCCATCGAAGGAATTAAGTTTTTTTTTGTCCTAATTCCCTTATTCAATGGAAGTTGATTACCTTTGATTTCAATCATAAATGCGACTAAATGTTATTGGCTTATATTTTTTGGGGTTGTATTGTATACTGTATAGTATTTGATAATGTGATATTGTGATGAGTTAAAATGAGTTTAGCAAAGTGGTGTGGTTTGGGAAATGTTTGGGGGACATTTAGAATCAATCAACAATGAGTTGAGGAACTGTGCAACACCCTTCTCAGTCAAGTGTGGTCCGGTTCCTGGTTTGTATTTGGATTCCAGTTGGCACAAATTCATAGCTTAGTATAGCAGGAAATTAGTTGATCATATTTTTTATAGAGCACATTTATTCAAAGAAAGTATTCCAAATGATTTATGAAAAAAGTTAATAAATAAATAAAGCTTATCAAAATAAGTTTAGAAAAATTAATTAGTGATTTACTATTGATTTTACAAATATATTTTAACTTGAAAAAACATTTTACAAAAATGTTTTTTAAACGCGTGTATAAGAGGATCCAAGTCAAGATTGAAGATTTTCGAGGTACAAAAATTAAAACCGAAAACGGAACAACTGACATTACATGATATAGAGTAAAATAAAGATGATAAATAGGAGGGTGTAGGTACCTGGATAAGAAGGTAGCTGTGGCCATCCATGGCGTTCTTGACGACTTTGAAGGTTTGTCCATAGTACATATGGAAGTTCTGGGCATCTTCCACCTTTGAAATCTCACTTGGTTTCACTGTACTTGCAGCTCTTCCTCCACAGGTCCATAACCACACTCCCCAGAAGAGCAGTTTCAACCACCCACCAGCAATTGCAGAAAAACAATTAGGAGAAGAAGAAGACGCCATTATTAATTCAACAATGAAGATTTTTGGAAAGGCTAGCAAGCCCTCTATAGCGCGCATTCACATAGATACTTGCTTTGTCTTTTTCTATATGACTTTTAATAACTTCCAACCCTCCATGATGCCTGAATGTCAGAGAGAGAGAGAGAGAGAGAGAGAGAGAGAGAGAGAGAGAGAGGTTTTTAGCTTTGTGTAATGGCTATGGGACCTAAAGATAATAGTAAGCTAGGGTGGGAATCATGGACAATCAGGGGCGGATCCACATGGAGACGATGGGGCCAGTGTCCCCACCTCAATTTTTTTTTAAAAAGTGATTTTATATTTATATGTATGTATATATAACAAATAATACATCATGATACATATTGTTATACAGTATTGTTGGTATATTGTCTTCATTTGATTAGTTTTTATCAATGGTTCAATTCTCACCGTAAGCAAAACAAATACCTTTTAATATCTATTTTTATTTTACACTCTTTGCCGAATTCCTTTATCAAATTTCCATCTTCTTCCACAACAAAATAATTTATTTTCTTTTTCCCCTCATTGTTAAATTCTTAACTAACCTTAATTTGTGGTTTACTTAATTCAATTTTATTATATAGTAAATTATCTTATCTATTATTATTTTGAAATTTTCTTATTTCTAATATTGTTAGTTTGACATACCTAATACATCCAATCACTAAACCCTAAAATCTCAAATTTAAATTTATTGTATTAAAATAGTTCATCTATTATTATGATTCATTTTATTTTATCATTTATATTTTTCTTTATTTTATTATTCTAATTTATTTAGAATCAATAATTAGAAAAATAAAAATTCAAAAACATTTCTAGTAATATTTATTAATCAATTGTTTTTATATAAATTTAAAGTGAATTCATTATAAATACAAAACAAAATTTTTTATTATAAAACTATATATTAATTTTTTTATGAATAAATACTATAATTTTTCATTGTTCATGTTGTTTTTCTTGTTATTGTTTATTTTTTTAATATTTGGTTTCTTGTTTTTAGTTCTTTTAAATGTAAGATTATTTAGTTCATCTCGAGGGAGTACTCTAATTTTTGAATTAAAAATTCATTATACCATCAACTTTTTATATAAAAAAATACATTTTATTATGATTTTAAATTTTCATTAATTTTTTTATATAATTATTATTTTGTTCATGTACCCCACCTCGTTAAAATTTCTGGGTCCACCACTGTGGACAATCATATATTCTATCATCGACTAAGAGTTATGTTCACATGTGATTTAAAAGTGGAAAAAAAAAACTATAACTTTAATGGTCAGATTATAAATTGAATAAATTTTGTGACCCCAACCTCTGCTGCTAAGCTTACAGAAAATACATGTTTAATGTGCATTAGCGATAATATCTTATGGAGAAGGATTTCAAGTTAATTAATCATAGTTTTAACTTAAGCTTTTCATAAGGGTTTGTGATTGTTGGTGATTTATAAAAACGAAACGGTCACACCTCCTGTTAATTTAAGTGTGCTCACCATCTTCACCACTAACCCATCTTCCATGTTAGTGGCGTTACTGTGGGAGGATCGAGCACATTTTCTAAGTTTGTGTAGATAATTTTTCCTCTAGAGTATTGCGAAATTAGATATCTCTCGATGAAGAAGTAAATATTTGCGGCGTACATGAAATTCCGAGATCCGAACGGTATATGAAATGTTTGATATTGACAAGGCTTAATCAGATCTCTAACTAGTCTGGTGTTGGATTAAAAAATAATATTATAATTATAACGAAATATTCTACTGTACAAGTCAATATTAGATAATTAAACCCATCGTAAAAAAGAAGAATATATTGAGAGAAAGGAGTTGGGTAGATGCATGGAAGAAAAACTAGTTGGCATGTGAAGGAGGTACACTTTTTATGAAGCATATGAAACAGCAGGTGCACACCCGTGAAGGCATCCACATAATTTTGGTCTATTTTTGTCATCTTCTTAACAACTCTTTTCTCTTTTGTTTTTTCACTTTCTTACCATATTACCATCCATCCATCATCGTCTCCATGTGCTGTGCACCACTCACTCTCTCACTCTGACTCACTAACCTTCTCTGAAATTATCCTCTGCTTTTCCACCGCACCATATTCTCTACTCTCAACAATTCCCATCAGATTTTTGAATTTTGATTGATCAAACGCCACTCATCACACCCTAGCGATATACAAATTAACATATCTTCAGTTTTTTTTTTCTTTTTATATAACACTTTTATGCTTTATCCAGCTGTAGTTCACAAATCTTTTTTAAACATAAAAAATAAAAAGAATTGTTTTGATTAATCTTCTTTGTAATCTTTGTCTGAGCTTTGTTGTATTTACTGTAGATTCACAAGCTTATATTGCGTTTTGGAAAAAAAGTGTCCAAATCGGTCAGGGACTCACGGGTTATCATGATCTTCCCATACCATTAGGTTTCGTTTAGAGTGGTGCTATTGGCACACCCCCTACTGATCTATTCATGCCTCACTTTTTAAATTATAGAATATTCTTTTTTTTTCTTTTATCAAAATTACTTCAAGAGACATACAGTTTAGGAAAGAAATCTTCTACAAAGTAAATCTATTAAAATTTCATATTCCTTTTCCAAAAAAAAAAAAAACCCAATAATCTGTTTCTTCTTCAAAAAAAAATTAATTCTTAAACCCATAATCTGTTTCTTCTTCTTCAAAAAAAAAAAATTAATTCTTAAACCCTAAAATCTACTTCTTACATACATATAAAATATTATGAAAGAGTTTGAGAACGATATCAAAAATATAGAAGAATTGTTTAAGAACGATATCAAACATCTTGAAGAATTGTCTGAGAATGACATAAAGTAAGAATTGTCTGACAATGATAGTAAGCATCTGGAAACAATTCATTCTCTGGAAATAAGTTTGAAATTTATTTTTTCTTTAGAATGATATCAAGTTGTCGTTGTGTTGAAGTACCCTGTTATTTTTTATTTTTTCGTTTCCATCATGAAATAAGAAGAAAAAAAAAACTAAAAAAAACTAAATAAGAAGAAAAAAATAAATCAATGAATGAAGGTGAGAGAGATGTTTACATGTACAGAGATAAGAGATAGATTATATATGGTATGTATTAAGTTTGAAAAATAAGTAAAATGGGTAGTTTTGGAAATAAACCAAAAAATTTAATAAAAACATTTAATTTTATTTAATTAAATCAAAATTTTAAAAAGTGGGGCATGAATAGATCAGTAGGGGGTGTGCCAATAGCACCACTCTTTCATTTATTTTAATATTATAATTTATAAAATTATCTCAAGTGGATTTTTGATACAATAATACTATTTGCCCAAAAATCTAAACCGGTGCCAAATGATGTTTGCATCTTAGTAGCTTTGTCACATCATTTCACAACCCATCAATTTTAATTCATTAAAATTTGATATTTGAACCCCTTATTTTCATTAATTATCAAATAATTCCTCAAAAAATTAAAAACCGAAAACAACCCAAAAATAATAACTAGAAAATCAAGATATATGCCCTACAGCCCCTACTAGAACCACCACTCCAATAAGAGCCGACGGATGCCCTATGAGATCCAGGGGTGGGCAATTTTGGATTGGGTTGAAATTTTTCCAACTCAATTATATTTCCGGTTGAAATATTTTAACACATCCAATCCAACATAAATTTTCAATCCAAGCAAACCCAACCCAATAATTATCGGGTTGAATTGGTTAGGTTGATGAAGTTGCTTAATTCCCTTAGATTAATATGTGCCACTTTCACAATAATTTTCTTTTACTTGAGTATTAAATTAGAATATCAGATTTTTTTTGAACAAATAGAACATAAATGAAATTGTTAACGAAAATTTAGCTCGGGGCAATAAATCTCAGTTAGCACCCTCGAGATCATTACCACGTAGGTGATGACCAAGGTAGAACGTATATATGTAACAATGCCTAATGAAATGACAAGGAAACAACGATATCATTAGCTACTCAAAAGAATAAAAAAAAAAGGCTTCCTCTATTGATAATATGTGATATACATCTCTCGTTGCTCTCAATTCTCTCTAAGGGTGTCGTTGGGTACTTGCCGTGTGCCTGTCGAATAGTAGTCTCCTCTTTTCAGAAGGCTCAAGTCCTTCTTTTATACATTGTCTTCATAGGTCAAACTAATTGATTCTCCCCCTTGATTTTCCCCATCCTTTCCCTCCTTATCGGACGAGATTTTATATTTAAATGTCATTGACTTTGAGTTCATTGCTGAATCGAGGATATCTTGGTGGAGATCAATTTGTTTCCTACTTGGACTCTATTATTTGTTCTGTACGCATGTAATGTCTTAAGATATGATCATGTGTATCTTCAGGTCTAGCATGTTCTCGCAGGGATCGTCGAATATGGCATGTAATGTGGCGGGGTACATCAGGTAGTGAGGTCGATCAGTGTTCTAGCCCTGATATAAAGGAATTTCGTCTAATCAGAAGCTAGGTTCATCCTCCCTTGACCTTTTGAAGCTAGGTGCGGCCTCCCGCGGACACCTTGCTATGTCAGCGAGATACTGGCGAGCTTCTAGAGAAGTTACAAGATAATACCGACTTCGGGGGGAATTTCCTGTTTTCAGGTTCGGTGACGCGGGCTTGATCTGATCATTCCTGGCTCTATTCCGGATGTTTCTGGAGCCCGTCCTTGTTCCTACAGGGCGGTACTGTAGCTCGGCTTTAGGTACCATGGTCTCATGGTGGATGATCTAGGGCATGGAGCCAGGCCTGGAAAGTGGAAAATTTCCTTTTAGTCCTTAGCCAATTTTGGCTATTAACAGAAGTCCCCTCTGACTTAAACACCGGTTGTCGAGCTTGGGGTTGGGGTCAGATTTTTCATTTTATTTGGGAAATCTTTCCTTCTTTATCGTTACCAGAATATTGGGGAAATCTTCTCATTAATTGCGTAAGTGACGTGGCGTGAACTGACTAATTTATTTCCAAATTAATCTAGTTGCGTTACGGCAGTCCCCGAGATTCTTTACCGTTACCAGAATCTTGGGGAGATCTCCTCATTAACTGTGCAAGTGACGTGGCGTGAGCTGACTAACTTGTTTCCGAGTTAATCCAGTTACGTTACGGCAGTCCCCGAGATTTTTTGTGAACTCAACCGAAGATCTCGACAGCTCGTGCAGCTGCCCTCTTGCTTATATATACTTGTTTATCTCAACGTCTTCCTCAAATCTCTCAAACTCAAATTTTTCCCAAGATATACTTTCTCTCATAGCCTTTCTCTTAAGCTTATCTTTTTCTTCATTCTTTATCCTTACTGACTTCATCATGTCGAAAACCAGTCATGATTCAGTTGACTCCATAGTTGACGGCGAGGAGGTCTTTAGCCTAGCCACTGGGAAACGGGCAAGGAGGAGCTTAGACATCGACGATTCCCCGCCCAACCCGCAGCGTCGGCGGTCGAACAGGAATGTGTCCATTGGGACCGGGTTTTCCAACCACCCTGACCATCCTTTGGATATTACTGATGAAGACTCCGACAAAGAAGTGGGTGGCGACACCGCGGGAGTGATCGGGCCAGATATGTAGTATATTTAGGCCCTCAGATCCTTACCTTATATTCTGTTTTCGTGCATTTTTGTATCTCTTATGGGTGGTTTTGTGCTTATTTGTAGGAAATGATGCAGAGACAGGCTTGGAGGCATATTGTGGTGATTCCAGCAGAAAAGGGGCGAAAGCGAAGGCAAAGGAGCACAAACTGCTCTACAGTGCGGGTCCAGTGCGGGTCGCAACCGCACTCCAGCCGCACTCATGTGCATAGCCGGGGCGGAATGCAAGTACAGAGATAAAGTGCGGGTACAGTGCGGGTCAGCTAACCGCACTCCACCCGCACTAATGCCAAACCAGAAAGCTGATGTTGCATCTGAAGATAAAGTGCGGGTATTGTGATAAAGTGCGGGTACTGTGCGGGTAATCCAACCGCACTCTACCCGCACTAATGCCAATCCAGAGAAGCTGATCATACACCTGACATCAGAGTGCGGGTACTGTACGGGTCAGCAAACCGCACTCCACCCGCACTTGCACCAAGAACAGAAGAGCAGAACCGCATCTGACATTAGAGTGCGGGTACTGTGCGGGTCATCAAACCACACTCTACCCGCACTTGCATCAAGAACAAAAGAGCAGAATTGCACCTGACATTAGAGTGCGGGTACTGTGCGGGTCATCCAACCGCACTCCACCCGCACTGTTGCTCAAGATAGAAGGTAGATTTTTCACCTGACAGGGAAGTGCGATTCAAGTGCGATCATAGTGCGATGCCAAGTGCGGGTCAAGTGCGGGTAATTCAACTGCACTCCACCCGCACTAATGCCCTGATCCGAGAACTGAAGTTGCAGACAACCCATACAGTGCGGGTACAGTGCGGGTAAATCACCCCCACTCCACCCGCACTCCGAGCGCGCCAGTCTGATTTTCAAAGCTTAAGTGACCTATTTTTGTATCTAGTATAAATAGAAAAGTATAGAAACGTGTTAACGGAAATTTTGCTCGGGATGAGAAATCTCTGTTAACGCCCTCGAGACCACTACCACGTAGGTGGTGGCCAAAATTCTTTATATATGTGACAGTGGTTTATATAGTGACAAATAAACAAGAACGTTTTTATTTAGCATGCATGGTACACGAATACAAAGATTATTCTCTCTTTTCTCTCAACTCTCTTTGGTGAATGGTCGATTGCTAGTCATATGCCTGTCGAATAGTAGTCTCCTCTTTTTCGTTTATTTTCTTTTCTATTTATACATGGTTTGTAGGTCAACAGACTGATTCTTCCTTGATTGTCTCAGTGATTGTCTCAGTCTCCTCCTTATCAGGCGGGATTTCTTGCGTTAATATCATTTGACTTTTAGATTGACTCCCTGAATTGAGAGTATCGTGGTGGAGATCAGTTTGTTTCCTTTTTGGATTTCATTACTTGTTCTGCATGTAGATAACGCTTCCAGGTATGATTTAATGCATTCCTCGTATCCTTTCAGTATGATCCTTATAGAAGTCGCGGGACATGACGATATGGTATGATGCATCAACCAGGGAGGTTGTTTAGTATTTCGACCTTGATGTCTGAGAAGTTTCATCCAGCTTGGAGCCAGATCTGGCTTCTCTTGACTTTTTCGAAGCTAGATGTGGCCTCGACTGACCTTTTTGAAGCCAGGTGTGGCTTCGACTGACCTCGCAACCTTCTAGGGACATTCTTATGTGTCAATCGAGGTACAGACGGGTTTCTTGAGCATTTGCGAGATGACCTTGACTTCGGGGAGCTTCTATTTTTGATGATGCGGGCTAAGTCAGATCATTCCGGGCTCTATCCCGGATGTTTCCGGAGCCCGCCCTTGTTCTTGGGGTGGTATCGCAGTTCGGCCCTGGATAGAGAGGTCTCCTGGTGGAAGCTCTCGGGTCCGGCTTTATCCCTGATGTTTTTGGAGCCCGCCCTTGTGCCTGGGGCAGCATCGTAGCTTGGCTCTGGATATAGAGGTCTTTAGGTGAAACTTTCAGGTATGGAACCAGGTCTAGAAAGTGGAAAATTTCCCTTTGGTCCTTAGCCAATTTTGGCTATTAACAGAAGTCCCCTCTGACTTGAACACCAGACGTAGAGCTCGGGGTTGAGGTCAGATTCTCACTTTATTTGGGAAATCTTCCTCTTTTTACCGTTACCGAAATTTTAGGAAATTTCTTCATTTGAGTGACGTGTTGTGAACCGACTATTTTATCTTCGAATTAATCTGATCACGTTACGGCAGTCCCCGAGATTTTTTACCGTTACCAGGATCTTGGGGAGATCTTCCTCTTAACTGCGTAAATGATGTGGCATGAGATGATTAGCTCGCTTTCGAGTTTAATCCGGTTACATTACCGAGTCGATTTTTTACCGTTACCAAACGAGTATCCTGGTAACTTGAGCTGTTGCCCTCCTGCCTATATATATGTCTGTTTTTCTCCTCATCTTCCTCACATCTTCTCGAGCTAAAATAACCTTTTGTTGAGAAATATTTCCACTAGTTTTTCCTCCAAGCTTGCTTCTTTCTTAATTCTTCGTCTTCTATTCTTTCTTCATTCTTCGTCTTCTATAATGTCGAAAAACTAGTTGTGATTCAAATGATTCCATTTTCGATGGCGAGGAGGTCGTCAGTCTTAGTCTGGGGAAACGGGCTAGGAGGATTGTGACGGTGATGATTCCCCGCCCACATCACAACGTCAGGCGATCCAGTAGGAATGTATTTATCGGGACTGGGTTCTCCAATCATCCCGACCACCCTTTAGATATTGTTGATGATGATTCCGACAAAGAAACGACCGGTGGCGCTACGGGGGAGCGTCGGGTCTCGGCTCCTGGTCCCCTTGGGGAGAGGCTCCCTCCCTACGATTTCTGGGTTATCCCAGATTCCACCATTGACCCGGTGTCGATCGACCGCTTGAGGTCAAAGTTTGGCATCCCTGACAGTGTATCCATCTCGGTGCCTCCCAAGAACTTCGAGTTTTTCAACCCCCCTAAAAGCGTGCTTCCGATCCATGTGGCCGCTCTTGAGAACGGGGTCAGGCTTCCCCTCCATCCGACCCTTCGGCTGGCTCTAAACGCCATCCAGCCCGCTCCCTTCAGTTAACGCCTGGCTTCTGGAGGCATTTGATTGGCTTCCTTATGTTATGGAGGGAACAATGCCAGATGAGTAAAGTGACAAGGGAGCCAGGTGCAGAGGAGCTGGCATATCTTTTTCAGATTAGGAGCTTGTCTGGGGCTCCTCGGGGTCAGTTCTATGCCAAGGCCAAGAATAAGCTCAATTTCATCGTTCCTGGTGCTTCGAAGAAGGATCCCGCATGGAAAGAAGAATGGATCCTGGCGGGGGATGACTGGGGGAGCTCGATTTTCATCGGTGGGCATGAATTCGAGGTTCCTACGGCTTTCAGTGACAAGCCCTCCTGGGACCGGGACTCCCTGCCTGCCGAGTCTGAAACCGTCTTAAAGGCTATTCTAGCCAGGAATTACCTGAATCCGAAGTTCCCTACCGCTGAAGCTTTTGACCCTCATAGGGTGAACAAATATCTACGGATTTCAGATGCTATTCCTCGTAAGTATCCTTGTGTCGCTTCTTCTTATTACTTAGCTTGGTTCTAACATTTTTTTTATCTGTTTATTCACAGTCTTTGTCGTGGAGCCAGCCACCCGACACGTCTCACGCTCTCCTCAAGGTGGAGCTTCTCTTCCCTCCTCTGGGGTCGAGCCTACCCTGGCTTCTTCTGTCTCTCCGGCTGGGTCTAAGATGGCCACTCTGGCCTCGCTGGCTTTCCGGGATTTGGGTAAAGCTCCCCAGGTGGTTGGCCCGGCTGTTTCTGCCCCCTCGGCCATGGCCGCTAAAGTCGCTATCCCTTCGACTCAAACATCTGATTCAGCTGCGCTTCCAACAACCAAAGCCTCGGAGGTTTCTGGGAAAGATGTCGCTCCTGGGAAAGCTGTCGCGAAGGCTCCTTCCAACCGTTCCCGGCTTCAGTCGAGCTCGACAGGGCAGGATGAGGTCCTGGAGCAGTTCATAGCGTCCTGTCCGGGTGGCGGGATCTCCAAGATGGCTTCTATGCCTGTGGACGTCCTTATAACCAAGAGGTCTGCTATCTTGGCTGAGGTAATTGTATTTCCTTCACGTTTTTTTTTTTGTTAACTCGTTCAGTTTCTAACTCGGGTTTTATATTTGTAGGCCTTTAAGGTCAATGTCGTGATGGGCCAGTAGGTAGCCCTTCTCCGTGATCGAGCTGCAAAAGCCGAAGCTAAAGCCGAGAAGACCGGGGAACTGCTCAAGCAGGCTCGGTCTCTAGTGGAAGAGGTGACTTCCAGCCAGGGCAAAATTGAGCTCGAGATGGCTGAGCTTCGCTGCGATCATGAGAGGATGAAGCAATCTTTCGATCAGGAGCGTCTTCAATCTCTCCGGTGGGCTAGGCAGCGAGACTCCTGGAGATCTGAGGCTAAGAAGCTGGACCTTGAGAACCGGTCTCTGATTACTCAGGTGGCCAAGCTGCAAGCTGATGCGGAGACCTCCTTCAGCGATGGGTATTTTTATGCTTCCTTTCAGACCGCGGAAGCTCTTCCTCCTCCTTTTGATTTGTCGTCTATTGCGGGCTGGGACAGATAGGAAATAATGCTCAAAGCTGCCTAGTTATCTCTCACTGAGGGTGACAAGGTGGTCCCCTCTAGCCCGGCAGGAACTGGGAAGCAGCCCGCTCAGTCAGATCCCTCATTCCATCTTCCTTCCTTTATCCCCTCAGGTCCTGGGGAATCGTCCAGCAAAGTGATGTCCTCTCGATCCAAGGAGGACCAATCGGGAGCTGGTGAAGAGGTTAGGAACCCATCTGATTATCCAGCTTTAACAGAGATGGAGGTCGACAGGAGCCAAATGGGGCCATTGGCTGCTCTTCTCGACGCGGCTATTCCTCCTGAAGTTATGGATGTAATCAATGAAGTTTTGGAGGAAGATCCAGCTGATCATCCGATAGAGCCTCTAAACGGAGGAGCGGTCGGCGAGGATAACCCAGATGGACAGCTACCTGTTCAGGGGGTTGATGCTGAGGATCAGCAGGAAGGAGGAGGGCCAGCGGAGGGGAGCCATGATAGCCCCAAAGCTTGAAGCAGATGACTTGTTTTTGATTGCCCGGAAAAGGGGGTGGGCACCCTGCTTTGCCATTGTTAGTTTTTTTTTTATTTTTCCTTCTTCTTTTTGTAGCCCGAATTCGGGGGTTAGGCTCCCCATTTGGATGTAGCCTTATCGGGGGATAGGCTCCCCTTGCCCTTAATGATAAATTGACGCGCCTTTTTGAGAACTTTATTCTGCTTCTGGTCTTGAATGGTATCCAGAGTAGCATCGGTAGCATCAATTAAGATTCGTGTAGGCAATTATGATGATTTTGATCCTGCACACGAAAGCAAACATTATATATAGGGGGCGATAACCCAACC
Organism: Dipteronia sinensis; assembly: GCA_033220585.1. Classification (NCBI taxonomy): domain Eukaryota; kingdom Viridiplantae; phylum Streptophyta; class Magnoliopsida; order Sapindales; family Sapindaceae; genus Dipteronia; species Dipteronia sinensis. Next base: position 189,399 of record JANJYJ010000987.1, read on the forward strand.
AAGACATCAGGAATGCTACTTAGCTATTTCCTAGTCTTTGAGATCTGGCGGGCAACTATGCCTTTACACTCAGATCCTTCTTGGGGGTGGTAGCCCGACCAAGGCATCAGGAGGGCTATCGAACTATTTCCTGGTCTCGAGATCTGGAAGGCAACTATGCTCTTACACTCAGATCCTTCTTGGGGGTGGTAGCCCGACCAAGGCATCAGGAGGGCTATCGACCTATTTCCTGGTCTCGAGATCTTGAAGGCAACTATGCTCTTACACTCAGATCCTTCTTGGGGGTGATAGCCCGACCAAGGCATTAGGAGGGCTATCGAGCTATTTCCTGGTCTCGAGATTTGGAAGGCAACTATGCTCTTACACTCAGATCCTACTTGGGGGTGGTAACCTGACCAAGGCATTAGGAGGGCTATCGAGCTATTTCCTGGTCTCGAGATCTGGAAGGCAACTATGCTCTTACACTCCGATCCTTCTTGGGGGTGGTAGCCCGACCAAGGCATCAGGAGGGCTATCGAGCTATTTCCTGGTCTCGAGATCTGGAAGGCAACTATGCTCTTACATTCAGATCCTTCTTAGGGGTGGTAGCCCGACCAAGGCATCAGGAGGGCTATCGAGCTATTTCCTGGTCTCGAGATCTGGAGGGCAACTATGCTCTTACACTCAGACCCTTCTTGGGGGTGGTAGCCCGACCAAGGCATCAGGAGGGCTATCGAGCTATTTCCTGGTCTCGAGATCTGGAAGGCAACTATGCTCTTACACTCAGATCTTTCTTGGGGGTGGTAGCCCGACCAAGGCATCAGGAGGGCTATAGAGCTATTTCCTGGTCTCGAGAGGTCTATGTCGAATTCCCATACAAGTGTATAGTCACTAACGTTGAACATAGTTGGAAACAAAGATGGAAGAGAAAAGGAAAATGATTTTATTGATGATTGAGATGTAGTACATCTTTATTAGGACCTGTAATGAAAACTAAGTGGGTGTAGTCTGCTTGAGAACTCCTTTCAGGGCTAGAATTTCTTCAAATGGTCTGCATTCCAAGTGTGGTTGATGGGTCGTCCGTCCATGTCTTCGAGTTTATAAGCTCCATTGCGGACAACTACCTTTATCAAATATGGCCTTTCCCAATTTGGACTTAAAACTCAATCCGACCTTTTCCGAGTATTAAGTGTTACTTTCCTAAGTACCAGATCCCCTTCCTTGAATTTTCGGGCTCTAACCTCTTGGTTGAAGTATCTAGCGATCTTGCTCTGGTAGATCGCTACTTTCTCTGCTACCCGGTCTTGTTTTTCTTCGAAAAGGTCTAGACTAGCCCGGAGCTTGACTACGTTACTTTCGGGGTCAAAGTGCTGTACCCTGAACGAGGTCAATTTATGCTCGATGGGGAGGACTGCTTCAACCCCAAAGGCCATGGAGTAAGGTGTTTCTCCAGTAGCTATTCTTTTTGTAGTCCGGTATGCCCAAAGGACTTCTGGTAGTTCTTCGGCCCATTCACCTTTCCTCTGCTGAAGCTTCTTTTTCAGAAGTTTCTTGATTGTCTTGTTGGTGGATTCTACCAGCCCGTTAGTCTGGGGATGAGCCACTGAAGCGAGCCTGAGGTCGATCCCCAATCCCTTGCAGAAGTCTTTGAATCGGGCGTTGTCGAATTGCTTTCCTAGGTCGGCTACAATGATGAGAGGGGTCCCGAACCTGCATATTACGTTAGTCTTGATGAACTTGGTTGTATTCTTTTCTGATATTCGAGCAAGAGGTCCTGCCTCAACCCATCTTGTGAAGTAGTCGATAGCCACGATAGCATGTTTTATCTGTCCAGGAGCGGTAGGAAGTGGTCCAATTAGGTCGATTCCCCACATGGCAAAGGGGTAAGGTTAGCTGAGGGACGACAGTCGCTCGGGTGGCTGGTGGCTCAAGTTTGAGGTTCTTTGACAAGGTTCGTAGGATTGCACAAAACTCTTTGCAACTTGATGGATGGTCGGCCAGTAGTACCCCATACGAAGCACCTGATAGGCTAGAGCTTCCCCACCTATGTGGTTCCCACAGTCCCTAGAATGGACCTCTCTCAATGCCCATTTAGCATCATCAGGATGCAAGCACCTAAGTAAGGGGAGGGATCTGCCCCTCCTGTAGAGGTATCCGTCCACCATACAGTATCGAACTGAGAGTCTCTTAACTCTTCGGGCTTGGTCGGACTCTTCAGGAAGCTCTCCTTCAAGGAGATAGGTGACAATTGGGTCCATCCAGCAAGGTAGGCGATCCAGGGAACAAATTTCTCCATTTGTGGCTATGCTTGGCTGGGTGATTACTTGGAGGGGAATTCCCCTTGGTAGGGATTGGCCTCCGTTCGCCGCTATTTTAGCCAGAACATCTGCGCGATGGTTTTGGTGTCGAGGCACCTGATCGATCTTGAGTCCCTTAAATTTGCTTTTCAGCAACCGAGCTAGATTTAAGTAGGCAACCATATTATCTCCCTTTGCCTGGTAGACCCCAGGCACCTGGTTTACAACAAGCAACGAATCGCTCTTGACTTGCAGGTAGTCGGCCTTTAGCTCGATGGCTACCTTCATCCCAGCTAGGAGGGCTTCATATTCCGCCTCGTTATTGGTAGCTTTAAACTCGAATCTGTAACAGTGACAGAATTCAGTCCCCTCCGGATCTATCAAAACTATGCCAGCTCCTCCCCCAGCTCGTTCGGATGCTCCGTCTGAAAAGAGGATCCATGGCTTGCAGCCCTCCGGCCAATTTTCAACCTCGGATATCTTCTCAGGGACCTCGTTTGATACTGAGGGATCAACTGGATCTGGGATCATTGAGAATTCTTCCACGAAGTCGGCTAAAGCCTGTGCCTTAATCGTATTCCGGGGCTTATACTTTAAGTCAAACTGAGTGAGCTCTAGTGCCCATAGAACTAACCTTCCTGACACATCTGGTCTTTGCAAGAATTGATGGAGGGGTTGGTCTGTCACCACTGCTATTGTGTGAGCTTGAAAATAGGGACGGAGTTTCCTCGCTAAGATCACCAGAGCATAAGCGAGCTTCTCCAGAAGAACGTAGTTCCTTTCTGATTTGGTCAAGGCATGACTCACATAGTATATGGGTCTTTGAAAACCGTCGCTACAATCCTTGGCCAAAGCCCCGCTTACTGCAGTTTCTGATATAGCCAGGTAAATCTGCAGCTCATCTCCGAGAACCGGCTTGACTAACAAATGGGGGCTTATTAGGTATTCCTTCAAAGCTTGAAACGCCTGCTCGCTTTCCTGGCTCCATTTCATGTTCTTTCCTTGTTTGATGGCCTTGAAGAAAGGGAGGCATTTATCGGTGGAGCGAGAGATAAACCTGTTGAGTGCTGCCACCCGTCCAGTCAGAATCTGTACTTGCTTGAGCGAGGTCGGGGATTCCAAGTCCAGGATAGCTTTGATTTTTTCTAGGTTGGCTTCGATACCTCTCTCATGAACCATGAAGCCCAGGAACTTTCCTGCCGTTACCCCAAAAGCACATTTGGAGGGGTTCAAACGCATCTGGTTTTCCCTCAGTATGAGGAAGGTTTTGCGAAGGTTTTCTTGATGTCCCTTTGTGGTTGGGGGTTTCGTGATCATGTCGTCGATATATACTTCCATCATCCTTCCTATCTCGGGCTTGAACAATTTGTTAACCAGCCGCTGGTATGTGGCCCCTGCATTCTTCAAACCAAACGGCATCACCTTGTAGCAGTATAAGCCCTGCCCAGTAATGAAACTGGTCTTATCTTGGTCAGCCGGGTGCATTTTAATTTGGTTGTATCCTGAGAATGCGACCATAAAACTCAAAAGTTTATTTCCGGATGTAGAGTCAACCAGCTGGTCGATCTTTGGCAAAGGAAAACTATCTTTCGGACAAGCCCGGTTGAGGTCGGTGTAGTCGACACACATACGCCATTTTCCATTCGCCTTCGTGACCATGACTACATTGGCGATCCATTTGGGGTAACGTACCTCTCTGACGAACCCCACTTTGATCAATTTATCAACCTCTTCCTATACCGCCGCGTTCCTATCGGTGTTGAAATGACGCCTCTTCTGCTTGACGGGCTTGACTGTTGGATCTGCTACTAGCCGGTGGGTGGCCAACGATGCCGGGATTCCAGGCATTTCATTATGGTTCCAGGCGAAGATGTCGCTGAATTACTGTCACCTGTACACACTGCTTTGCTAGGGCTGTAGGATTGGCAGATACTGCGTAGCATTTCCTGGCTGCCTACTGGTCTCCGCGTACCTCTCCTACCTTGGTTCCAACCGGGAATTTCAAAACGTTGTGGTATATGGACAAGACTCCCTTCAGAGAGGACAGGAAAGGTCTCCCTAAGATGGCGTTGTAGGCCGATGGGGTGTCCACCACAACAAAGTCGGTCATTACGTTCTGTTGGAGCGGGGTGATCCCGATGATTACTGGGAGGATCATTGACCCCACTGGTATGATCGAGTCCCCCCTGAAACCGTAAAGTGGAGTGGTACAGCTGTTGTAGCAATGTTGCTTCAGGTTCAGTTTTTCCAGGGTATCTTTGAAGAGGATATCTACACTGCTTCCTGTATCCACGAGCACGCGAAGGACCAGATAGTTGGCGATCTGTATCGTGATGACCATAGGATCATCATGAGGTTGCACAGTGTTGAAGACATCTGCTTCGGTGAACACGATCTGAGCTGACTGGGCAGGCTCTCTCGGGCTCTGGCTGACTTCGAAGATCCCCCGGCTCTCTCCAAGGAGGGGAACCTTTCTTGTGTGGTTTTTTCGGGAGTTATTGGAAACGCCGGCCAGTGTAGGACCTCCGCTGATAGTGTGTATCACCTGGATCTGTTGCATTAAGTCAGCCTGCTCCCTTTTCCTCTTTTCTGCGTCCTCACAGATTTCAGCTTGTACCTCCCTTCCAATTCTGATATTATCTCTGACCTGTTGTAAAAATTCAATTAGGCATCCTTCCCTTATCAGGGCCTCAATCTGGTTGCGCAAGTTATAGCACTCCGAAGTGTTGTGGCCCACGTCTTCATGAAAGTCGCAGTACTTGTACCGGTTCTCCTGTTAGCTGGGGCCTTCATGGGAGCGGGCTTTTGGAGCAACCCTTTATCCCGTATGGCAAGGTAGACCGTTTCCCTGGACGCATTCAATGGGGTATAGTGGTCAAACCCTTTTTCCCCTTGCATTACTGGAGCCACGGTCCTGGGAGGCGGCGAAGCCCGGGGAGGGGTTCGTTTCGCTGGATATCTTTCTTGCCTATACGGAGGAGCAGGGGGGCGATAGGTCGGCCTGTGGGGAGGTTTATTCTGAGCTCTCTGCACTGGCTCAAATTTTGGGGCTTCTTTCTTCAAACGTTTTGCCGTTCTCATGTTGATCTCGACCTGCTCAAGAGCCCGGTCATAGGCCTCCTGGTAAGTCTCGGGAGGTCTTTTGGCAAAAGAACGGAAAAGCTTTCCTGCCCAGAGGTTTCGTCTGAAGTTGGCGAGGGTTTCTTTTTCAGTGAAAACTCCCATCTGTATGACCTCCTTGTGAAACCGCTCCACGTATGATCGAAGAGTTTCACTCCGTTCCTGGATCACATATTGGAGGTGTATGGGATCTTTCGGGCGAGGTTTAACTCCCTGGAATTGTGAGCAAAAAGCGGTTGACAATTTTGTGAAAGAATCCACGCTACCAACGGGCAGTTTCCTGAACCAGGTTTTCGCATAGTCGGTCATAGTTGTTGGAAACATTCTGCACATAGCTGCTCTGGTAGTGTTCTGGACCTCCATCTGTTGAACGAAGCTCTCTAAATGGCTTAGAGGATCTTCCGTTCCAGAGAACTTATCTACTGGCATTTTGAATTTTGGGGGGAGCTCTGCTTCCCGGATCCTCCTAGTGAAGGGAGCGTTCATCTCGCTCAGGGGATTCTTTTTGTCCTCCTTACTCTTTCCCTTCCTTATCTGCTGGAACTCTTTTTGTAGCTTTGCCAGCTGATCCCTCAGTCACTTATTTCCAGGTCTCTTCGAGTTAGCCTCAGATTCCTCACTGTCGAACCTTTCTGATGAACTGGCAATTTCTATCCGGTCCTCCTCCTGGACATGATCCATTTGGGGAGTTTGTCTACTTTCCTCCTCTAGGGCCTGGGTAGTTCTCCTAGATGTAGTTGGATGAGATAGCCCTCGCGGCTTCCGGGTAAAAACATCCGCGGCAGACTTAACTAGCCGGGGTTGATGTTGTGAAAGTCTTTTAGGAACTGGGGGCATGGGTCCCAGCCTATCCCGGATCGAACGTTGGGGCCCTGATCTATCTCGAGCCGGCTCGGGAGGAGAAGGGCCTAGGCGATCGAAAGAAGGTGGTCTAGCTCCGAGCCTGCTCGGCTCTCCCTGATCATTCATGTGGGTCAGCTGGACTGTGATGCCTTCAGCGGGGAGGCGGACGCGGATGGATTCTACGAAGGCCGCCGCTTGTTGGTCGAGCGCTGCCTGGCTCAATATGGGATGACCAACAGTCCGTGTATTGGTTGTCTGGATCGGAGCTTGACTACTATATCCAGACTTTCTCCCCCTTCCTAGAGCCTTTCGGGTTGGCCTCGCCGGAGGTTGCTCCGGGACTCTGTGTTGGCCTTGGGAGGAGCGGAGCCTCATAGTTCCTATAAAACAATGAAAATATAAATACAAACGATTGGTTAGTTAGGGTGTAGGATTTTTTTCCCACAGACGGCGCCAGAAAGTGTTAACGAAAATTTTGCTCGGGATGAGAAATCTCTGTTAACGCCCTCGAGACCACTACCACGTAGGTGGTGGCCAAAATTCTTTATATATGTGACAGTGGTTTATATAGTGACAAATAAACAAGAACGTTTTTATTTAGCATGCATGGTACACGAATACAAAGATTATTCTCTCTTTTTTCTCAACTCTCTTTGGTGAATGGTCGATTGCTAGTCGTATGCCTGTCGAATAGTAGTCTCCTCTTTTTAATTTCTTTTCTTTTCTATTTATACATGGTTTGTAGGTCAACAGACGGATTCTCCCTTGATTGTCTCAGTGATTGTCTCAGTCTTCTCCTTATCGGGCAGGATTTCTTGCGTTAATATCATTTGACTTTTAGATTGACGCCCGAATTGAGAGTATCGTGGTGGAGATCAGTTTGTTTCCTTTTTGGATTTCATTACTTGTTATGCATGTAGATAACGCTTCCAGGTATGATTTAATGCATTCCTCGTATCCTTTCAGTATGATCCTTATAGAAGTCGCCGGACATGACGATATGGTATGATGCATCAACCAGGGAGGTTGTTTAGTATTTCGACCTTGATGTCTGAGAAGTTTCATCCAGCTTGAAGCCAGATCTGGCTTCTCTTGACTTTTTCGAGGCTAGATGTGGCCTCGACTGACCTTTTTGAAGCCAGGTGTGGCTTCGACTGACCTCGCAGCCTTCTAGGGACATTCTTCTGTGTCAATCGAGGTACATACGAGTTTCTTGAGCATTTGCGAGATGACCTTGACTTCAGGGAGCTTCTAGTTTTGATGATGCGGGCTAAGTCCGATCATTCCGGGCTCTATCCCGGATGTTTCCGGAGCCCGCCCTTGTTCTTGGGGTGGTGTCGCAGTTCGGCCCTGGATAGAGAGGTCTCCTGGTGGAAGCTCTTGGGTCCGAGCTTTATCCCAGATGTTTCTGGAGCCCGCCCTTGTGCCTGGGGCGGCATCGTAGCTTGGCTCTGGATATAGAGGTCTTTAGGTGAAACTTTCGAGTATGGAACCAGGTCTAGGAAGTGGAAAATTTCCCTTTGGTCCTTAGCCAATTTTGGCTATTAACAAAACGTTTTAAGGAGCTTTTGACTCCGTTTAGCACAGATTAAGCACTCTTAGATCTTTTTTTCTCTCTCTCTCTCTCTCTCATCCTTACATTCTCTACTTAACTTCAAGGAAGTTTGGAGATTGGAGCCACTACAAGAAAGGAGATGTTCTCCAAGGGTTATTTCTATCTCCTCTCTCTTGGTTTCCTAGTTGTAATGAGTAGCTAAATCCCCTCTAAGGGGTTGATGGAGTAGTTAGTGGAATATTGGGCTTGTACATTAACTTGATATTATATTGATATTCATGTCTATCTTCCATTGATCTATTCTTGTTGTGAATGTTTATCATTTATTTCTTGTGTAGATACATCCTCTTTGCAAGATATCTTTGTATTATGTATGAGTATTGCATCTAGATATACATCCTATTTAGTTGTATAATGCTCTAAAGAATAGACGGAAAGTCATGAATTCCGACTCTTGAACCGCGGTTTTAATCTAATCTCGATCGTGTTTTCCGGCACTCTACATCCTAGGTCGGAATCCGTGAGAGAGTTAGAAGTCATCACTATACATCCTAGGGTGACTATTTGTAATCAGTTGAGTCATTGTTAGGTAGACGAGCTTCATTTCCAGAATCCGATAAACCACCAACTCTATACATCCTAGGTTGGTAGTTTACAAGGATTAATCCCTAATAGGTGGTCTGCACTATACATCCTAGGTTGGCCACCTTCTAGGGATAAATAACCGACTCTATACATCCTAGGTCGGTTACCTTGAATAGTCGTGCTATTGACAAGTTTGTTACATTGCCCAGTATTTACTTTCGTATCCATTAACTCCTTAGTTTCCATCATCTATATATCCTTCATTCCATTTCCCCCTTCATTTTATTTACATATTTAATTTAGTATTATTTAGAATTGGTTCACAATCTACATTTTCACCAATTCATGTTTGGCTATTATATATATATATATATACATAACATTGCTTTAGCATTAACTAATTTAGCTAACTTCGCTCCCTGTGGACGACACCCCACTTGCCACTATATTTATGTTTTCAAACTGATTTAGGTTTTGTGAGGTTTTATTAAATATTATTGACGGACTGATCTTTTAAAACGACTAGAGGAAAAATGTGTCTGTCAAATGGCGCCGCTGCCGGGGAGCGGCATGTTTAGTATAATTAGTTTTGCATAAGTAAGGTTTAGAGTTACCTATTTGTTTTTACATATATTTTTATCCTCATACTTCTTTGCTTGTATATTTTTACGTTGTGCGGTAACTTTTGTTTCTTGATATCCTAGGTTGATGGATACCCTCTGGAAAAATTCAGGATCCGAGTATGAACCCAGTATTGACCCATATAACCAAGACTGGGGATATGATCAAGATTTCCAGGAGGGATGCAATGTGGGCGAAGAGTTTTCGACCGAAGAGAGACTAGCAGTGTTGCTAAAGGACTACTTACAAGAGAATGAAGAAACAACATTAGTAGAGCAGAGAACAGAAGAAATTGTGCAAGCGACATAGAGTCCAGAAGACATTAATGCAAGTCAGCTGAATATGGGAACGTTTGATGAATGGATAGGAGAGTTCATGCAGTCAGCCAACTAGGATACGCAAGAGGTCCAGATGCTACAACAGGCACATTTAGAGAGTTGGGAGACATACATGTGGAAGAATGATAGGCAATCAAACGAGATGGATGCATCTATTCACAGGATCGAGTTTCAGATAGGTCAGTTGGCTGAATTATTACAGGAAAGAGAAAAAGGGAAATTCCCAAGTCAACCGAAACAGGCTAGTGCAAAGAAAATCCTCAGAAGCGGAAGGGTTTTGGGAGAAAAGGATAAGGGCACCGTCACATAAGAAGAAGACAAGGTGGTTCATACGGAAGTAAAGAATGACAAAGAGTTAGAAAAGGAGAAAAATGTCCAGTTAGCAGACCCAGAACCATGACCTCAGCTACATAAGTCATCCAACCCCTATGTACCGCCTACACCATTCCTAGGGAGACTGAAAAACTCTAAGTTGGAGAAATCACATCAGGAAATCTATGATCTCCTTTCCAAGGTAACCGTCAACTTACCACTATTAGATGCCATTGAGAAAATGCCGGCTTATGGTAAATTTTTCAAAAACTTGAGTAAGGATAAAGAGCGGTTCAGACCGAAACAACATGAGCGTCTAAATGAGAATGTCAGTGCAGTAATTCAACGGTCATTGCCCCAGAAAATGAAGGACCCAGGGAGTTTTATAATTGACATTACGATTGGCTGGTCAAATCGAGAAAGAGCGATGTTGGACTCAGGAGCAAGCATTAATCTCATGCCATTCTCGGTCTACAAGAAGCTAGGTTTGAATGACCTCAGAAAAACCACTATGTCCCTTGTCTTAGCAGATGCTTCTGCTAGAAGCCCTAAGGGCATTGTCGAAGATGTGTTAATACATATAGAAAAGTTAATCATACCTGCTGACTTTGTGGTGATTGACATGGATGAAGGAAGAGACGAAAGAGATGTGAAGTTGCTTTTGGGTAGACCTTTCATGGCAACTGCTAGGGTAGTGATTGATATGCATGCACGCAAGCTGACCATGAAGGTAGTAGACGAAACTGTGGAGTTCAACATCTTTGACTCTTTATCATACCCAGTGGGTTCTCATGACTGTAACTCTGTGAATTTCTTGGAGGAGGAGTTGGATACCACTATTGAGGAGGAATTCGAAAGAGAAGGAAATGCAAATGACCTGGTACCATTAGAAGAACTTCCTCAAAGAGTTGAATTGAAAGCACTCCCGTCGAACTTGAAGTATGTGTTTCTCGACAAAGAAAGGTTGAACCCAGTGATCATTTTCGCTAATTTGGAGGGAGGTCAAGAAGAGGAACTACTTGGAGTGTTGAAACAGTACAGAGAAGCCATTGGTTGGTTCATAGATGACATTAAGGGAATAAGTCCTACCAAGTGTATGCATAAAATTTTGCCAGAAGAAAACGCCAAACCTACACGGGAGGCACAAAGGAGGCTGAATCCGATCATGCAAGAGGTAGTAAAAAAGGAGATATTGAAGCTTCTTGATGCAGGGATTATCTACCCAATATCAGATAGTAGATGGGTTAGTCCAATTCATGTCGTCCCAAAGAAATCCGGAGTTACAGTAGTGAAGAATGAGAGGAGTGAGTTAGTAGCACAAAGACTCCAGACAGGGTGGCGTGTTTGTGTAGACTACCGAAAGTTAAATACGGTCACCAAGAAGGACCATTTTCCCTTACCTTTCATCGACCAAGTCCTAGAGTGGTTGGCAGGGCATCAGTTCTACTGCTTTCTAGATGGGTATTCCGGGTACAATCAGATAGTTATTGCTCTAGAAGACCAAGAGAAGACCACGTTTACCTGTCCCTATGGAACCTATGCCTTCCGAAGAATGCCCTTTGGCCTTTGCAATGCCCCAGGTACATTTCAAAGGTGTATGGTTTCGTTGTTTTCGGATATGGTGGGAGAGATTATTGAAGTTTTCATGGATGACTTCTCAGTATTCGGGGACTCGTTCAAGTCATGCCTTGATAACTTATCGTTAGTGCTACAAAGATGCATGAAAAACAACTTGGTTTTGAATTGGGAGAAATGTCACTTCATGGTACAACAAGGGATTGTCTTGGGTCACATAATATCTGAGAAGGGGATTGAAGTAGACAAGGCAAAGGTTGAAGTTATCAAGAGTTTGCCACCTCCTCGCAATGTCAAAGACATTCGGTCATTTCTTGGTCATGCAGGTTTCTACAGGAGATTCATCAAAGATTTTTCAAAGATCTCCAGACCGCTATGCTTGTTGCTACAAAATGACAAAGATTTTGTGTTTGGTTTAGAACGTGTGGTGGCATTTGAATCTTTAAAGGAGGCTTTGACCTCATCTCCAGTAATTGCGCCACCAGTTTGGGATTTACCATTTGAAATAATGTGTGATGCCTCTGACTTCGCTGTAGGTGCAGTTTTGGGTCAACGGTTTGGCAAAGACCCACATGTCATATATTACTCATCCCGAATTTTGAATGACGCACATATGAACTATTCGACAATAGAGAAGGAATTATTGGCAGTCATTTTTGCTCTTGAGAAATTCAGGCAGTACTTGGTAGGTGCCAAGGTTGTGGTATACTCAGATCACGCGGCTTTGCGATATCTGCTCCAGAAGAAAGATGCAAAACCCAGGTTGATTAGGTGGGTGTTGCTGTTACAAGAGTTTGATTTAGAAATCCGGGACAAGAATGGTTGCGAGAATGTGGTCGCCGATCATCTTAGCAGGATAGTTCATGAGAGTCAAATAGAGGGGGACGAGATTTCGTTGAGAGAAAATTTCCCTGACGAACATCTGTGGGCCGTACAGGATAAGGAACCGTGGTATGCAGATCTGGCAAACTATCTGACACATGGGGTTTTCCCTCCTGAACTAGATTGGCAGGGTAAGAAAATGTTTGCTAGGAGATCAAGAGAATACTTCTGGGACGAGCCTTACCTTTACAAACATGGGGCAGATTAGGTGATTAGGAGGTGTGTGCCAGAAAATGAGCAGTATGATGTGTTGCGATTCTGCCATGATTTACAGTGTGGAGGCCATTTCAGCGCAAGGAAGACAGCACTGAAGGTGTTGCAATCAGGTTTCTTCTGGGTATCATTGTTTAAAGATGCTTATCAGTTTTGTGTGGCGTGTGATAGATGTCAGCGCACAGGGAACATTGGTAAACGGAATGAGATGCCACAAACTGGAATTTTGGTGGTTGAAGTATTTGACACTTGGGCTCTTGATTTTATGGGGCCGTTCCCACCTTCTTGTGGGAATAGCTATATTCTAGTAGGGGTTGACTATGTTTCCAAATGGGTTGAGGCAGTTGCCACAAAGACCAATGACAATAATGTGGTGGTTAAATTCGTAAAGGAACATATCCTGACCCGATTTGGGATCCCAAGGGTGATCATTAGTGACGGAGGGAGCCATTTCTGTAACAAAGTCCTAGGAAATCTATTGAAGAAGTATGAAGTGCGTCACAAGGTGGCCACACCATACCACCCTCAGACATTAGGACAAGTTGAAGTAAGTAACAGGCACATCAAGCAGATTCTGGAGAAGACAGTTTCCTCCACTAGGAAGGATTGGGCATTGAAACTATCTGACGCCTTATGGGCGTACCGAACGGCTTTCAAAACTCCTATTGGGATGAGCCCGTATAGGTTGGTTTTTGGTAAGGCTTGTCACCTTCCGATAGAACTAGAACATAAAGCTTGGTGGGCAATCAAGAAGCTGAATTGGGAGTATGACAAGGCAAGTGAAGAAAGATGCAATCAGTTGAACGAGTTAGATGAATTCAGATTGGAAGCCTATGAGAGTTCACGACTCTACAAGGAAAAAAACAAAAGCTATTCATGACAAACGATTGGTAACAAAGGATTTCCAACCGGGAATGCTGGTGTTACTTTATGAGTCTCGTTTGAAGTTGTTTCCTGGAAAGTTGAAATCAAGATGGTCAGCCCACATCGCGTTATTAATGTCTCTCCTAATAGAGCTGTAGACATTCAGAATTTGAGGAACGATGGGATATTCAAGGTTAATGGGCATAGGCTAAAACTGTATTTTGGACCAGAGACCTGCTGCAAGGGTGTTGGGTCCATGGAACTTGCTGAACCATAGCACATCTATCATTTCTGAGCACCGGTGAGAGGCAGCCTGCTTAGGTCATTTTTAAACTATTCGCCTTCGGAGTTTTATTTCGTAGACTTATTTTTCTGTTCTTTTCGCATTTAATATTCGTTTGGTAGAGTTGTTGTGTGGTTTTAAGCTAGGTTGTGCATCTTTTGGGAAGCACACAGCAACACGTATGGACATCGAACAATCTTCCTTCTAAAGGGAGTTTTCTACCTTCGAATTTTGTACTTCAGCTTTCAATGAATGCGATTTAGTTTTTGTATTATAAATGAGCATGGTTGAATGTATATCTACATTCGGTTTGGGGGTGTTGATCCCTCATTCCGCCATTTATTGAGATTATGCTTGTTATTTCCAACAATGGGGACATTGTTGAGTTTTGGTTTGGGGGTGCATCATGCCTCCGCCTTGTACAGTTTAGTGTCCAATTTTTCAATTTTGTCGCTTTGTCAATTTTTCAAACTGTAATCCAGTATGGGTATGATGCCTCTAGAGTGTGTTTTTGACGAGTTCCTTATATGTGCTCTGACCTTGTGATATAGTTTGGTGCCACTTGAGGGTTAGCTTGCACCATCATGGGTTCATCCCACCCGTTGGTGCTAAGTATTGGGGACTCATTGTTCCCATGTCTTGTTCTAATAGTGGAGATACCCGTGAGATCACAAACACAAGCATGAAAGTGCGTTTTCTGAGTACATTATTGATTATTCTTAAACACGCCTCTCGTCATGTATGTCATGTGCCATAGGACTTGCATCATTTTGTGAATTGCGTGATGGATGCTTTCATTCCATTTTTAGATGGTTGTGGAAGTGATATTAGGGAATGTACGTGTATTGAATTACCTCTATAGCCTAAAAACCACTTACCATATTGTGTGCTCCAAAGCCAAGTTGAGGCCAAACACTTACCCTTTCATTTGGTACCACATTCAACCATATACCCAATAGCCTAAACATATGCCTACCCTTGTACTAATCATGTTAGGATGGGAAATGGTAGTGATGAAAAGGGTCAAAATGGTCCCACAGCGGGTAAAATGAAATAGTTATTGAAAATATGCAAGGAAAGAGGTAAGTTATGCACCCTAAATGCCTAAGAAAGGGAAATTGTAACAACTCAAATGGAGTACAACATTGTAATTGGGAAATTGTTAAGAGAAAAATTTCAAGAAAGATTGTACTTGAAGTGCCATAATGAGAGTGTTTTATGCTAAAAATGCCCAAACGGAATGCAACGTTAAAGGCACAAATGTGGGTTAAATGGTTTCCTAGAGGGTTGCATTTAAGCGAGAAAAGAACATGGTGTGGGAGTAGGGATATATTCTAGCATGATTGGTGAGTTTGAACTCCTAAATTTTCATATTTTTTGTGTAAACTCATTCGACCCCATAGCCACACTATAACCGGTTGAAAAGCCCTATTTGATCCATGTAAGTCTAGTTTGAGAATGTAGGTTGAAGCACGATCTTTCGCATCCATGGCATGGTGACTCGTTCCTAGGATAGTTCATTGCTTAAATCTTATGCAAAATCTTCTTTGCATACTTGTTGTGTGGAACTTAGGACTCTTGAGGAAAGAAAAGAGAGGATCCATGTGAGCTTTAGAATTGAAGCGAATTATGCTCAAGGTATGGGAGTAAGTGGTCCTAAATTCATGAATGCCTTTAGGTGTGGGATTCGTGTTCGTACGAGCCTCCCTTGGGTGTCTCCAAATTGCTCTTGATCTTGTGCATATGTTTTTCTCCTCTCTATCACACCTATTTGTATCATATCACACATGGGACTTGCGGCATTATTGATGTTTTGTTTAGGTATCTAGAAATTACTTTCAGCTGGCGTCTTATTGTTTCGATTAGATTTGATCGAGGACGAGCAAAGGTTTGGTTTGGGGGTGTTTGATCGGGCCAAATATGTAGTATATTTAGGCCCTCAGATCCTTACCTTATGTTCAGTTTTCGTGCGTTTTTGTATCTTTTATGGGTGGTTTTGTGCTTATTTGTAGGAAATGATGCAGAGACAGGCTTGGAGGCATATTGTGGTGATTCCAGTAGAAAAGGGGCGAAAGCGAAGGCAAAGGAACACAAACTGCTCTACAGTGCGGGTCAAGTACGGGTCGCAACCGCACTCCAGCCGCACTAATGTGCATAGCTGGGGCAGAATGCAAGTACAGAGATAAAGTGCGGGTACAGTGCGGGTCAGCTAACTGCACTCCACCCGCACTAATGCCAAACCAGAAAGTTGATGTTGCATCTGAAGATAAAGTGCGGGTACTGTGCGGGTAATCCAACCACACTCTACCCGCACTAATACCAATCCAGAGAAGATGATCATACACCTGACATCAGAGTGCGGGTACCGTGCGGGTCAGCAAACCGCACTCCACCCGCACTTGCACCAAGAACAGAAGAGCATAACTGCATCTGACATTAGAGTGTGGGTACTGTGCGGGTCATCTGACATTGGAGCCACTACAAGGAAGGAGATGTTCTCCAAGGCTTATTTCTATCTCCTCTCTCTTGGTTTCCTAGTTGTAATGAGTAGCTAAATCCCCTCTAAGGGGTTGATGGAGTAGTTAGTGGAATATTGGGCTTGTACATTAACTTGATATTATATTGATATTCATGTCTATCTTCCATTGATCTATTCTTGTTGTGAATGTTTATCATTGATTTCTTGTGTAGATACATCCTCTTTGCAAGATATCTTTGTATTATGTATGAGTATTGCATCTAGATATACATCCTATTTAGTTGTATAATGATCTAAAGAATAGACGGAAAGTCATGAATTCCGACTCTTGAACCGCGGTTTTAATCTAACCTCGATCGTGTTTTCCGGCACTATACATCCTAGGTCGGAATCCGTGAGAGAGTTAGAAGTCATCACTATACATCCTAGGGTGACTATTTGTAATCGGTTGAGTCATTGTTAGGTAGACGAGCTTCATTTCCAGAATCCGATAAACCACCAACTCTATACATCCTAGGTTGGTAGTTTACAAGGATTAATCCCTAATAGGTGGTCTGCACTATACATCCTAGGTTGGCCACCTTCTAGGGATAAATAACCGACTCTATACATCCTAGGTCGGTTACCTTGAATAGCCGTGCTATTGACAAGTTTGTTACATTGCCAGTATTTACTTTCGTATCCATTAACTCCTTAGTTTCCATCATCTATATATCCTTCATTCCATTTCCCCCTTCATTTTATTTACATATTTAATTTAGTATTATTTAGAATTGGTTCACAATCTACATTTTCACCAATTCATGTTTGGCTATTATATATATATACATAACATTGCTTTAGCATTAACTAATTTAGCTAACTCCGCTCCCTGTGGACGACACCCCATTTGCCACTATATTTTTGTTTTCAAACTGATTTAGGCTTTGTGAGGTTTCATTAAATATTATTGACGGACTGATCTTTTAAAACGACTAGAGGAAAAATGTGTCATGTCAGGGAGAACATAGAGTCCAGGCTTCTGGCCCCCCTTTGGAGAGGCTCCCTCCCTGCGACTTTAGAGTTGTCCCTGATTCCATCGTCGATCCAGTCGCAATTGACCGTTTAAGATCGAATTACGGCATCCCCGATAGCTTTTCCATCTCGGTGCCCCCCAAGGGTTATGAGTTCTTCAACCCCCCTAAAGGCGTGCTTCCAATTCATGTGGCGGCTCTCGAGAATGGGGTTAGGCTTCCCCTTCATCCGACTCTTCGGTGAGCTCTTCACGCCATCCAGCTTGCTCCCCTCCAGTTGACGCCTGGCTTCTGGAGGCATCTGATTGGCTTCCTCGTGCTATGGAGGGAACAATGTCAGCTGAGCAAGGTGACGAGAGAGCCGGGAGCTAGCCTATCTTTTCCAGATCGGGAGCCTGTCTGGCGCTCCTCGAGTCCAGTTTTATGCTAAGGCCAAGAACAAGCTCAACTTTGTTATTCCTGGTGCTTTGAAGAAGGACCCCGCCTGGAAGGAAGAATGGATCCTTGCGGGGGATGATTGGGGGAGCTCGATTTTCATTGGAGGGCATGAGTTCGAGGCTCCCACAGCTTTCAGTGACAAACCCTCGTGGGACCGGGACTCCCTGCCCTCTGAATCTGAAGCTAATTTGAAGGCTAATTTAGCCAGGAATTACTTGAACCTTAAGTTCCCAACTGCTGAAGCCTTCGATCCTCGTAGGGTGAACCAATACCTGCGGATCTCAGACGCTACTCCTCGTAAGTGTCATTGAATTGCCTTGCCTTGCCTTGTTGATTAGCTTGGTTCTGATATTTTCCTTTTTAATTTGTTTATTCACAGTTTTTGTCGTTGAACCAGCTTCCCGCAACGTCCAACGTTCTCCTCAAGCTAGAATTCCTCTTCCCTTTGCTGGGGTCGCACTAACTCTTGCTCCATCTACCTCCCCAGCTGGGTCCAAGATGGCCAACCTTGCGTCGCGGGCTTTCCGACGTTTGGGTAAAGCTCCTCAGATTGTTGGTCCGACTGCTTCTGCCCCTTCTGTTGTAGTCGCTAAAGTTGCTACCCCCTCGATTCACCCTTCTGATTCTGCTGCGCTTCCAACCCCCCAAGCTTCGGAGGATTTTGGAAGGGTTGTCACAAGGATTCCTTCCAGCCATTCCCACCCTCAGTCAAGCTCGACGGGGTAGGACGAAGTCCTGGAACAATTCATCGCATCTTGTCCGGGCGGTGGGATCTCCAGGATGGCCTCCATGCCCGTGGATGTCTTGATCACCAAGGGGTCTGCTATCTTAGCTGAGGTAATTGCATTTCCTTCGTACTGCTTCTGCTAATTTGTTCAATCTCTAACTCTGGCTTTGTCTTTTGTAGGCCTTCAAGTTTAACGTAGCGATAGGCCAACAAGTAGCCCTTCTTCGCGACCGGGCAGTAAAAGCCGAAACCGAAGCTGAGAAAGCCATGTGATTGCTCAAGCAGGCTCAATCCTTAGTGGAAGAGATGACCTCCAACCAGGGAAAGGTTTAGATCGAGATGGCTGAGCTTCGTTGTGACCATGAGAGGACGAAGCAATCTTATGATCAAGAGCGTCTTCAATCTACTCGGCCGGCCAGACAGAGGGATTCTTGGAAAGCTGAGGCTAAAAAGTTGGACCTCGAGAATCAGACTTTGATTGCTCAGGTGACCAAGCTGCAAGCTGACCCGGAGACCTCCTTCAGCGATGGATACTTCTACGCTTCCTTTCAGGCCATAGAAGCTCTCCCTCTTCCCTTTGACCTGTCATCTATTGCCGGCTGGGATAGACAGAAAATAATGATTAAGGCTGCTGAGCTATCTCGTCCTGATGGCGACGAAACGGTTCCTTCAAGCCAAGTAGGAGCTGGAAAATAGCCCGTCCAGACAGATCCTCCATTTCCTCCTCCTATCTTTACTGCTTCAAGTCCTGGGGAGTCTTCCAGTAAGGTTCTGTCTTCTCGATCCGAGGGGGACCAGTCTGGAGCTGGGGAAGGAGCTAGGAGCCCATTTGAGGAACCTCTTATAATGGAGATGGAAGGTCGACAGGAGCCACACGGGGTCCATGGCTGCCCTTCTTGATGCGGCTATCCCGCCTGAGGTTATGGATGTAGGGAAAAATTAACTAAAACCGCAGCAGAAGGCAAAAAATAGATTTTCGTATAGTTTAAAATTTTTCTAAAGATTTGAACCTTAACCCTTTAATTAATTAAACACAAATATACGGTTAGAGTTAAATACCTCTTGTCGCGTGATCCGATTGACTTACGTCGATGGTAATCCGCAAGATCTTCAATCCTAGCACGTACGTGAATCACCTAGGAGCGTGGTCTCCCTTTTTTCTTTGAATTGCTTACCTGAGAATGGATGTATGGAACTTCTGATCCTGATCTTCAATCCCAAAACACCAAGAGCCTAGAAAAATAGTTCCGGTCACTTTTGAATTCACAATCGATATGATTGGAACTCGCGTAACCCTAAATCGAAAGTGTGCACAAAACCTTTTGATGTTAAAGGCTTGCAAGTGCCCTATCGAATGAGAACTTATTTTTCTTTTTCTCTCTTGGCCGAAATTCTATGTGTATTGAGTAAGATTTTTATTTTCAAAGCAAACAAAAATCTCTTTCACTCAAGCTTCCTGGTGGCCAAAATTTATCATCTTATATTTATAAGGTGACCGAAATTTCTCCTTCTCAAAATAGGGTTGGCCGAATTCTTTGTGTAGGAAATCTAGGGTTGCCCAATTTCCTTACTTGAAAAGGAATTGTGCTTTTCCCTAATTCCTATCAATTTAAGAATCCTAACCCTTATAGGACTAGGGTGGCCGAATTCTTTGTGTGGTATGAAGTGTAGGTGGACTTAATCCTTACCACATTAGGACTCCTATCACTTAAAAGAATTCTAACCCTAATCCAACACATAGTATTTTATTTATTGATCAGGAAAAGATTTTGATTTAAACTATTAATTAATTAAATAATTAATTAATTTCTATTTAATCAAAACAATAAACTAAAATAATATCTTGGGCTATTTTATTAGCCTTGCCGCCCACACCATATATATATATATATATATATATATATGGGCCTAATATTATTTTTCTTATTTTATTTAATCCATTAGACTTTAAATAAAAGCCCACATGTGAACCAGACTTATTCTTACTAAAAGAAACAAGCCCACATGTCTCCTTTTAATATATTAATATAATAGAGCAGCCCATTAAATAAATAATAGACATATTATATTCTTAATATATTAAATGCAATTCTAGATGGACCCATAAATTGGTCCGGTAGAATATATCAAGTGATCCATGCAAGTACGTGTGGATTCTGGATCTTGGGGGACTATCTAAATTTAAGCTTCAATAGACATAACCTAATCACAATCAACAAATGATTCACTTAGGTCCGATCTATTAATTTTAACTCATTCCACTAAAGAGCTAAAATTGAACTCTTAAATAAAGGTAGAATAAGGAGATGTTTCTCATTCATACCCCAGACAATCTTATAGGAGACGGTGTATCCTCGTGAATAATATCAGTAATCGCCAAGAGCTCATAGACCGCCTATAGCTCTCCAAGTTACCATATTTCCTCATATGACCACATTTTGAACTTGTATATTTTGACTTGTCCAGAAGCCATGTCTTCAATAATTATTATTGAAAACTCAACGTTGAGATTTAATATCCAATACCTCAAAACATCCATATGATGATATTATACTCTCATTTAATAAATGGAGCCACGATGTCCATATCTATAAATGAAGTCCTCTATCGATTAACAAATGAATACCACCAAACTATCGAGGATAGACTATGCTATATAATCGTACTCATTGATAGCTCAAATGATAACACTTGCAACCATAAGTCCATCATTTATCTCAGGATTAAGATCGACTCTCCGATTGTCCTAATAATGAAAAGACTTATATCTAGTGACGGTTCTAGATAAAGTATTTCATTGTGATCCTGTTCAATGAACCCGGTGCACTAGATTCTTTTACTCGAAAACCTTTCGATGATTTTAGACTCATCATAACTCATTTGATCCCACTCAAATGCTAGTAAAAGAATTCTACAACTTTATCAAGATAGAGGTGCCCAACCTTTAACTTAAGTTGTGAACGTTATTCAAGACTAACTAAAGAATTGTGTCTACCTCACACATATCCGGATGTATGAAAAATTCTTCATTTCTCATAGTCTTTTGACCTTATGATTATTTACCTTGACAATTATAATAATAAATGCTATAAGTATTTGTAAGAATCAGAAAACACTTTATTAACATGAAAAGATTGTCAATTACAATATTACACTCTTGCTATTGAGCATAATCCTAACAATGGAAGTAATTGATGAAGTCCTGGAGGAAGATCCTGCTGACCAACAAGTGGAGCCTCTAAATTGAGGGATGGTTTGCGAGGATAACTAAGATGAACAACTACCTGAAGGGGGGGGGGGGGGGGGGGGGGGGGGTCGATGGCGAGGATCGGCGTGAAGGAGGAGGATCGGAAGAGGAAAACCAAGAGAGTTCCAAAGCTTGAATCAGTTCATTCATGACTTGTCTTGATTGCCCGGAAAAGGGGGTGGACACCTCGTTTTGCTCTTATTTAGTTTAGCTTTTTTTATATATATATATATAGCCAGAGCTCGGGGGTTGGGCTCCCCGTTGGATAGATGTAGCCTTACCGAGGGATAGGCTCCTCTTATCTTTAATGAGGAATCAACTTGCTTTGAGAACTCTTGTTCCATTCCTGGTATTGAATAGGAACCAGAATTGCATCCGCAACGACAATTTGTTCATACTTCATTAAAACTTTGTTAGGGAATTCTTATTATGATGATCTTGATCCTACACACGAAAACAAATATTTGTTTTTAAATCCTTCTTAGGAGAGGTAGCCCGATTGAGGCATCAGGAAGGTTGTTCAGCTATTTCCCGGTCTCGAGATTTAGATGGAAACTATGCTCTTACACTCAGACCTTTCTTGGGGGTGGTATCCCGACCAAGGCATTATGAGGGCTATTTAGCTATTTCCTAGTCTCGAGATCTGGATAGCAACTATGCTTTTACACTCAGACCCTTCTTGGGGGTGGTAGCCCGACCAAGGCATCAGGAGGGCTATTTAGCTATTTCCTGGTCTTGAGATCTAGATGGCAACTATGCTCTTACACTCAGACCCTTCTTGGGGGTGGTAGCCCGACCAAGGCATCAGGAGGACTATTTAGCTATTTCCTGGTCTCGAGATCTGGATGGAAACTATGCTCTTACACTCAGACCCTACTTGGGGGTGGTAGCCCGACCAAGGCATCATGAGGGCTATTTATCTATTTCCTGGTCTCGAGATCTGGATAGCAACTATGCTCTTACACTCAGACCCTTCTTGGGGGTGGTAGCCCGACCAAGGCATCAGGAGGTAGCGAGGGGGCTTCCCCAGCTAATCACTTGTCTTGAAGTGTTCATGTTGAATTTCCCATTCAAGGATATAGACACTAATGTTGAACATAGCTGGAGATAAAGATGAAAAATAAAAAATGACTTTATTGATGATTGAGATGTAGTACATCTTTATTAGGGATTCTAATGAAACCTAAATGGGGGTAGTCTGCTTGAAAACTCTCTACTCAAGGGTAGAATTTCCTCAAGTGATCTGCATTCCAAGTGTGGTCGATGGGTCGTATGTCCATGTCTTCGAGTTTGTAGGCTCCATTACGAGCAACTAGCTTTATTAAATATGACTCTTCCCAATTGGTGCTTAAGACTCCATCAGACCTTGTCCGAGTATTCAGGGTCACTTTCCTAAGCACCAGATCCCCTTATTTGAAATTCCGGGCTCTGACCTTTTGGTTGAAATATCTAGCGATCTTGCTTTGGTAGATTGCCACTTTCTCAGCTACCCGGTCTTGTTTCTCTTCTAGGAGGTCCAGATTAGCCCGGAGCTTGACCTCGTTACTTTCGGGCTCAAAGTACTGTACCCTGAACGAGGTTAATTTATGCTCGATGGGGAGGACTGCTTCAATTCTGAAAGCCAGGGAGTAAGGTGTCTCCCCGGTAGCTGTTCTCTTTGTAGTCTCGTATGCCCAGAGGACTTCTGGCAGTTCTTCGGCCCATTTGCCTTTTTTCTGCTGTAGTTTCTTTTTTAGAAATTCTTGATAGTCTTGTTGGTGGATTCCACCAGACCGTTAGTCTGGGGATGGGCTACTGAAACGAGCCTGAGGTCGATCCCCAATCCTTTGCAGAAATCTTTGAATCGGGTGTTGTCGAATTGCTTCCCCAGGTCAGCTATAATGATGAGAGGGGTCCTGAATCTACATACAACGTTGGTTTTGATGAACTTGGTCGTATTCTTTTCTGATATCCGAGAAAGAGGCCCTGCCTCGACCCATCTTGTTGTAGGGAATAATTGCTTAAAACCGCAGCGGAAGGCGAAAAAATAATTTTCGTATAGTTTAAAATTTTTCTAAAGATTTGAACCTTAACCCTTTATTTAATTAAACTCAAATATACGGTTAGAGTTAAATACCTCTTGTCGCGTGATCCGATTGACTTACGTCGATGGTAATCCGCAAGATCTTCAATCCTAGCACGTACGTGAATCACCTATGAGCGTGATATCCCTTTTTCTTTGAATTGCTTACCTTAGAATGGATGTATGGAATTTCTGATCTTGATCTTCAATAGTAAAACACCAAGAGCCTAAAAAAATAGTTCCGGTCACTTTTGAATTCACAATCAATATGATTGGAACTCGCGTAACCCTAAATCGAAATTGTGCACAAAACCTTTTGATGTTAAAGGCTTGTAAGTGCACTATAGAATGAGAACTTATTTTCTTTTTCTCTCTTGGCCGAAAATCTATGTGTATAGAGTAGGATTTTTATTTTCAAAACAAACAAAAATCTCTCTCTATTTTGCTTCTTGGTGGCTGAAAATTTATAACCTTATATTTATAGGTTGGCCGAATTCATTGAATAGGAAATCTAGGGTTGGTTAATTTCCTTACTTGAAAAGGAATTGTCCTTTTCCCTAATTCCTATCAATTCAAGAATTCTAACCCTTGTAGGACTAGTGGTGGCCGAATTCTTTGTATAATAAGGAGTGTACGTGGACTTAATCCTTACCACATCAGGACTCCTATCACTTAAAAGAATTCCAACCCTAATCCAACACATAGTATTTAATTTACTGATCAGGAAAATATTTTGATTTAAACTATTAATTAATTAATTCCCATTTAATCAAAACAATAAAATAAAATAATATCATGGGCTATTTTATTTAGCCTTGCCGCCCACACCATGTATATATGGGCCCAATATTATTTTTCTTATTTTATTTAATCCATTAGACTTTAAATAAAAGCCCACATGTGAACCAGACTTATTCTTACTAAAAGAAACAAGTCTACATGTCTCCTTTTAATATATTAATATAATAGTGCAGCCCATTAAATAAATAATAGACATATTATATTCTTAATATATTAAATGCAATTCTAGATGGACCCATAAATTGGTCCGGTAGAATATATCAAGTGATCCATTCAAGTACGTGTGGATTGTGGATCTTGGCGGGCTATCTAAATTTAAGCTTCAATAGACATAACCTAATCACAATCAACAAATGATTCACTTAGGTCCGATCTATTAATTTTAATTCATTCCACTAAAGAGCTAAAATTGAACTCTTAAATAAAGATAGAATAAGGAGATGTTTCTCATTCATACCCTAGACAATCTTATAGGAGACGGTGTATCCTCGTGAATAATATCAGTAATCGCCAAGAGCTCATAGACCGCCTATAGCTCTCCAAGTTACCATATTTCCTCATATGACCACATTTTGAACTTGGATATTTTGACTTGTCCAGAAGCCATGTCTTCAATAATCATTATTGAAAACTCAACGTTGAGATTTAATATCCAATACCTCAAAACATCCATATGATGATACTATACTCTCATTTAATAAATGGGGCCACGATGTCCATATCTATAAATGAAGTCCTCTATCGATTAACAAATGAATACCACCAAACTATCGAGGATAGACTATGCTATATAATCGTACTCATTGATAGCTCAAATGATAACACTTGCAACCATAAGTCCATCATTTATCTCAGGATTTAGATAGACTCTCCGATTGTCATGATAATGAAAAGACTTATATCTAGTGACGGTTCTAGATAAAGTATTTCATTTTGATCCAGTTCAATGCACCCAGTGCACTAGATTCTTTTACTCGAAAACCTTTCGATGATTTTAGACTCATCATAACTCATTTGATCCCACTCAAATGCTAGTAAAAGAATTCTACAACTTTATCAAGATAGAGGTGCCCAACCTTTAACTTAAGTTGTGAACGTTATTCAAGACTAACTAAAGAATTGTGTCTACCTCATACATATCCGGATGTACAAACAATTCTTCATATCTCATAGTCTTTTGACCTTATGATTATTTACCTTGACAATTATAATTATAAATGATATAAGATTTTGCAGAATCAGAAATCACTTTATTTATATGAAAAGATTGTCAATTACAATATTACACTCTTGCTATTGAGCATAATCCTAACAATCTCCCACTTGCGCTATAGCAAATTTGTCATATCTCTCATTCCCATGTTCTCTAGGTGCCCATCAAAACTCTTCTGAGGTAGAGCCTTTGTGAAGGGATCTGCTAGATTTTCTGCCGACGGGATTTTGGTAATCGTCACGTCTCCCTTATGAACAATCTCCGTTAAAAGATGATACTTTCTTTCAATGTGTTTTCCTCTCTTATGACTTCTTGGTTCTTTTGAAATAGCCACTGCTCCACTGTTGTCACTGTAGATAGTGATCTGCTTATTCGTACTAGGAACTACTTCTAAGTCAATCAAGAATTGGCGAAGCCAAACAGCCTCCTTGGTAGCTTCGCATGCAGCTATATACTCTGCTTCCATGGTGGAGTCAGCAATACAAGATTGCTTGATACTCCTCCAAATGACTGCTCCTCCTCCAAGAGTGAACATAGATCCTGATGTGGATTTTGTAGAGTCAGAATCCGATTGGAAATCAGAATCTGTATACCCAATGGGAATTAAATCCCCTACAGAGTATACAAGCTTATTATCTTTCGTTCTCCTAAGATACTTGAAAATATGCTTGACTGTCGTCTAGTGATCAGGACCAGGTTTCGATTGAAACCTGCTAACTATGCCAACAGCAAAACATATATCTGGTCTAGTACAGAGCATTGCATACATGAGACTTCCAACTGCCGAGGCATATGGAATTCTACTCATGAATTGCTCTTCATGCTCATTCTTAGGAATTTGTTCCTTAGAAAGTTTGATTCCATGCCTAAAAGGTAACATACCTTTCTTGGAATCTTGCATGGAAAACCTAGACAAGATTTTGTCTATGTGTAAAGCTTGGGATAGTGCAATCGTTTTATTCTTTCTATCCCTTATTACTTGGATACCTAGAATAAAACTTGCTTCTCCTAAGTCCTTCATATCAAATTGTTTTGCTAACCCTTCTTTTACTAATATCAATACTTCCACATCGTTTCAAATGAGTAATATATCATCTACGTAAAGAATAAGGAAAACCAACTTGTCACCTTTGATCCTTTTGTATACACAAGGTTCTTCAAGGTTCTGTAAATATCCAAAACCTTTTACAGCTTGGTCGAACCTTATGTTCCAGGATCTGGATGCTTGCTTTAATCCATAAATTGATTTCTGCAACTTGCATACCTTTTCCATTTGGCCCTTTTCAATGAATCCTTCTGGTTGCATCATATAGATGCTTTCGTCAAGACTTCCATTAAGGAAAGCTGTCTTGACGTCCATTTGCCAAATCTCTAAATCTAAAGATGCTGCAATGGATAAGAGTATCCTAATGGATTTAAGCATGGCCACATGAGAGAAGGTTTCCTCGTAATCGATACCTTCTTTCTGTGTGTAACCTTTAGCTACCAATCTAGCTTTAAAAGTTTCCACCTTTCTATCCATACCTCTTTTCCTCTTGTATACCCACTTGCACCTAATGGGTTTTATCCCTTTAGGCAAGTCTACAAGGGACCAGACTTTGTTATCGAACATGGATTCAATCTCAGATTGCATTGCCTTTTGCCAATTGTGATAATCAACATCCTCCATTGCTTCCTTGTACGTATAGGGATTATCGTCGTCAGGGCGATTCTCAACAGATCCTCCTAGACCGATGTATCTTTCAGGTTGGGTTCTAACCCTCCCACTACGACGAGGAATGGTAGGTTGTTGATTTTGTGTTGGAGTGGAAATTACAATTGGGTTAGGTTGTGAAACCTCTTGTGGAATTGTATCTCCTGACATATCATTTCAGGAAAATTCTACTTTTGGGCACAAAATTATTCATATAGTCCTTTTCTAGAAATGAAGCATTTGTTGAAACAAATACTTTTAGATCATTAGGACTATAGAAATAATATCCTTTAGTTCCTTTTGGATACCCCGCAAATATGCATATTTCCGAACGGGACTCCATCTTTTCTGTCTTTCCTTTTAACACATGTGCAGGACAACCAAATATCCTTATGTGTTGTAAAATAGGCTTTCGCCCAGTCCACAACAACTCATATGGTGTTCCAGGAACCGCCTTCGATGGTACCACATTTAGAATATATATTGCAGTTTGTAGAGCATATCCCCAAAAAGAAATAGGAAGTGTTGAATAACTCAACATAGACCTAACCATGTTCAAAAGAGTTCTATTTCTCGTTTCTGCTACCCCATTTTGTTGAGGTGTACCTGGTGCAGAAAACTGAGAAACTATCCCATTATCAATAAGATATTGCTGAAACTCACCAGATAGATATTCTCCACCAAGATCAGATCTCAAGATTTTTATGCGTTTCTCAAGCTGATTTTCTACTTTAGCTTTGAATGCTTTGAACATGTCAAAAGCATCTGACTTATGTCCCATGAGATACACATAACCATATCTTGAGTAATTATCTGTGAAGGTGATGAAGTACTCATATCCACCTTTAGCTTGAATGCTCATATGACCACATACATCAGTGTGTATTAGTCCTAAACATTCAGTGGCTCTTGCACCTTTGGTATTGAATGGCCTTTTGGTCATTTTACCTTCCAAACAAGATTCACAAGTTGGTAGATCATCAGCCTTTAAGTCACTTAAAGGTCTGTCACATACCAATCTTTTAATCCTATTAAGGTTAATGTGACCTAGGCGTAAATGCCAAAGGTAGGTTTCATCTTTTGATAATTTTACTCATTTATGATTAGGTTCCGTTATTTCTATGTCTAACGAGTGAGAGATATTTCTATGCAAAAAGAATAGACCGTTTTCCAATGTACCTTTGCAAACAATTTTGTCATTCTTACTAATAATAAAAGCTTTATTAAAAGTAACCGAATATCCAAATTTATTTAAATAATAAACTGAAATTAAATTCCTCTTGAATTGAGGTACATAATAAACGTCTATTAAATCTAAATGCCTACTAGAACCTATAATAACTCTAATATCTCCCACTGCACTTGCAGACACTAACGATCCGTTGCCCAAGCGCAAATTGATTTCGTTCTTATTCAGCCTTCTCCTTTCTTGGAACCCCTGTAAGGAATAACAAACATGATTAGTGGCTCCAGAGTCTATGATCCAAGAATCTGTAGAATCTGCCAGAAAACATGTTTCAAGATAATTAATTTTACCTTCTTCCTTCTTGTTCTGGGACTTTGGGCAATTTCTTTTCCAATGTCCCTTTTCAGCACAAATGAAGCATTTCCCTTTGATCTTGGTTACTTTCTTGGTCTCCTTCTTGGTAGGCCCAAGTTGCTTTTTCTTCTGTTGTTTCTTGACCTTCTGACAGGTCTTAACAGTAGCAACTTTACCAACCATATGAATCTCTTGACCTTTGCTTTTCACAAGGATCTTTTCAACGCTTTGAACATCTTGCATCAGGCCCTACAGAGTGTATTCCTTTTTGTTCAAGGTGTAGTCCAACTTGAACTAATCAAAGGAATCTGATAGTGAGTTGACAACCATGTCAATTTTGGTCTCACCATCTATCTCAGCGCCATTTAATTCTGCAATATTTAGATGTGCTATGACTTTCATCATGTGATCTTTCACATGCATGTCCATGTTTCATCCTAAGATTCATAAAAGTAGTCACTGCCTCTCTCTTAGTCATCCTAGACCTCATAGCAAACATCTCTTCCAAAGACATCATAATATCAGCAGCAGACCCCATTCCTTCATGCTGCTGTTGCAACACGTCGGAGATAGTAGCCATAATGTAACATTTGGCCACATCATCTGAGGTCTTCCACTACTCATACTCATCTCTTTGCAAAATACTTGATTCATTATTAGGAGCAGGTGGTTTAGGAGTAGTTAGAACAAACTTATGTTTTTCACTTATCAGCAACAACCTGTTAACGGGAATTTTACTCGGGATGAGAAATCTCTGTTAACGCCCTCGAGACCACTACCACGTAGGTGGTGGCCGAAATTATTTATATATATGACAATGGTTTATCTAATGATAAATAAGCAAGAACATTTTTATTTAGCATGCATGGTACACGAGTACAAAGATTTTTCTCTCGTTTCTCTCAACTTTCTTTGGTAAATGGTCGATTGCTAGTCGTATGCCTATCGAATAGTAGTCTCCTTTTTTGTTTCTTTTCTTTTCTATTTATACATGGTTTGTAGGTCAACAGACTGATTCTCCCTTGATTGTCTCAGTGATTGTCTCAGTCTCTTCCCTATCGGGTGGGATTTCTTGCGTTAAATCATTTGACTTTTAGATTGACGTCTGAATTGAGAGTATCGCGGTAGAGATCAGCTTGTTTCCTTTTGGATTTCATTTACTTATGTAGATAATGCTTCCAGGTATGATTTAATTCATTCCTTGTATCCTTCCAGTACGATCCTTATAGGAGTCGTAGGACATGACGAATATGGTATGATGCATCAACCAGGGAGGTTGTTTAGTATTTCGACCTTGATGTCTGAGAAGTTTCATCCAGCTTGGAGCCAGATCTGGCTTCTCTTAACTTTTCCTAAGCTAGACGTGGCCTTGATTGACCTTTTTGAAGCTGGGTGTGGCTTCGACTCACCTCGCGGCCTTCTAGGGACATTCTTCTGTGTCAATCGAGGTACAGACGGGTTTCTTGAGCATTTGCAAGATGACCTTGACTTCGGGGAGCTTCTAGTTTTGATGATGTGGGCTAAGCCCGATCATTCCGGGTTCTGTCTTGGATGTTTCCGGAGCTCGCCCTTGTTCTTGGGGTGGTATCGCAGTTCGGCTCTGGATAGAGAGGTCTCCTGGTGGAAGTTCTTAGGTCCAGGCTTTATCCCAGATGTTTCTGGAGCCAAGCCCTTGTGCCTGGGGCGGCATCGTAGCTTGGCTCTGGATATAAAGGTCTTTAGGTGAAACTTTCGGGTATGGAACCAGGTCTAGTAAGTGGAAAATTTCCCTTTGGTCCTTAGCCAATTTTGGCTATTAACACAACCCAATTTTCCTTTTCCATGTGATATAATTATCTCCAGTTAAAGTGTTATCTTTCAGGATGTTCATAAGTGATGGGGTCATGATTTCTGAATAAAACAAAAAGCATATATAAGTAAATAATCATGATATTTATCTTGAATTAATTAAATAACTCAATCGTGAAAAATTCAACGGTGATCCAACACCCATAAATGTTACGCCTCCTTCGGGAGTTCGCACCATTTACTAGTTGGACTAGGTCCCACCTAATCGTTAACATAACAACCAGCGTTTTCAATTTTAGCCTTGCAATTGTATTAACAAGAACTCTCGGGAGGATATTAATAAAATTACATTGAGTGTGTTACCAAGATATCGACCCTCAATTTTCTCTCACGAAAATCCCTCCTCTGGGAGTAGATCTCGTTTGAGTCAATTGTCTAGTCTATCCTTGTAAGGAAGTATTTTGCTAAATTCCATTCATGGACGCCCCTCGGGGGGATTACCAATAAATAATAAAGCTCAACTAACCTTGGAGGCCATAGGTGCTCTAACACACCTTCTCCCACTCAATTATTTAAGGCGTGTGATTAAATTCCAAAGAATGATTTTACCAAGTTATCTAGATGCCAATTAGATACCTAAATCATTCAATGCATGTTCATACCAAAAGAGATATATGAGTGGCACTCCTATTCTATATGATATGTTATCATACAATAACAAATATTGTAATATTTATACATAAAAATAAATAGCCACAATTTTGGTCCATCCTAGAAAAGCATGTAAATTACAATTGTACGGAATACAAAAAACTCCTTTCTTGGCGAACAAGACTTCAAGCGACCATCTCGCGCACGTAACTCGCGCACCCGAAGATCACCAAGCAGCCCATGCGCACGCCTAGCCCATGCAAGGGCATGAGCTGCCGCATGGCCAGCCCATGCATGGGTTGCAGCGCGCTGCTGCACCGCAACAAGCGCAGGCTGCACCGCAACAAGCGCAGCTGCACGCTTGGTTGCGTGCGCGCTTGTTGTCTCGGTGCGCGCGGGTGCCAAGCTCGGTTCCGGATGCTCCAATTTCTTCAAATCTTAGAGTCTTCGAATCTTGAATATATTACAACTTATTTTATACAATAAAATACTGCAGAAATATATATATATATATATATTTTATTTAAACTACTGCAGTATTTTTTTTTTACAAATAAAAAACTGCACTTATTTTAATACAATAAAGAACTGCACTAAATTTTAATACAATAAAAAACTGCAGTATTTTTACAATAAAATTAATAAGAACTTAGCAACTACCAAGAAGGAATTATGGCGATAATAGACCACCCTTCTTGTTACAATTCTGAAACAAAAAATACATTGAAATTCTAGGACCAAAATCGAGCAATAACAATTCACTTTATAACAACATATATAAATCCATACATTCCACATGTAATTATATATGCGAATACCTAGAGTGCCATCTCTTTCTAAAACATGCATACTCACAATAAAAAGAAATAGATTCACGTATATATACGTTAATTAATTAAGGGTACAACCAAGGCTCTGATACCAATTGTAGGGAAAAATTGCTTAAAACCGCAGCGGAAGGCGAAAAAATAATTTTCGTATAGTTTTAAATTTTTCTAAAGATTTGAACCTTAACCCTTTAATTAATTAAACTCAAATATACGGTTAGAGTTAAATACCTCTTTTCGCGTGATCCGATTGACTTACGTCGATGGTAATCCGTAAGATCTTCAATCCTAGCACGTACGTGAATCACCTAGGAGCGTGGTCTCCCTTTTTCTTTGAATTCCTTACCTTAGAATGGATGTATGGAATTTCTGATCTTGATCTTCAATAGTAAATCACCAAGAGCCTAAAAAAATAGTTCCGGTCACTTTTGAATTCACAATCAATATGATTGAAACTCGCGTAACCCTAAATCGAAAGTGTGCACAAAACCTTTTGATGTTAAAGGCTTGTAAGTGCACTATCGAATGAGAACTTATTTTCTTTTTCTCTCTTGGCCGAAAATCTATGTGTATAGAGTAGGATTTTTTATTTTCAAAACAAACAAAAATCTCTCTCTATTTTACTTCATGGTGGCTGAAAATTCATAACCTTATATTTATAGGTTGGCCGAATTTTCTCCTTCACCAAGTAGGGTTGGCCGAATTCATTGAATAGGAAATCTAGGGTTGGTTAATTTCCTTACTTGAAAAGGAATTGTCTTTTTCCCTAATTCCTATCAATTCAAGAATTCTAACCCTTGTAGGACTAGTGGTGGCCGAATTCTTTGTATAATAAGGAGTGTATGCGGACTTAATCCTTACCACATCAGGACTCCTATCACTTAAAAGAATTCCAACCCTAATCCAACACATAGTATTTAATTTACTGATCAGGAAAATATTTTGATTTAAACTATTAATTAATTAATTCCCATTTAATCAAAACAATAAAATAAAATAATATCTTGGGCTATTTTATTTAGCCTTGCCGCCCACACCATGTATATATGGGCCCAATATTATTTTTCTTATTTTATTTAATCCATTAGACTTTAAATAAAAGCCCACATGTGAACCAGACTTATTCTTACTAAAAGAAACAAGTCTACATGTCTCCTTTTAATATATTAATATAATAGTGCAGCCCATTAAATAAATAATAGACATATTATATTCTTAATATATTAAATGCAATTCTAGATGGACCCATAAATTGGTCCGGTAGAATATATCAAGTGATCCATGCAAGTACGTGTGGATTGTGGATCTTGGGGGACTATCTAAATTTAAGCTTCAATAGACATAACCTAATCACAATCAACAAATGATTCACTTAGGTCCGATCTATTAATTTTAATTCATTCCACTAAAGAGCTAAAATTGAACTCTTAAATAAAGATAGAATAAGGAGATGTTTCTCATTCATACCCTAGACAATCTTATAGGAGATGGTGTATCCTCGTGAATAATATCAGTAATCGCCAAGAGCTCATAGACCGCCTATAGCTCTCCAAGTTACCATATTTCCTCATATGACCACATTTTGAACTTGGATATTTTGACTTGTCCAGAAGCCATGTCTTCAATAATCATTATTGAAAACTCAACGTTGAGATTTAATATCCAATACCTCAAAACATCCAAATGATGATACTATACTCTTATTTAATAAATGGGGCCACGATGTCCATATCTATAAATGAAGTCCTCTATCGATTAACAAATGAATACCACCAAACTATCGAGGATAGACTATGCTATATAATCGTACTCATTGATAGCTCAAATGATAACACTTGCAACCATAAGTCCATCATTTATCTCAGGATTTAGATAGACTCTCTGATTGTCCTGATAATGAAAAGACTTATATCTTGTGACGGTTCTAGTTAAAGTATTTCATTGTGATCCAATTCAATGCACCCAGTGCACTAGATTCTTTTACTCGAAAACCTTTCGATGATTTTAGACTCATCATAACTCATTTGATCCCACTCAAATGCTAGTAAAAGAATTCTATAACTTTATCAAGATAGAGGTGCCCAACCTTTAACTTAAGTTGTGAACGTTATTCAAGACTAACTAAAGAATTGTGTCTACCTCATACATATCCGGATGTACAAACAATTCTTCATATCTCATAGTCTTTTGACCTTATGATTATTTACCTTGACAATTATAATTATAAATGCTATAAGATTTTGCAGAATCAGAAATCACTTTATTTATATGAAAAGATTGTCAATTACAATATTACACTCTTGCTATTGAGCATAATCCTAACACTTGTGAAGTAGTTGATAGCCACGATAGCATGTTTCATTTGTCCTGGAGCGGTTGGGAGTGGTCTAATTAGGCCGATTCCCCACATGGCAAAGGGGTAAGGTGAACTGAGGGACGATAGTCGCTCAGGTGGCTGGTGGTTCAAGTTTGAAGTTCTTTGACATGGCTCGCAAGATTGAACAAAACTCATTACGTCTTGGTGGATGGTCGGCCAATAGTACCCCATACGAAGAACCTGATATGCTAGAGCTTCCCCACCTATGTGGTTCCCACAGTCCCTAGAGTGGACCTCTCTTAGTGCCCATTTAGCATCATCAGGATGCAAGCATCTAAGTAAGGGGAGGGATCTGCCCCTTCTATAGAGGTACCCATATACCAAACAATATCGGATCGAGAGTCTTTTAATTCTTCGGGCTTGGTCAGGCTCTTCGGGGAGCTCTCCTTCAAGGAGATAGGCAGCGATCGGGTCCATCCAGCAAGGCTGGCGATCTAGGGAGCATATTTCTTTATTTGTGGCTATGCTTGGTTGGGAGATCACTTGGAGGGGAATTCCCTGTGGTAAGGATTGGCCTCCATTTGCAGCTATCTTAGCCAGAACATCTGTGCGGTGGTTTTGGTGTCGAGGCACCTGATCGATCTTAAATCCCTTAAACTTATTTTTTAGCAACTGAGCTAGCTTTAGGTAGGCAGCCATATTATCTCCCTTTGCTTGGTACACCCCAGTCACTTGATTGACTACAAGTAATGAGTCGCTCTTGATTTGTAAGTAGTCGGCCTCTAGTTCGATGGTTGCCTTCATCCCGGCTAGGAGGGCTTCATACTCTGCTTCATACCTGGTTGAGGTCGGTGTAATAGACACACATACGCCACTTCCCATTCGCCTTCGTAACCATGACCACGTTGGCGATCCATTCGGGATAGCGTACTTCTCAGATAAACCCTGCCTTGATCAATTTATCTACCTCTCCCTGCACCGCAGCGTTCCTATCAGCGTTGAAGTGACGCCTCTTCTTTTTGACGGCCTTGATTGTTGGGTCTACCGCTAGTCGATGGGCAGCCAATGATACCTTGATTCCAGGCATTTCATCATGGCTCCAAGCGAAGATGTCGCTGAATTCCCTGAGAAGATTAATTAAACCTTCTTTCACTTCTGGTTCAAGGGTGGCCCCGATCTTGACAACCTTGGATGGATCGTCATTTCTGATGGGTATCTCCTCTAGTCTATCTACGGGTTGCCCGCTGGACCACTCCTTGCTCAGTTCCTCCTTATAAGGTATAATAGGTTCACTTTCTGGTTGCTCAGGATGCTCCGCAGGCTCCATCTCTTCCTGGATTATCCGGGATGTTTCCATGTCCTCCTGGACGAATGCCATATGTAGGCAATATTTTGCTAAAGCTGTAGGATTGGCAGACACTGCGTAGCACTTCCTAGCTACCTGCTGGTCTCTGTGTACCTCCCCCACCTTGGTTTCAACCGGGAATTTCAGGACGTTGTGGTATATGGACAAGACTCCCTTCAAGGAGGATAAGAATGGTCTCTCTAGGATGGCGTTGTAGGCCAATGGGGTGTCAACCACAACAAAGTCGATCACAATATTCTGTTAGAGAGGGGTGGTTCTGATGATTACTGGGAGGATCACCGACCCCACTGGTATGACAGAATCTCCCGAGAACCCATAAAGTGGAGTTGTACAGCTATTGTAACACCATTGCTTCAGATTTAGTTTTTCCAAAGTATCCTTGGAGAGGATATCTACACTGCTACCCGTATCTACTAGCACACGATGGACCAGACAGTTGGCAATCTATATTGTGATTACCATGGGATCATCATAAGGTTGCACGGTGTTGAAGACATCTGCTTCAGTGAAAACGATCTGTGCCGACTGGTAGGACTCTAGTCGAGCTTTGGCTGACCTTAAAGACCCCCTGGCTTTCTTCTATGCGAGGAATCTTCCTTGCATGGTTTTTTCAGGAATTATTTGAAGTGCCAGCTAGTGTGGGCCCTCCGCTGATGGTGTGTATCACCTGGATTTGTTGCATTAAGCCAGTCTGTTCCCCCTTTCTCTTCTCCACATCCTCACGGATCTCGGCTTGTACCTCTCCTTCCAGTCTGAATGTTATCTCTGATCTGTTGTAAGAATTCAATCAAGCATCCCCCCCTTATCAGGGCTTCAATCTGGTTGCGTAAATTATAGCACTATGAAGTGTTGTGGCCCACGTCTTCATGGAAGTCGCAGTAGTGTTCTGGACCTCCATCTGTTGAACGAAGCTCTCCAGGTGGCATAGAGGATCTTCCGTTCCAGAGAACTTATCTGCCGGCATTTTGAATTTTGGTGGGAGCTCCGCTTTCCCGGATCCTCCTAGTGAAGGGAGCGTTCATCTCACTCAGGGAATCCTTTATATCCTTCTTATTCTTTCCTTTCCTTATCTGCTGGACCTCCTTCTGTAGCTTTTCCAGTTGATCCCTCAGTCGCTTGTTCCCAGGTTTTTCTTAATTGACCTCAGATTCTTCACTGCCGAGTCTCTCAGATGAGCTGGCAACCTCTATCCGGTCCTCTTCATGGATAGGATCTATTCGGGAAGTTTGTCTACACTCCTCCTCTTGGGCCTGGGTGTACCTCTTTGATGCCGTTGGCCGAGGTACCTCTCGTTGCTCTCGGGTCAAGGCATCTGCAGCAGATTTAACTCATCTGGGTTGATATTGTGAAGGTCTTTTCATAACTGGGGGCATGTGTCCTAGCCTATCCTAGATCGAAAGTTGGGATCTAGTCCTGCCCCGAGCTGGCTCTAGAAGAAGAAGTCCCAGGCGATCGAAGGCAGGCTGCCTAGCTCCGAACCTTCTTGGCTTTCCATGATCATTCAGGTTGGCTGGCTGGACCGTGATGCCTTCAGCAAGCAGGCGGATGCAGACGGTTTCCACGAAGGCTGCCGGCTTGTTAGTCGAGCGTGGCCTGGCTCACTATAGGGTGGCTAGAAGCCCGCACATTAGTTGTTGGGACCGGAGCTTGGCTGCCATACCCTGATTTTCTCCCCTTTCTTTGGGCCTTTTGCTTAGGCCTCACCGGGGGTTGCTTCAAAACTCCATGTTGGCCTTGGGAAGAGGGGAGCCTCATAGTTCCTGTAAGACAACGAAAATGTCAATGCAAATAGTTGATCTGATTAACTGGGTGCAGGTTTTCTTCTCACAGATGGCGCCAGAAAGTGTTAACGGAAATTAAGCTCGGGGCAATAAATCATAGTTAGCACCCTCGAGATCATTACCACGTAGGTGATGACCAAGGTAGAACGTATATATGTAACAATGCCTAATGAAATGACAAGGAAACAAAGATATCATTAGCTACTCAAAAGAATTTAAAAAAAAGGCTTCTTCTATTGATAATATGTGATATACATCTCTCTTTGCTCTCAATTCTCTCTAAGGGTGTCGTTGGGTACTTGTCGTGTGCTTGTCGAATAGTAATCTCCTCTTTTCAGAAGGCTCAAGTCCTTCTTTTATACATTGTCTTCATAGGTCAAACTAATTGATTCTCCCCCTTGATTTTCTCCATCCTTTCCCTCCTTATCGGACAGGGATTTTATATTTAAATGTCATTGACTTTGAGTTAATTGCTGAATCGAGGATATCTTGGTGGAGATCAATTTGTTTCCTACTTGGACTCTATTATTTGTTCTGTACACATGTAATGTCTTAAGATATGATCCTGTGTGTCTTCAGGTCTAGCATGTTCTCGCAGGGATCGTCGAATATGGCATGTAATGTGGCGGGGTACATCAGGTAGTGAGGTCGATCAGTGTTCTAGCCCTGATATAAAGGAATTTCGTCTAATTAGAAGCTAGGTCCATCCTCCCTTGACCTTTTGAAGCTAGGTGCGGCCTCCCGCGGACACCTTGCTATGTCAGCGAGGTACTGGCGAGCTTCTGGAGAAGTTATGAGGTAATCCCGACTTCGGAGGGGAATTTCCTGTTTTCAGGTTCGGTGACGCGGGCTTGATCTGATCATTCCTAGCTCTATTCCGGATGTTTCTGGAGCCCGTCCTTGTTCTTGCGGGGCTGGTACCGTAGCTCGGCTTTGGATAACATGGTCTCCTGGTGGATGATCTCGGGCATGGAGCCTGGCCTGGAAGGTGGAAAATTTCCCTTTGGTCCTTAGCCAATTTTGGCTATTAACATAAATATTAGTGGAAATACATAACTTGTAAAAAATTCTACCATTAATAGAAAATCACAATAACAGTAGAGTAGACATTGGGAAAATATCAAAAAAGAAAACAAATAGACCGTATGAAAACATCAGGAGAGAAAACAAAAAGGAAAATAAATGTTTGTCACTTGATTTGAATTTTGAATCAATTTTAGATTACTAAGCATAGAAACAATTTTGAATATTGAGTGCTTCAGGTTTTGAGTTTTCTTCAGTTTTTATGGATTGGATAGATGACATTCTTTGTTCATCTAGGTTTTCTGTTTTATTGAATGGGGCCCCAGAGGGTTATTTCTGTTGCTCCAGCGGGGTTTGTTAGGGAGATCCGCTCTCTCTACTTTTGTTTGGTATTGCAGAGGACTTCCTTTGTAAATTATTGACGAGAATGGTGGGTTCTTCTCAGATTCAACCGATTTCTTCCCTAAGGGGTTTTTTGGCTCCAACTCATTTGCTCTATGCAGATGATATTTTGATCTTGTACAGAGGCACTCAAAAGACTCTGAAGAGTATCATGGGTGCTTTTGGGGATTATGGTGATATTTTAGGCAAGTTGGTTAACTGGGGTAAGTCCTCCATTTATTTTGGATCTTCTGTCTCCCTTTCTTGGATCGGTAGTTTGCAGTCTCTGGTTGGTATGCAGATTGGGCAAGTTCTGTTTTCTTATTTGGGAGTCCCTTTGTTTCGGGGTAAGCCTCGAAAGACGATGTTACGGCCAATTGCGGATAAGATCTTGTCTAAGTTCACTAAATGGAAAGGCAAGTCCTTCTCACTAGCCGGTCGTGCTACTTTGATTAGGTCGGTCATCACTGGTTCTGTTAACAGAAAATTTGCTCAAGGTGAGAAATCTCAGTTAACACCCTCGAGACCACTACCACGTAAGTGGTGGCCAAGGTTGAATGTATGTTTGACAGTGCCTAGTAAAATGACGAGGAGTATTGGTACTATTATCCATCAAAGAGAATCAAAAATGCTTTCTTTATTAATAGTGTGTGATATACAGATCTCTCTCAAATTGCTCTCAATTTCTCTAGGGTGTAGTCGGGTTCTTGTCGTATGCCTGTCAAAAAGTAGATCCTCTTTCTGAAGGCCGAAGTCCTCCTTTTATACATTGTCTTTATAGGTTAAACTAACTGATTCTCCCCTTGATTTTCTCAATCCCTTCCCTCCTTATCGGACGGGATTTAAATGTCATTGACTTTGCGTTAATTGCTGAGTTGAGAATATCTTGGTGGAGATTAATTTGTTTCCTGTTTGGACTCTATTACTTGTTCTGTACGTATGTAATATCTCAAGATATGATCCAGTGTATCTTCATGTCTTAGTAGAATGATCCCTCATAGGGGTCATTGAATATGGTATATATTGCCTTGTATGGTGAGGTATATCAGATAGTGAGGTCGATCAGTGTCTTAGCCCCGATATTCAGGAGCTTAGTCTAGCCTGGAGCTAGGTCTGACCTCCTTTGATCTTTTGGAGCTAGATGTGGCCTTCTACGGACACCCCTCTATGTCAGTAGGGTATAGGCGAGCTTCAGGAGAGGTTACGAGGTAATCCCGACTTCGGGGGGTGGGGGGGTTTCCTGGTTTCAGGTTTGGTGATGCGGGCTCGATCTGATCGAGCCGGGCTCTACTCCGGGTGTTTATGGAGCCCGTCCTTATTTCTGTGGGGCGGTATCGTAGCTCGGCTTCGGGTAATGTGGTCTCCTGGTGGATAACCTCGGGCATGGAGCCAGACTAAGAGGGTGGAAAATTTCCCTTTGGTCAGTAGCCAAATT
Organism: Dipteronia sinensis; assembly: GCA_033220585.1. Classification (NCBI taxonomy): domain Eukaryota; kingdom Viridiplantae; phylum Streptophyta; class Magnoliopsida; order Sapindales; family Sapindaceae; genus Dipteronia; species Dipteronia sinensis. The sequence goes on from JANJYJ010000987.1 coordinate 229,648, forward strand.
TGGCTATTAACAGAAGTCCCCTCTGACTTGAACACTGGTTGACGAGTTTAGGGTTGGAGTCAGATTTTCTATTTTATTTGGGAAATTTTTCCTACTTTACTGTTACCAGAATCCTTGGGGAATCCTCCCATTAACTCCGTGAGTGATGTGGCGGGAGCTGATTGATTTATTTCCGAGTTAATCCGGCTGCGTTACGGCAGTCTCCGATATTTTAGGTGATCTTACCCGAAAATCTCGACGGCTCGTGCTGCTGCTCTCTTACCTATATATACTTGTTCATCTTAACAACTTCCTCATATCTTTCAAATTTCAAATTTTCCCAAGATAAACTTTTTCTCAAGTATATCTTTTTCTTCATTCCTCATCTTCACCGACTTCATTCCATCATGTCGAAAACCAGTCGCGACTCCGTTGATTCCATGGTTGACGGCAAAGAGGTTTTCAGCCTTGCCCCTAGAAAACGGGCAAGGAGGAGCTTAGATAGCGATGATTCTCCACCCAATCCGTAACGATGGCAGTCGAACAGGAACGTGTCCATTGGGACCGGGTTTTCTAACCATCCCGACCATCCTCTGGATCTGGCCGATGAAGATTCTGATAAAGAGGTTGGCGGCGACGCCAGGGGGGGGGGGAGCATTAAGTCTTGGCTTCTGGCCCCATTTGGAAAGGCTTCCTCCCTATGACTTCAAGGCTGTCCCTGATTCCACCGTTGATCCGAACGCGATTGACTGTTTGAGGTCTAAGTACGGCATTCCCAACAGCGTTTCTATCTCAGTACCTCCCAAAGGTTACGAGTTCTTCAATCCCTCCAGAGGCTTGCTTCCAATTCATGTGGCGGCTCTCGAGAATGGGGTTAGGTTTCCCCTTCATTCTACCCTTCGGCGAGCTCTCAACGCCATCCAGCTTGCTCCCCTCTAGTTGACGCCCGGCTTCTGGAGGAATTTGATTGGCTTCCTCGTGCTGTGGAGGGAACAATGCCAGCTGAGCAAGGTAATGAGAGAGCCCGGAGCAGAGGAGTTGGCCTACCTTTTCCAAATCGGGATCCTATCTGGTGCTCCCCGAGGTCAGTTCTATACTAAAGCCAAGAACAAGCTCAACTTTGTCATTCCTGGCGCTTCGAAAAAGGACCCTGCCTAGAAGGAAGAGTGGATCCTTGCGGGGGGGGGCGGGGTGATTGGGAAAGCTTGATTTTTATTAGGGGGGCATGAGTTCGAGGTTCCCACAGCTTTTAGTGACAAACCATCGTGGGACTGGGACTCCCTGCCTTATGAATCTGAAACTATTTTGAAGGCTATTCTAGCCAGGAACTACTTGAACCTAAAGTTCCCAACTGCTGAGGCCTTCGATCCTCGCAGGGTGAATCAATACATGCGGATCTCCAATGCTACTCCTCGTAAGTGTCACTGAATCGTCTTGCTTTGTCTTGTTGGCTCACTTAGTTCTGACGTTTCCTTTTTTGTTTTGTTTACTCACAGTTTTTGTTGTTGAGCCAGCTTCTCGCGACGTCCAATGATCTCCTCAGGCTCGAACTCATCTTCCCTTTGCTGGGGTCGCACCAGTTCTTGCTCAATCTACCTCCCAGCTAGGTCTAGGATGGCCAACCTTGCATCGCGGGCTTTTTGGGCTTTGAGTAAAGCTCCCCAAGCTGTTGGTCCAACTACTTCTGCCCATTCTGTTGTTGTTACTAACGTTGCTACTCCCACGATTGGTCTTCCTGATTTAGCTACGCTTCCAACCCCCCGAGCTTTGGAGGACTTTGAGGCGGGTGTCGCAGGGATTCCTCCTAGCCGTTCCCGCCCTCAGTCGAGCTCGACGGGGCAGGATGAAGTCCTGGAACAATTTATAGCATCCTGTCCGGGCGGGGGGCTCTCTAGGATGGCCTCAATGCCCGTGGATGTCTTGCTCACCAAGGGCTCTGCTGTCTTAGCTGAGGTAATTGTATTTTCTCTGTATTGCTTCTGCCAGCTTGTTCAATTTCTAACCCTAGCTTTGTATTTTATAGACATTCAAGTTAAATGTAGCCATGGGTCACCAGGTAACCCTCCTTCATGACTAGGGCTTCCAAGGCTGAAGCCGAAGCTGAGAAAGCCATGGGATTGCTCAAGCGAGCTCAGACCTTAGTAGAAGAGATGACCTCTAACCAAGGAAAAATTTAGGTCTAGCTGGCCGAGCTTCGTTGTGATCATGAGAGGACGAAGCAGTCTTATGATCAGGAACGTCTCCAATCTACCCGGCAGGCCAAGCAGAGGGATTCTGGGAAAGCTGAGGCTAAAAAGTTAGACCTCGAGAATCAAGATTTGACTGCTCAGGTGACCAAGCTGCAAGCTGACACAGAGACCTCCTTTAGTGATGGATATTTCTACGCTTCCTTTCAGGTCGCAGAGGCTCTCCCCCCTCCTTTTGATCTATCATCCATCACCGGTTGGGATAGAAAGGAGATAATGATAAAGGATGCTGAGTTGTCTCCCCCTGATGATGGCGAGGCGGTTCCCTCTAGCCAGGCAGAAGCTAGAAAGCAGCCCGTCCAGGCAGATCCTCCATTTCCTCCTCCTATCTTTACTACTTCAGGTGTTTGGGGAATCTTCAAGCAAGGTTCTGTCCTCGTGATCCGAAGAAGATCAGCTAGGAGCTGGGGAAGGAGCAAGGAGCCCGTATGAGGAACCCTCTATAATGGAGATGGAGGTTGACAGGAGCTAGACGGGGTCTATGGCTGCCCTTCTTGATGCAGCTATCCCGCCTGAGGTTATGGTAGTGATTAACAAAGTCCTGGAGGAAGAGCATGTTGATCAACATGATCTTCCTCCAGGACTTCGTTAATCACTACCATAACCTCAACATGAGGAGCCTCTGAATGGAGAGGTGGTGGGCAAGGATAACCAAGGCCAGCAACCACCTAAAGGGGGGTTGATGGTGAGGATCAGCATGAGGGAGGAGGATCATCAGGGGGAAATCAAGAGAGCTCCAAGGCTTGATGCTGCCTGTTCATGATTGGCCTTAATTGCCCGGAAAAGGGGGGTGGGCACCTCAGTTTTACTCATGATTAGTTTAGTTGTTTTTTTTTGTAGCCCGTATTCGGAGGTTGGGCTCCCCTCTTGATGGATGTAGCCTTACCGGGGGATATGCTCCTTTGTTTTTAATGAGAAACTGACTCGCTTGAGAAACTCTTGTTTTATTCCTGGTCCTGACTAGGAACCAAAACTGCATCCTTGATGATAATTTGTTCACACTTTACTCTAATGATTTATTCATACTTCATTCTGGCTTTGTAGGGAATTCTTATCTGGATGATCTTGATCCTGCAAATGAAAACAAATATTTATATTTAAATCCGTTTCAGAAGAGGTAGCCCGATCGAGGCATTAGGAGATATTTAAATCCGTTTCAGGAAGGTAGCCCGATCGAGGCATTAGGAGAGTTGTCTAGCCATTTCTTGGTCTCGAGATCTCGGTGGCAACTAAGCTCTTACACTCAAAACCTTGTTGGGGGTGGTAGCTCAACCGAGGCATCAGAAGGGCTGTTTAGCTATTTCCTGGTCTTGAGATCCGGATGGCAACTATGCTCTTACACTCAGACCCTTCTTAGGGGGTGGTAGCCTGACCAAGGCATTAGGATAGCTGTTTAGCTATTTCCTGGTCTCAAGATCTGGATGGCAACTACGCTCTTACACTCAGATCCTTCTTGGGTGTTGTAGCCCGACCAAGGCATCAGGAGGGCTGTTTATCTATTTCCTGGTCTCAAGATCTGGATGGCAACTATGCTCTTACACTCAGACCCTTCTTGGGGGTGGTAGCCCGACCAAGGCATCAGGAGGGCAGTTTAGCTATTTCCTGGTATCGAGATCTGGATGGCAACTATGCTCCTACACTTTAGACCCTTCTTGGGGGTGGTAGCCTGACCTAAGGCATCAGGAGTTTAGATATTTCCTGGTCTCAAGATCTGGATGGTAACTATGCTCTTACACTCAGACCCTTCCTGGGGGTGATAGCCCGACCAAGGCATCAGGGGTAGCGAGGGGGCTTCCCCGGCTAGTCACTGGTCTTGAGGTGTCTATGTCGAATTTCCCAGTCGAATATGTAGATACTAATGTTTAACATAGTCGGAGATAAAAAAAATGACTTTATTGATGATCAAGATGTAGTACATCTCTATTAGGGATTCTAACGAAACCTAAATGGAGGTAATCTGCTTGAAAACTCCCTGCTCGGGGGTAGAATTTCCTCAAGTTATCCGCGTTCCAAGTGTGGTCGATGGGTCGTCCATCCATGTCTTCGAGTTTGTAGGCTCCTTACGAGCAACTAACTTTATCAAATATGGCCCTTCCCAATTGGGGCTTAGGACTCCATCTGACCTTTTCCGAGTATTCAAGGTCACTTTCCTAAGCACCAGATCCGCTTCTTTGAAATTCTGGGCTCTGACCTTTCGGTTGAAATATCCAGTGATCTTGCTCTGGTAGATTGCCACTTTCTCCGCTACCCGGTCTTGTTTCTCTTTTAAGAGGTCCAGATTAGCCCGGAGCTTGACCTCGTTACTTTCGGGTTCAAAATGCTACACCTTGAATGAGGTTAATTTATGCTCGATGGGGAGGACCGCTTCAACTCCGAAAGCGAGGGAGTAAGGTGTCTCCCCGGTAGCTGTTCTCTTTGTAGTCCGGTATGCTAAGAGGACTTCTGGCAACTCTTCGGCCCATTTGCCTTTTTTCTGCTGTAGTTTCTTCTTCAGAAGCATCTTGATAGTCTTGTTGGTGGACTCCACCAGCTCGTTTGTCTGGGGATGGACTACTGAAGCGAGCCTGAGGTCGATCCCCAATCCTTTGCAGAAATCTTTGAATCGGGCGTTGTTGAACTGCTTGCCCAGATCGGCTATAATGATGAGAGAGGTCCTGAATCTACATACCACGTTGGTTTTGATGAACTTGGTCATATTCATGTTAATAGCCAAATTTGGCTAGGGACCAAAGGGAAATTTTCCACATCTTTAAACCTGGCTCCATGCCCGAGGTCATCCACAAGGAGACCATGTTACCCTGGAGCCGAGCTACGATACCGCCCCACGGGAATAAGGACTGACTCCAGAAACACCCGGAGTAGAGCTCGGCTCGGTCAAATCTAGCCCGCATCACCGAACCAAAAACCAGGAAATCCCCCTGAAGTCGGGACTACCTCGCAATCACTCCTGAAGCTCGCTTATACCTCGCTGACATAGTAGGGTGTCCGTAGGAGGCCGCACCTAGCTCCAAAGGGTCAAGGGAGGCCAGACCTAGCTCCTGGCTAGACTGAACTTCTGAATATCGAGGCTAAGACACTGATCGACCTCACTATCTGATGTACCTCACCATAATATACACCATATTCAACGACCCCTATGGGAGATCATGCTAAACCTGAAGACACACAGAATCAAATCTTAAGACGTTACATACGAACAGAACAAGTAATAGAGTCCAAGTAGGAAACAAATTGATCTCCACCAAGATATCCTCAACTCAACGATTAACTCAAAGTCAATGACATTTAAATGTAAAATCCCGTCCGATATGGAGGGGAGGGATGGATAAAATCAAAGGGAGAATCAATTAGTTTAACCTATGAAGACAATGTATAAAAGAAGGACTTCGGTCTTCTGAAAGAGGAGACTACTTTTCGACAAGCATATAACAACAACCCTACTACACCCTAGAGAGATTGAGAGCAATTGGTAAATATTTGTAAACGATACACCATTCATAAGAATAAAGAAACATTTTCATTCTCTTTTGTTCATTCCCTTTTGATGGTATTGATAATAGTATCTTCTTTGTCATTTTTAATTGGCACTGACTAGAATACACTCTACCTTGACCACACCTCCGTGGCAGTGGTTTTGAGGGTGTTAATTGAGATTTCTCACCCCGAGTAAAATTTCTGTTAACATATTCTTTTCTGATATTCGAGAAAGAGGCCTGCCTTGACCCATCTTGTGAAATAGTCGATAGCTACGATAGCATATTTTACCTGTCCGGGAGCGGTGGGAAGAGGTCTAATTAGGTCCATCCCCCATATGGCAAATGGGTAGGGTGAACTGAGAGACAACAGTCGCTCAAGTGTCTGGTGGTTCAAGTTTGAAGTCCTTTGACATGGCTCGCAAGATTGTACAAAGATTCTTACGTCTTGGTGGATGGTTGGCCAGTAGTACCCTATACGAAGCACATGATATGCTAGAGCCTCTCCACCGATGTGGTTCCCGCAGTCCCCAGAGTGAACCTCTCTTAGTGCCCATTTAGCATCGTTAGGATGTAAACATCTAAGTAAGGGGAGGGATCTACCCCTTCTGTAGAGGTACCTGTCTACCAGGCAATATTCTTGATCGGGCTCCTCGGGGAGCTTTCCCTCTAGGAGGTAGGCAACGATTCGAGTCCATCCAGCAAGGCTGACGATTTAGGGAGCAGATTTCCTTATTTGTAGCTATGCTTGGTTGGGAGATCACTTGGAGGGGAATTCCTCATGGTAAGGATTGGCCTCCATTTGCAGCTATCTTAGCCAGAACATCCGCACGGTAGTTTTGGTGATGAGGCTCCTGATCGATCTTGAGCCCCTTAAACTTATTTTTAAGCAACTGAGCCAGCTTTAGGTAGGCACCCATGTTATCTCCCTTCGCCTGATACACCCCAGACAACTGATTGACAAAAAGTAATGAGTCACTCTTGATTTGTAGGTAATCGGCCTCTAGTTCGATGGCAGCCTTCATCCCAGCTAGGAGAGCTTCGTACTCTGCTTCATTATTTGTGGCTTTAAACTCGAATCTGAAATAGTGACAGAATTCAGTCCCCTCCGGGTCTATTAAAACTACGCCAGCTCATCCCCCAGCTTGCCTGGATGCTCCATCTATATATAGAGGGTCCAGGACTTACAGCCTTCTGGCCAATTGTCGATCTCGGAGGTCTTTTCAGGGATCTCATTTAGTGCTGCGGGATTCTCTTAACCTGGGAGCGCTGAAAACTCTGCCGCGAAGTCTGCCAAAGCTTGTGCCTTAATCGTGGTTCGGGGCTTATATTTTAAATCAAACTGAGTGAGCTCTAGGGCCCATAAGACTAGCGTTTCGGACACATCTGGTCTTTGTAAGAATTGGCGGAGAGGTTGGTCCGTCACCACTACTATTGAATGAGCTTGAAAGTAGGGACGAAGCTTCCTCGCCGAGATCACCAGAGAATAAGCGAGCTTTTCTAGGAGAATATAATTTTTCTCTGACTTGGTTAAAGCATGACACACATAGTATATGGGCCTTTGAATCCCGTCGCCACACTCCTTGGCCACAGCTCCGCTTACTGCAGTTTCTGAGACGGCTAGGTAGATCTGCAGCTCCTCTCCAGGGACCTGGTTTGACTAACAGCGGTGGGCTTGTTAGGTATTTTTTTCAAGGCTTGGAAAGCTTGCTCCCTCTCTTGGCTCCATTTCATGTTTTTCCCTTGTTTGATGGCTTTGAAGAAAGGGAGGCATTTATTGGTGGAGCGAGAGATAAACCTGTTGAGCGCCGCTACATGCTCAGTCAGAATTTGTACCTGTTTGAGTGATGTAGGGGGATTCTAGGTCCAAGATAGCTTTGATTTTTTTCTGGGTTGGCCTCTATGCCTCTCTCATGAACCATGAAACCTAGAAACTTCCCCGTTGTTACCCCGAAGGCACACTTGGAGGGGTTCAACAGCATCTGGTTTTCTCTTTGTATAAGAAAGGTCTTGCGAAGGTCTTCCCGATGTCCTTCTGCGGTTGGTGATTTTGTGATCATGTCGTAGATGTATACCTCCATCGTCCTTCCGATCTCGGGCTTGAACAGCTTGTTAACCAGCCGCTGGTATGTAGCCCCTGCATTCTTCAAACCAAATGGCATCACCTTATAGCAGTACAAGCCCTGCCCAGTAATGAAACTGGTCTTATCCTGGTCAGCTGAGTGCATCTTAATTTGGTTATATCCTGAGAACGCGTCCATAAAACTCAGAAGTTTATTTTCAGATGTGGAGTCAACCAGCTAGTCGATCTTTGGTAAAGGAAAACTGTCTTTTAGACATGCCCGGTTGAGGTCGGTGTAATGGACACACATACGCCACTTCCCATTCGCCTTCGTAACCATGACCACGTTGGCGATCCACTCGGGATAGCGCACTTCTCTGATAAACCCTGCCTTGATCAATTTATCTACATCTTCCTGCACCGCGGCGTTCCTCTCAGTGTTGAAGTGATGCCTCTTCTGTTTGACGGGTTTGACTGTTGGATCTACCGCTAGTCGATGGGTGGCCAATGATACCGGGATCCCGGGCATTTTATCGTGACTCCAAGCGAAGATGTCACTGAATTCTCTGAGAAGACCAATCAAGCCTTTTTTCACTTCTGGCTCGAGGGTAGCCCCGACCTTGACGACCTTGAAGGGATCGTTATTTCTGATGGGTATCTCCTCTAGTCTATCTACGGGTTGCCCGCTGGCCCACTCCTTGCTCTGTTCCTCATCATAAGGCATTATGGGCTCGCTCTCTGGATGCTCCAGGGGCTCCATTTCTTCCTGGATTATCAGGGATGTTTCCATATCTTTCTGGATTATTGTAACCTGTACGCACTGTTTTGCTAAAGCTGTAGGATTGGCAGACACTGCGTAGCACTTCCTAGCTGCTTGCTGGTCTCCGCGTACCTCCCCCACCTTGGTTCCCACTGAGAACTTCAGGACATTGTGGTATATAGACAAGACTCTCTTCAAGAAGGACATGAATGGTCTCCCTAGGATGGCGTTGTAGGCCGATGGGGTGTCAACCACAACAAAGTCCGTCATAACATTTTGTTGGAAAGTTATGGTTCCGACGATTACTGGGAGGATCTTCGATCCCACAGGTATGATCGAATCCCCGGTGAACCCGTAAAGAGGAGTTGTACAGCTATTGTAACACCATTGCTTCAGATTTAATTTTTCCAAAGTATCCTTGAAGAGGATATCTACACTGCTGCCCGTATCTACGAGCATGCGATGGACCAGGCAATTGGCAATTTGTATTGTGATCACCATGGGATCATCATGAGGTTGCACGGTGTTGAAGACATCTGCTTCAGTTAAAACGATCTGTGCTGACTAAGATGGCTACATCGGGCTTTGGCTAACCTTGAAGACTCCCTGGCTTTCTTCTACGCGGGGGATCTCCCTTGCGTGGTATTTTTAGGAGTTATTGGAGGTGCCAGCCAGTGTGGGCCCTCCGCTGATGGTGTGTATCACCTGGATCTGTTGCATTAAATCAGTCCGCTCCCCCTTTCTCTTCTCTGTATCCTTCACGGATCTCGGCTTGTACCTCCATTCCAATCCGAATGTTATCTCTGATCTGCTATAAGAACTCAATCAAGCATTCCTCCCTTATCAGGGCTTCAATCTGGTTGCGCAAATTATAACACTCTGAAGTGTTGTGGCCCACGTCTTCATGGAAGTCGCAGTACTTGTACCAGTTCCTCCTGTCAACTGGGGCTTTCATGGGAGCGGGTTTTTGGAGTAGCCCTTTGTCTCGTATAGTAAGGTAGACCATTTCCCTGGAAGCGTTTAGGGGAGTGTAGTAGTAATACCCTTTCTCCCCTCGCATTACGGGGGCTACAGTCCTAGGAGGTGGCGAAACCCGATAAGGGGGTCGTCTTACTGGATATTTTTCTTGCCTGTACTGAGGAACGGGGAAACGATAGGTTGACCTATTGGGAGGTTTAATCTGAGTTTTCTGAGCTGGCTCAGATTTGGGGGCTTCTTTTTTCTGACGCTTCGCTGTTCTCATATCGTCGTGTTCCATCTTGACTTTTAGTTGCTCGATCCATCTCGACCTGCTCAAGAGCTCGATCGTAGGCCTCATGGTAAGTCTCGGGAGGTCTCTTGGCGAAGGAACATAAAAGCTTTCCCGCCCATAGGTTCTGCCTGAAATTGGCGAGAGTCATTTTCTCGGTGAAAACTCCCATTTGTATGACTTCTTTGTGAAAACGTTCCACGTACGATTGAAGTGTTTTACTTCATTCCTAAATCACATATTGGAGGTGTATGGGATCCTTCGGACGAGGTTTGACCCCTTGGAACTGCGAGCAAAAATCTGTTGATAACTTCGTGAAAGAATCCACGCTACCAGCAGGTAGCTTCCTGAACCAAGTTTTTGCGTAGTCGGTTAGGGTCGTTGGAAACATCCTACATATAGCTGCTCTGGTAGTATTCTAGACCTCCATCTGTTGGACGAAGCTCTCCAAGTTGCTTATAGGGTCCTCTGTTCCGGAGAACTTATCTGTTGGCATTTTAAATTTTGGTGGGAGCTCCGCTTCCCGGATTCCTCCTAGTGAAGGGAGCGTTCATCTCGCTTAATGGATCCTTTTTATCCTCCTTGTTGTTTCCTTTCCTTATCTGCTGGACCTTATTTTGTAGATTTGCCAACTGATCCCTCAGTCGCTTGTTCCCAGGTTTCTTTGAATTGACCTCGGATTCTTCGCTGTCGAGTTCCTCTGATGAACTGGTGACCTCTACCGGATTCCCTTCATGGACAGGATCCACTCGGGAAGTTTGTCGATTCTCTTCCTCTTAGGCCCGGGCATTCCTTCTCGATGCCGTTGGGCGAGGTACCTCTCGTTGCTCCCCGGGTCAAAGCATCTGCGGCAGACTTAACTCACCTGGGCTGATATTGTGAAGGTCTTTTCAGAAATGGGGGCATGGGTCCTAGTCTATCCCAGGATCGAAAGTTGGGGCCCGAGTCTTTTCTCGAGCTGGATCTGGAAAAGGAGGTCCCAAGCGGTCGAAGGTAGGCTGCCTAGCCCCGAACCTGCTCGGTTCTCCCTAATCATTCGGGTTTGTTGGTTGGACTGTGATGCCTTCGGCGAGCAAGCGGATGCAGATGGTTTCCATGAAGGCTGCCGCTTGTTGGTCGAGCGCGGCCTGGTTTACTATAGGGTGGCCTAGAAGCCCGCACATAAGTTATTTGGACCGGAGCTTGATTGCTATACCCAGACTTCTTCCCCTTCCTTGGCGCCTTTCACGTTGGCCTCGCCGAAGGTTGTTCCGAAGCTCCATGTTGTCCTTGGGAGGAGCGGAGCCTCATGGTTCCTATAAAACAACGAAAATGCAAATGTAAATATTTGGCTTGATTAACTGGGTATAGGGTTTCCCACAGACGGCGCCAGAAAGTGTTAACAGAAAATTTGCTCAGGGTGAGAAATCTTAGTTAACACCCTCGAGACCACTACCACGTAAGTGGAGGCCAAGGTTGAATGTATGTTTGACAGTGCCTAGTAACATGACGAGGAGTATTGGTACTATTATCCACCAAAGAGAATCAAAAATGCTTTCTTTATTAATAGTGTGTGTTAACAGAAATTTTGCTCGGGATGAGAAATCTCAGTTAACGCCCTCGAGACCACTACCACGTAGGTGGTGGCCAAGATTTATTATATGTGTAGCAATGATTTATAAAATGACAAGGAATGATGATACCATTCATCCAAAAGAAAGCAAGAATATTTTTATTGAACGTGCATGGTATACAAATACAGAAATTCTTTTATCTTTGCTCTCAACTCTTTCTAGGGAATGGTTGATTGTTTGTCGTATGCCTGTCGAATAGTAGTCTCCTCTTTTTCATTCCCTTTCTTTTCTATTTATACATAGTTTGTAGGTCAAACAGACTGATTCTCCCCTTGATTTTCTCAGTCTCTCCCCTCCTTATCGGGCGGGATTTCTCATTTTAATGTCATTGACTTTGCCGAATTGAGAGTATCGTGGTGGAGATCAGTTTGTTTCCTTTTTGGATTCTATTACTTGTTCTGCATATAGGTAACGTTTCCAGATATGATTCAGTGTATCCCTCGTATCCTTTCAGCATGATCATTTATAGAGGTCGTTGAATATGGCATGGTGTGGTGCACCAACCAATGAGGTTGATTAGTGTTCTGACCTTGATATCTGAGAAGTTTCATCCAGCTTGGAGCCAGATCTGGCTTCCCTTAACCTTTTCGAAGCTAGGTGTGGCTTCCCCTGACCTTTCGAAGCTAGGTATGGCTTTCCCTGACCTTTCGAAGCTAGGTGCGACCTTCTAGGGACATTCTTCTATGTCAATCGAGGTACAGGCGAGTCTCTGGAGCATTTGCGAGGTGACCTCGACTTCGGGGAGCTTCTAGTTTTCGGTGATGCGGGCTAGATCTGATCGTTCCGGGCTCTATCTCGGATGTTTCCGGAGCCCGTCCTTGTTCCTGGGGTGGTATCGTAGTTCGGCTCTGAATAGAGAGGTCTCCTGGTGGAAACTCTCGGGCATGGAACCAGGTCTGGGAGGTGTAAAATTTTCCTTTGGTCCTTAGCCAATTTTGGCTATTAACAGAAGTCCCCTCTGACTTGAACACCAGACGTCGAGCTCGGGGTTAGGGGGTCAGATTTTTTACTTTATTTGGGAAATCTTCCTCTTTTTACCGTTACCGAAATATTGGGGAAATTTCTTCATTTCAGTGACATGATGCGAACCGACTAATTTATCTTCGAATTAATGTGATTGCGTTACGGCAGTCCCCGAGATTTTTTTACCGTTACCAGAATCTTGGGGAGATCTTCCTCTCAACTGCGTAAGTGATGTGGCGTGGGATGATTAGCCCGCTTTTGAGTTTAATCCGGTTACGTTACTGTAGTCAATTTTTTACCGTTACCAAACGAGTATCTCGGTAGCTCTTGTTGTTGCCCTCCTGCCTATATATATGTCTGTTTTCCTCCTCATCTTCCTCACATCTCTTCGAGCTAAAATTTTTTTGATGAGAAATATTTCCATAGCTTTTCCTCCAAGCTTGCTTCTTTCTTCATTCTTCATCCTTTTTGGCTTTTACAATGTCGAAAAACAGTCGCGACTCAACTGATTCCATAATCAACGGCGAGGAGGTCGTCAGTTTTACTCTGGGGAAGCGGGCTAGGAGGAGTTCTGACGGCGACGATTCCCCGCCCACCTCGCAACGTCGGCGGTCGAGTAGGAATGTTTCCATCGGGACTGGGTTCTCCAACGATCCTGACCACCCTTTGGATATCGTCGATGAAGATTCCTGACAAAGAAGCGGACGGTGGCGCCGCGGGGGAGCGTCGGGTCTCGGCTCCTGGTCCCCTTGTGGAGAGGCTCCCTCCTTATGATTTCCGGGTTGTCCCAGATTCCACTGTTGACCTGGTGTCGATTGACCGCTTGAGGTCAAAGTTTGGCATCCCCGACAGCGTATCCATCTCGGTGCCTCCCAAAAATTATGAGTTCTTCAACCCCCCTAAAGGCGTGCTTCCGATTCATGTGGCCGCTCTTGAGAACGGGGTCAGGCTTCCCCTCCATCCGACTCTTCGGCGGGCTCTCAATGCCATCCAGCTCTCTCCCCTCTAGTTGACGCCTGGCTTCTGGAGGCATCTGAATTGGTTTCCTTGTATTATGGAGGGAACAATGCCAGATGAGTAAGGTGACGAGGGAGCCGGGTGCAGAGGAGCTGGCCTATCTCTTCCAGATTGGGAGCCTATCTAGGGCTCCTCGAGGCCAGTTCTATGCCAAGGCCAAGAACAAGCTCAACTTCATCGTTCCTGGTGCCTCGAAGAAGGACCCCGCGTGGAAAGAAGAATGGATCCTGGCAGGGGGATGACCTGGGGGAGCTCGATTTTCATCGGAGGGCATGAATTCGAGGTTCCCACGGCTTTCAGTGACAAGCCCTCATGGGACCGGGACTCCCTGCCTTCTGAGTCCGAAGCCATTTTAAAGGCTATTCTAGCCCGAAATTATTTGAATCTGAAGTTCCCTACTGCTGAAGCTTTTGATCCTCGTAGGGTGAACAAATATTTACGGATTTCAGACGCTATTCCTCATAAGTGTAATTGAGTTGCTTCGCCTTATTACTCAGCTTGGTTCTAACATTTTCTTTTTTAATCTGTTTATTCACAGTTTTTGTCGTGGAACCGGCCACCCGTCATGTCTCACTGCTCTCTTCAAGGTGGAGTTTCTCTTCCCTCCTCTGTGGTCGAACCTGCTCTGGCTTCGTCTATCTCTCCGGCTGGGTCTAAGATGGCCACTCTTGCCTCGCGGGCTTTCCGGGCTTTGGGTAAAGCTCCCCAGGTGGTTGGCCCGCTGCTTCTGTCCCTTCGGCCGTGGCCGCTAAAGTTGCTACCCCTTCGACTCAAAAACCTGATTTCGCTGCGCTTCCAACAACCAAAGCTTCAGAGGTTTCTGGGAAAGGTGTCGCTTCTAGGAAAGGTGTCGCGAAGGTTCCTTCCAGCCGCTCCCGGCCTCAGTCGAGCTTGACAGGGCGGGATGAGGTCCTGGAGCAATTCATAGCGTCCTGTCCGGGTGGCGGGATCTCCAAGATGGCTTCCATGCCTATGGACGTTCTTATAACCAAGGGGTCTGCTATTTTAGCTGAGGTAATTGTATTTCTTTCGTGCTATTCTTGTTAATTTGTTCAGTTTCTAACTCGGGTTCTGTATTTTGTAGGCCTTCAAGTTTAATGTTGCGATGGGCCAGCAGGTAGCCCTCCTCAGCGACCGGGCTGTAAAAGCCGAAGCTGAAGCTGAGAAAGCCAGGGAACTGCTCAAGCAGGCTCGGTCTTTAGTGGAAGAGGTGACTTCCAGCCAGGGAAAGGTCGAGGTCGAGATGGCTGAGCTTCGCTGCGATCATGAGAGGATGAAGCAATCTTATGATCAGGAGAGTCTTCAATCTCTCCGGTGGGCTAGGCAGCGGGATTCCTGGAAATCTGAGGCTAAGAAGTTGGACCTCGAGAACCAGTCTCTGATTACTCAGGTGACTAAGCTGCAAACTGATGCGGAGACCTCCTTCAGCGACGGGTATTTCTATGCTTCCTTTCAGGCCGCGGAAGCTCTTTCCATTTCCCTTTGATTTGTCATCCAATTGCTGGCAGGGATAGACAGGAAATAATGCTCAAGGTGGCCGAGCTATCTCGTTCTGAAGGTGACAAGGTGGTCCCTTCGAGCCAAGCAGGAGCTCGAAGCAGCCCGCTCAGGCAGATCCTCCATTCTCTCTTCCTACCTTTACCACCTCAGGTCCTAGGGAGTCTTCCAGTAAAGTGATGTCCTCTCGATCCGAGGAGGACCATTCGGGAGTTGGTGAAGAGGTTAGGAGCCCGTCTCAGGATCCCCCTTTAACAGAGATGGAGGTCGATAGGAGCCAGACGGGGTCCATGGCTGCCCTTCTTGACGCGGCTATCCCGCCTGAGGTTATGGATGTGATAAATGAGGTTTTGGAGGAAGATCCTGCTGATCATCCGATGGAGCCTCTAAATGGAGGAGCGGTCGGTGAGGATAACCCAGATGGACAGCTATCTGTAGAGGGGGTTGATGGCGGAGCATCAGCAAGAAGGAGGAGGGCCAGCGGAAGGGAGCCAAGAGAGTCCCAAGGCTTGAAGCAGTTCATCATGACTTGTTTTTGATCGCCCGGAAAAGGGGGTGGGCGCCCCGTTTTACCCTTATCAGCTTTTTTTTTTGGTAGCCTGAGTTCGGGGGTTGGGCTCCCCATTTGGTGGATGTAGCCTTATCGGGGGATAGGCTACCCTTGTCCTTAATGAGAAATCGAATCGCTTTTGAGAACTTTTATTTTATTTCTGGTCTTGAATGGGATCCAAATTAGCATCTGTGGCAACAATTAATATTCGTGTAGGGAATTATGATGATTTTGATCCTGCACACGAAAGCAAACATTATATATATATATATTTTATATGGGGTGACAAGACATCAGGAGGAGTACTTAGCTATTTCCTAGTCTTTGAGATCTGGAAGGCAACTATGCTCTTACACTCAGATCCTTCTTGGGGGTGGTAGCCCGACCAAGGCATCAGGAGGGCTGTCGAGCTATTTCCTGGTCTCGAGATCTGGAGGGCAACTATGCTCTTACACTCAGATCCATTCTTGGGGGTGGTAGCCCGACCAAGGCATCAGGAGGGCTATCGAGCTATTTCCTGGTCTTGAGATCTGGAGGGCAACTATGCTCTTACACTCAGATCCTTCTTGGGGGTGGTAGCCCGACCAAGGTATCAGGAGGGCTATCAAGCTATTTCCTGGTCTCGAGATCTGGAGGGCAACTATGCTCTTACACTCAGATCCTTCTTGGGGGTGGTAGCCCGACCAAGGCATCAGGAGGGCTATCGAGCTATTTCATTGGTCTCGAGATCTGGAGGGCAACTATGCTCTTACACTCAGATCCTTCTTGGGGGTGGTAGCCCGACCAAGGCATCAGGAGGGCCATTGAGCTATTTCCTGGTCTCGAGATCTGGAGGGCAACTATGCTCTTACACTCAGATCCTTCTTGGGGGTGGTAGCCCGACCAAGGCATCAGGAGGGCTATTCATCTATTTCCTGGTCTCGAAATGTTTATGTTGAGTTTCTCATACAAGGGTGTAGTCACTGATGTTGAACATAGTTGGAGACAAAGATGGAAGAGAAAAGGAAAATTACTTTATTGATGATCGAGATGTAGTACATCTTTATTAGGGTCGGTAATGAAAACTGAGCGGGGGTAGTCTACTGGAGAACTCCCTTCAAGGGTAGAATTTCCTCAAATGATCTGCATTCCAAGTGTGGTCGATGGATCGTCCGTCCATGTCTTCGAGTTTATAAGCTTCATTGCGAACAACTAGCTTTATCAAATATGGCCCTTCCCAATTGGGACTTAAGACTCCATCCGACCTTTTCCGAGTGTTCAAGGTCACCTTCCTAAGTACCAGATCCCCTTCTTTGAATTTCCGAGCTCTGACCTTTTGGTTGAAGTATCTAGCGATCTTGCTCTGGTAGATCGCTACTTTCTCTGCTACCTGGTCTTGTTTTTCTTCTAAGAGGTCTAGATTAGCCCGGAGCTTGACTTCGTTGCTTTTGGGCTCAAAGTGCTGTACCCTGAACGAGGTCAACTTATGCTCGATGGGGAGGACTGCTTCAACTCCAAAAGCCAGGGAATAAGGTGTCTCCCCGGTAGCTGTTCTTTTTGTAGTCCGGTATGCCCTAGAGGACCTCTAGTAGCTCTTCGGCCCACTTGCCTTTCTTCTGCTGTAGCTTCTTCTTCAGAAGTTTCTTAATAGTCTTGTTTGTGGATTCTACCAGCCCGTTAGTCTGGGGATGAGCAAGGGAAGCGAGTCTGAGGTGGATCCTCAATCCCTTGCAGAAGTCTTTGAACCGGGCGTTGTCGAATTGCTTTCCTAGGTCGGCTATAATGATGAGACGAGTCCCGAATCTGCATACCACGTTAGTCTTGATGAACTTGGTTGTATTCTTTTCTGATATTTGAGAAAGAGGTCCTACCTCGACCCATCTTGTGAAGTAGTCGATAGCCACGATAGCATGTTTCATCTGTCCTGGAGCGGTAGGGAGTGGCCCAATTAGGTCGATTCCCTACATGGCAAAGGGGTAAGGTGAACTGAGGGACGATAGTCGCTCGAGTGGCTGGTGGTTGAAGTTTGAAGTTCTTTGACAAGGTTCGCAAGATTGCACAAAACTCTTTGCATCTTGATGGATGGTCGGCCAATAGTACCCCATACGAAGCACCTGATAGGCTAGAGCTTCCCCACCTATGTGGTTCCCACAGTCCCCAGAGTGGACCTCTCTCAATGCCCACTTAGCATCATCGAGATGCAAGCACCTAAGTAAGGGGAGGGATCTGCCCCTCCTGTAGAGGTATCCGTCCACCATACAGTATCGAACTGAGAGTCTCTTAATTCTTCGGGCTTAGTCGGGCCCTTCGGGAAGCTCTCCTTCAAGGAGGTAGGCGGACAATTGGGTCCATCCAGCAAGGCAGACGATCCAGGGAACAACTTTCTCCATTTGTGGCTATGCTTGGCTGGGTGATTACTTGGAGGGGAATTCCCCTTGGTAGGGACTGGCCTCCGTTCGCCGCTATTTTAGCCAGCATATCTGCGCGATGGTTTTGGTGTCGAGGCACCTATCGATCTTGAGTCCCTTAAATTTACTTTTTAGCAGCCGAGCTAGATTTAGGTAGGCAGCCATATTATCTCCCTTTGCCTGGTAGACCCCAGTCACCTGGTTTACAACAAGCAATGAATCGCTCTTGATCTGCAGGTAGTTGGCCTTTAGTTCAATGGCTATCTTCATCCCGGCTAGGAGGGCTTCATATTCCGCTTCCTTGTTGGTAGCTTTAAAGTCGAATCTAAAACAGTGATAGAATTCGGTCCCCTCCGGATTTATTAAAACTATGCCAACTCCTCCCCCGGCTTGCCCGGATGCTCCATCTGAAAAGAGGATCCATGGCTTGCAGCCTTCCGGCCAATTTTCGACCTCGGATATCTTCTCAGGGACCTCATTTGATACTGAGGGATCATCTGGATCTGGGATCGCTGAGAATTCTGCCACGAAGTCGGCCAAAGCCTGTGCCTTCATCGTCGTCCGGGGCTTATACTTTAGGTCGAACTGAGTGAGCTCTAGTGCCCATAAGACTAGCCTTCCTGACACGTCTGGTCTTTGCAAGAATTGGCGGAGGGGTTGGTCTGTCACCACTGCTATTGTGTGAGCTTGAAAATAAGGACGGAGTTTCCTCGCTGAGATCACCAGAGCATAAGCGAGCTTTTCCAGGAGAATGTAATTCCTTTCAGATTTGGTCAAAGCATGGCTCACATAGTACATGGGTCTTTGAAAACCGTCGCTACAATCCTTGGCCAAAGCCCAGCTTACTGCAGTTTTTGATACGGCCAGGTAGATCTGCAACTCATCTCCGAGAACCGGCTTGACTAACAATGGGGGGCTTGTTAGGTACTCTTTCAAAGCTTGAAAAGCCTGTTCGCTCTCCTGGCTCCATTTCATGTTCTTCCCTTGTTTGATGGCCTTGAAGAAAGGGAGACATTTATCGGTGGAGCGAGAGATAAACCTGTTGAGTGCCGCCACTCGTCCAGTCAGAATCTGTACTTGCTTGAGCGAGGTCGGGGATTCCAGGTCCAAGATAGCTTAGATTTTTTCTAGGTTGGCTTCTATACCTCTCTCATGAACCATGAAGCCCAGAAACTTCCCTGCCGTTACTCCAAAAGCACATTTGGAGGGGTTCAAACGCATCTGGTTTTCCCTTAGTATAAGGAAGGTTTTGCGAAGGTCTTCCTGATGTACTCCGTTCTTCCTCGTAGGGCATAATAGGTTCGCTCTCTAGATGCCTAGGATGTTCCACGGGCTTCTTCTCCTCCTGGATTATTCGAGACGTGTCCCTGTCTTCCTAGAATAATGTCACTTGTACACACCATTTCGCTAGGGCTGTAGGATTGGCAGATACTGCGTAGCATTTCCTGGCTGCCTGCTGGTCTCCGCGTACCTCTCCTACTTTGGTTCCAACCGGGAATTTCAAGACGTTGTGGTATATGGACAAGACTCCCTTCAAGGAGGACAGGAAAGGTCTCCCTAGGATGGCGTTGTACGCTGATGGGGTGTCCACCACAACAAAGTCGGTCATAACATTCTGTTGGAGCGGGGTGATCCCGATGATTACTGGGAGGATCATTGACCCCACTGGTATGATCGAGTCCCCAGTGAAACCGTAAAGCGGAGTGGTACAGCTGTTGTAACAACGTTGCTTCAGGTTCAATTTTTCCAGAGTTTTCTTGAAGAGGATATCTACACTGCTACCTGTATCCATGAGCACGCGATGGACCAGACAGTTGGCGATCTGTATAGTGATTACCATAGGATCATCATGAGGTTGCACAGTGTTGAAGACATCTGCTTCAGTGAATACGATCTGTGCTGATTGAGAGGGCTCTATCGGGCTCTGGCTGACTTCGAAGATCCCTCGACTTTCTCCGATGCGGGGAACCTTTCTTGCGTGGTTTTTTCGGGAGTTAATGGAAACGCCAGCCAGTGTAGGACCTCCGCTGATAGTGTGTATCACCTGGATCTATTGCATTAAGTCAGCCTGCTCCCCTTTCCTCTTTTCTAAGTCCTCACGGATTTCAGCTTGTACCTCTCTTCCAGTCTTGATATTATCTCTGACCTGTTGTAAGAACTCAATCAAGCATCCTCCCCTTATCAGGGCTTCAATCTGGTTGCGCAAATTATAGCACTCTGAGGTGTTGTGGCCCACGTCTTCGTGGAAGTCGCAGTACTTGTACCGGTTTCTCCTGTCAGCTGAGGCCTTCATGGGAGCGGGCTTTTGGAGCAACCCTTTATCTCGTATAGCAAGGTAGACTGTTTCCCTGGAAGCATTCAAAGAAGTGTAGTAGTCATACCCTTTTTCCCCTTGCATGACTGGAGCCACGGTCCTGGGAGGCGGCGAAGCCCAGGTAGGGGTTCGTTTTGCTGGATATCTCTCGTGCCTATGCAGAGGAGCAGGGAGGCGATAGGTCGACCTGTTGGAAGGTTTACTCTGAGTTTTCTGTACTGGCTCAAATTTGGGGGCTTCTTTCTTCAGACGTTTCCCCGTTCTCATGTCGTCGTGTTCCATCTTGACCTTGAGTTGTTCGTCGATCTTGACCTGCTCAAGAGCCCGGTCATAGGCCTTCTGGTAAGTCTAGGGAGGTCTCTTGGCGAAGGAACGGAAAAGCTTTCCTGCCCATAGGTTTCGCCTGAAGTTGGCGAGGGTTTCTTTTTTAGTAAAAACTCCTATTTGTATGACCTCCTTGTGAAAACGTTCCACGTACGACCGAAGAGTTTCACTTCGTTCCTGGATCACATATTGGAGGTGTATGGGATCTTTCGGACGAGGTTTGACTCCTTGGAACTGTGAGCAGAAATCTGTTGATAATTTTATGAAAGAATCCACTCTACCAACGGGCAGTTTCCTGAACCAGGTTTTCACGTAGTCGGTCAAGGTCGTTGGAAACATTCTGCACATTGCTGCTCTGGTAGTGTTCTGGACCTCCATCTGTTGAACGAAGCTCTCTAGGTGGCTTAGAGGATCTTCCGTTCCAGAGAACTTATCTGCTAGCATTTTAAATTTTAGGGGGAGCTCTGCTTCCCGGATCCTTCTAGTGAAGGGAGCGATCATCTCGCTCAGGGGATCCTTTTTGTCCTCCTTATTCTTTCCCTTCCTTATCTCTTGGACCTCTTTTTGTAGCTTTGCCAGCTGATCCCTTAGTCGCTTGTTCCCAGGTCTCTTCGAGTTAACCTCAGATTCCTCACTGTCGAATCTTTCTGATGAACTGGCAATTTCTATCCGGTCCTCCTCCTAGACATGATCCACTCGGGGAGTTTGTCTACTTTCCTCCTCTAGGGCCCGTGTAGTTCTCCTAGATGTAGTTGGATGAGATAGCCCTCGTGGCTTCCGGGTAAAAGCATCCGCGGCAGACTTAACCAGCCTGGGTTGATATTGTGAAAGTCTTTTCGGAACTTGGGGCATGGGTCCCAGCCTATCCCGGATCGAACGTTGGGGCCCTGATCTATCTCGAGCCGGCTCTGGAAGAGGAGGTCCTAGGAGATCGAAAGCAGGTGGCCTAGCTCCGAGCCTGCTCGGCTCTCCCTGATCATTCAGGTTGGTTGGCTGGATCGTGATGCCTTCAGCGCGGAGGCGGACGCGGATGGATTCTACGAAGGCCGCCGCTTGTTGGTCGAGCGCTGCCTGGCTCACTATAGGGTGGCCAGTAGCCCGCGTATTGGTTGTCTGGATCGGAGCTTGACTACTATATCCTGACTTTCTCCCCTTTCTTGGGGCTTTTCGTGTTAGCCACGCCGGAGGTTGCTCCGAGACTCTATGTTGGCCTTGGGAGGAGTAGAGCCTTATAGTTCCTGTAAAACAACGAAAATGTAAATGCAAATAATTGGTTAATTGGGTGTAGGCTAATTCCCCACAGACGGCGCCAGAAAGTGTTAACTAGAAATTTTGCTCGGGATGAGAAATCTCAGTTAACGCCCTCGAGACCACTACCACGTAGGTGGTGGCCAAGATTTATTATATGTGTAGCAATGATTTATAAAATGACAAGGAATGATGATACCATTCATCAAAAGAAAGCAAGAATATTTTTATTGAACGTGCATGGTATACAAATACAGAAATTCTTTTATCTTTGCTCTCAACTCTCTCTAGGGAATGGTTGATTGTTTGTCGTATGCCTGTCGAATAGTAGTCTCCTCTTTTTCATTCCCTTTCTTTTCTATTTATACATAGTTTGTAGGTCAAACAGACTGATTCTCCCCTTGATTTTCTTAGTCTCTCCCCTCCTTATCGGGCGGGATTTCTCGTTTTAATGTCATTGACTTTGCCGAATTGAGAGTATCGTGGTGGAGATCAGTTTGTTTTATTTTTGGATTCTATTACTTGTTCTGAATATAGGTAACAGTTTCCAGATATGATTCAGTGTATCCCTCATATCCTTTTAGCATGATCCTTTATAAAGGTCGTTGAATATGGCATGGTGTGGTGCACCAACCAGTGAGGTTGATTAGTGTTCTGACCTTGATATCTGAGAAGTTTCATCCAGCTTGGAGCCAGATCTGGCTTCCCTTGACCTTGTCGAAGCTAGGTGTGGCTTCCCCTGACCTTTCGAAGCTAGGTATGGCTTTCCCTGACCTTTCGAAGCTAGGTGCGACCTTCTAGGGACATTCTTCTGTGTCAATCGAGGTACATGCGAGTCTCTGGAGCATTTGCGAGGTGACCTCGACTTCGGGGAGCTTCTAGTTTTGGTGATGCGGGCTAGATCTGATCGTTCCGGGCTCTATCCCGGATGTTTCCGGAGCCCGTCCTTGTTCCTGGGGTGGTATCGTAGTTCGGCTCTGGATAGAGAGGTCTCTTGGTGGAAACTCTCGGGCATGGAACCAGGTCTGGGAGGTGGAAAATTTTCCTTTGGTCCTTAGCCAATTTTGGCTATTAACAGTGTGTGATATACAGATCTCTCTCAAATTGCTCTTAATTTCTCTAGGGTGTAGTCGGGTTCTTGTCGTATGCCTGTCGAAAAGTAGATCCTCTTTCTGAAGGCCAAAGTCCTCCTTTTATACATTGTCTTCATAGGTTAAACTAACTGATTCTCCCCTTGATTTTCTCAATCACTTCCCTCCTTATCGGACGGGATTTATATGTCATTGACTTTACGTTAATTGCTGAGTTGAGAATATCTTGGTGGAGATTAATTTGTTTCCTTTTTGGACTCTATTACTTGTTCTATACGTATGTAATATCTCAAGATTTGATCCCAATGTATCTTCAAGTCTTAGTAGCATGATCCCTCATAGGGGTCGTTGAATATGGTATATATTGCCTTGTATGGTGAGGTATATCAGATAGTGAGGTCGATCAGTGTGTTAACCCCGATATTTAGGAGCTTAGTCTAGCATGGAGCTAAGGTCTGACCTCCCTTGATCTTTTGGAGCTAGATGCGGCCTTCTACGGACACCCCTCTATGTCAGGGGGGTATAGGGGAGCTTCTGGAGAGGTTGCGAGGTAATCCCGACTTCGAGGAGGGGAGGGGATGGGAAGGGGGGGGGGGATTTCCTGGTTTCAGGTTTGGTGATGCGGGCTCGATCTGATCTAGCCGGGCTCTACTCCGGGTGTTTCTAGAGCCCTGTCCTTATTTCTATGGGGCGGTATCGTAGCTCGGCTTCAGGGTAACGTGGTCTCCTGGTGGATAACCTCGGGCATGGAGCCAGACTAAGAGGGTGGAAAATTTCCCTTTGGTCCCTAGCCAAATTTGGCTATTGAAAGGTTCATTTGTGCACTCTTTCACGATTTACAAGTGGCACTCATCTTTACTGTCGCTGATTAATAACAAGTTGAGTAACTTTTTGTGGACTGGTTCTTATGAGGAGACTAAGTTGATTCGAGAGTCGCTAGGGATCGTTGTTGTAGGCTCTACTCTTAGGGTGGTCTTGATCAGAAGATCTTAGGTTGCTGAATGATTACCTGTTGCATAAATTCACTTGGAAGTTTATTACATCTGATGGTTTTGCTTTCTCATTTCTTCGGGAGAGGTATCTTGGGCAGTTGTAGAAGCCTTAGGGAGGGTATGTCACCTACTCGATTTGGTCTTCTCTTCGAACCAATTATAGTTCCCTTCTTAAGGAATGTATCTGGCTAATTGGCGAGAACTCTAAGTGGGGCTTTTGGCGTTATAATTGGCTTGGGGTTCCCATTTTGGATCTTTTAGGGATCCTAGATTACTTAGCTAATCCACTATGGGCGAGGCTCTTAGATTTTATTTAGATAGGTAGATGGGTGCTGGGCGATTTTTTCTGAGCGCGCTTCCTGGATTTATGTTTTCGGATTGACCGGATTGTGATTTCTCCTGTTGTGGATTCTCTGGTTTGGACTAATTCTCGGGATGGTCTTGTTCTTGCAAGGCTGCTTATTTCCAGTTTTTACATGATATTCCTCAAGTTGTTTGGTGGAGAGATGTTTTGTCCCGTTTCTTTTCCCCCTCTCGTTCAGCTTTGGCCTGGCCTCTTATGTTGAACAGGCTTCTTACTGAACATCACATTTGCAGGTCTGGGTTTCATTTGGCTTCTTGTTGCAGTATTTGTGGGGTTAGTGGTGAATCTACAAATCATCTTTTTCTTCATTGTCCCTTGGCGGTTACTCTTTAAAAGGATGTTTCTCGGCTTTCTAGTGATGTGTCTCTACCGAAACTTGGCAATCCTTCTTCTTGCAGACCATGTCGGTTTCCTTTAGTGAGCAGGTTAGGACTTTATGGAAGGCGGCTATCTATGCGGTGATTTGGGGTGGGGGTGGGTGGGTGGACTGCCCGTAATCAGTGGATCTTTGAAGGGAAGTCGGTGGATTTTAGATCTGTCCTTCTTTGGTTTGGCATGCAGTTTCAGAGGCTAATAGACTGGAGATTGGTTGTATGCGAAATTGTATGGAAAACCTTTTGATTATTCATCAATTTGGTCTTCAAGGTCACCCTTTCTAAAGCCCCGGTCATCAAGAGTGTGGTTTTTCACCTCCTGCTTCTAGTTGTATCAAAGTGAATATAGATGGTGATGCTATGGGCTCTCTATTGGTTGGTGGTTGTGGCGGTATCTTTTGGAACTATATAGTCTTTGTGAAGGGTTTCTTTGCTATTCCTCTTGGTCAGGTCTTCGAGTTTGAGGTCGAGTTTCTGGCGGCCTTATTGGCCATTAATTTTGCTTGGAAGTATGGGTGGCTTCGAATCTGGCTTGAGAGCGATTCTTCTTATAGGTTCAGCTTCTTTCTTCTCAGTTCTGAGATGGTTCCTTGAAGGGTTCGTCAGGCGTGGCTGCACTGCTTCTTCCAGATCTCGTATATGGATTTTCAGGTTTTCCATATTTTTAGGGAGGGGAATCAGGTTGCAGATGCAATTTCTAAGCATGCTTTGGAGCTTCAGGATGATTCTTGGTGGTTCTCTGCCCCATCGTTATATTCTTTTTTAGTTGGCAATGATGGCATGGGTCGGGAGTTTTTTTTTTTTCTTGATGTTTTAGTTTTCTTTTAGGTGTGGCCTACGTGCCTCTTTTTATTTGTAGTTGTTTTCCCACTGATATTTTGTGCTTTGTTGCTTTTTGTCTCTATGTTCTTTTCTTTTATCTTTTATATATATGGATGCTGCCTAGGGGGTTTTCAGCGCATTATCGTTTGTGATGCTTTTTCCCTTTAGGCCAGTCCAATTTTATTAAAAAAAACAATAAAAATTAAAAATCGATCAACCATTCACCCATCAAAACAATGCAACATATAAACAAATATAAACCTATATAAAAAAACTCACACATAAATCGACCAAATTGATTCACCCATCCCGACATACTCCGAATAAAAATTAAAATACATTAAACAAAACTGAAAATAGTAAATAATAAAAAAATTACAAATGACAAATTAGAACAACTGTGAGCTGTGCAGAGGCGGCTTAATATATTTTTGAATCCCCATATATATATATATATAATAATTTTCACATAAGTGCGCACTGATATAATTATATAAGGACATTGAATATAAGTCACTCATTTTACATATTTTGACTTGGTATGTATGCACTTGTCAAAACTCTTTTATAAATGAGTGGCTCATATTCAATGTCCTTATATAATTCTATCAGTGCGCACTGACAGGAAAAGGACTGTATATATATATATATATATATATTGGTTCTCTAGTAAGGACGTCCTGAACTTATAAGTTAAGGATGTCTAACCACAATCACAAATTCATATTGGGTGTGAGTATTTATTAATGTAGAGCTGTGAGCCCAATGTGAATGTGTGGCTGTGGTTGGACGTCCTGAAATTATAAAGTCAGGACGTCCTGATTAGAGAACCACCGTGTGTACATATAAATATATATATATTAATATATATATTAATATATATATATATATATATATGGAGAAACTAAATCTTAAATTTGTGACTTAATTATTTAACTTCAATATTTCAATCACTCATGTGCTCTTAATCCAATTGTTGAGATTTAAATGCATTTAGAACTCTTGGATTAAAAGCACATATGTTATTAGGACAAGGATCCTCTTATGCGCTCTTCTATGCTGAGCTTGGGCTATGCTTCCTAATCTAGTGACATCTGGCTTTAAAAACTTTAAGTAGTTCAGATTTATTATTTAATTTTTTTTTCCATTTAAATCAATTTGAACGGTGACTTTTTACTTCCCTCAATCCCTACCCAGTACCCACTTTGTAGAATTTCACAAGTCCAGACCCAAAACCTCTTTACTTTCCATTTCCACCCAAACTCAAAGTTCCTCAAATTGCAGACACTAAGGAAAATATTGATTCAAGTTACGATTTTTGTGGGTCTTTTGTATACGTTTCTGATCAGTTTAGAAATTCTGATAGTTTTCAGGACTAGTTTCAGCTCTTTCAGCTCTATCTCAGAAGAAACTCTGACTCGTCCTTGTGAACTCCACTGAAAAAAGGATTTTCAAGTCGAGATACCCCGTCTAGGCCTTTGAAAAATCGGGTTTCTTAGAACCCGGACTCCCCTACTCAGACCCAACTCAACTGCCCCATCAAGAACTCAGGTTTCTCTGTGTTGAACTAATGCCCAAGTGGAATAGCTTAAAAAAGAACTTGGGAAATGAAGTCAGATGCGAGTCGAATTGTTATATTTTTGAAATTTTAATTTGTTGAAAAAAAATAAACATTGTCACCTATATGGATTTTCACTCCTAGCTTGAGAAGAGAATGTGTGATGAGAAAGGGAAGATGAAAATGATGGAAATCTACCCTTTAAGAGGGGTACTTTATGAGGGGTGTATTGAATTAGGATTCTCAAAGACATTTAAAGACTTTAAAGGAGTCTATATTAATCATGTGGTATTCTATTCAGATTTCTGTGTACTTTTAAAGAATCTTTTCAAATCCAGGTGTATTGAACTATGACTTTAAAAATATCTACAAAAGTCAAGGTGTATTCAATTGGGACTAGATTTTAAAGAATTTTCTTTGGGCTTGGATTTTGGTGGACTTGATGGTGAGAAGTATAAATATCAAAGGCCATAACAAGTCCAGTTTTCTCCTTAAAGATTTTCATCAGATGACCTATATCTCTATAGAAGATGAATAACCTTTTCCATCTCTCTACAGAAAACGAACAACCTTCCTTTATCTCTCTTGGTACACTCATTTTTCTCCATCTCCCGCGTTTTCTTGTTGCTTATGATAATCCCGTTGAGTTTTTCTTATTGCTAGGGTTTAGGTTTGGGATAGGGTTGTGCTTTTTTTTCTTTCAATATTTTGTATACAGCTTTGCTTGGTTATTGTTGGTTATTGTCAATATTTTTCAATAGTTGATTATTGTTTGTTTATATGATTTTTTATCAAAGAGGTTTTTTTATTTATTTAAATCTTTTTTGAAATTATCAGGAGTTTTTTGTATACAATTATTAGGGATTTTTTCATTAGTGTTGTGGTTGGTTTTTAACAAAATATAGATTTGTCACAGACAATTAAAAAAAGACGAAGCAATATTGGGCTCTTATTTATTTATTTAATTTTGTTTATGCTTTTCTGCGCACTGAATTTGGTTTCTAGTTCTCTGTGTAATTGGTGGGATTTTCTTTTATATTTTATATTTTGTTTTTTTGTTTTTAATGAATTTTGTTATAGTTTGTATGCAAGTGTTTATCTATTACTTTGTTTGATTGCTGTGAAAGTGAAGGAATTGTAAAAGAAATTGCAATAGTGTTGTTAAATGTTTCTGATAATGTAGTGTTTTTATTGGCAATGACAAAAGGCGGAGTGGATGAAGTTTTAATATTACTATCTTTAGTACAATGAAGTTGAATATGCAAAATTTCGATTTGATTTGTAGTTTCGTTGGTGGTTAAGGAGCACTGATAAGTTTAAGATTGATTGCTGATTGTTAATGATCTTATAATGCTATTATGTAACTCTTGTGTTGTGCTAAGTAAAGTTCTAAGTTGATTTTGGTTTATGATTTATTTAAATGGGCAGAGGGAAGCAAACTGGTTGTCACTGTTTGACGTTTCTTGCAGTTTTATGCTGATTTGTTGAGGATAGAAGTTGTACTTTTGAATTGCATCCTGTTTTTGAGGTTATTATCATTTATAAATCGATGGATCAATTTCATATGCAATTCTCTGATTTTTGTAAATTGCTTTGGTTATGCTTGTTATATTATACAAATGGTTGGTCTATTATTGTCTTGAATAGTTTGTATATATAGTAACATTATAAATGAGAGATGCAAAATAATGGAATAGAAAAGGAAAGACCATGACTGATTATAGCAATTGGTCCATTGAAGAGAGCAAAATGTTGTTACAACTCATGGTTGATGCTACATGATGCGAATGACATGATGCGAATGACATGCTTAGCAAGGCAACTGTGGAAAGTAGGATACTTCCCGTACTTAATGAAAAACTTGGGTGCCAAAAAACTCATAACAATTACATGAGTAGATTAAAATTCTTTCAGAGAGAATATCAAAAATATTCTCAGCTTATGTGTCACTGATCTGGGTTTGGGTGGGATGCAACCACAAAGAAGTTCACTGCTCCTGAAGAAGTTTGGAAGGATTGCTTTAAGATTAGGTTTTTAACTTTTCTCAAATGCATTCTGTTTGGTAAATTGAGTGCATACTATTTTTTAAACAAATTTTTTTCTTGTCTTTTTTATAGTCCCACCCGACTCATAGAGGCCTTTGCAATAAAAATTGCAATGTTTACGAGGATTTACAAATTGTAATTGGGAATGCAACTACTACTGGAAAAATTCATTAGAATTGAGTGATGAAACTGATGCAAGAACTTTTGGTGTCGAAGATAGACATAATGCATTAGATGACTTTGTATATGATGAGGCCAATGAGGCCTTTGTACCAAATCAGAATGAACCATCACACCAACCTCCACCACTTGGACAATCTTATTCACATTTACCCTTTTCGGCCACTACTACGGAAGTTCACCCAGTTAGCACAAGACAAAAGAAACGAACTAGAACTGATAATGAAGGGAGCAGTAGCTCATCTAAGACCAATAATAAAGCAGGGATTATGGAGAAAATTTCTCTTTGCATTGATTCCATTGCCACTGACTTTCAAGGAGTACATAGCCTACTAGAGAAACGGGAAAAAGATAGAGAGAAAAGTGAGATGGAGAAAAGGGAAAAAGAGAGACAAAGATGTATATGGGATGTTATCAAAGAGACTCCAAATTTGAATGAACATGCTCGTGACAAAGCGGTTGCATTGCTTACTAATAAAACAAAAAAGAAAGAATTTTTGAAAATGTCACCTGAGGAGCACTTAAACTGGATCACCTACAATTTGGAATGAGTGGTTATTTGGATCATGATACATCATGCTTTTTTGGAAATTTATTTTGTTTATCAACATTTTGGTTTGCTGCATTTGGTTAGTTAATTCGTATTATACATTTTTTGTTTGAATATGCAATGTATTATTTTGGTACTGATTTTGATTTGTCAATTGATATTATTTATGGTTATTTATAATATTGTGTGAATGAAAGATTGGCTCATATATCTGTTTATAAAATTAGATATTTGCTTCATTTTAATTCATATTTTTTAGTTCTTATTCCAGTTTGTTTTAAGTAGTTCAGTGAAATATCTATTAGATGGTTGGCTAATTTTCTTACATGCTTATTGTAAATTTTATTTGTAACTTGATAATGATTTTATTATGTGGCTAGATGTTCGTTTACATAATGTCTCAATCAAGCATGTACGAAGAGAATGGACTAGAGGAAGACAAAATGGAGAGAGAGGAAATCGAGGGGGAAGGAATGGAGGTAGATGAAATTGACAAAGAAGAAGCTGATGGGGAAGATATGGATGTTAAAGAATTTTATGAAATCATTAAGCAGTTGTTGATGGAAACTCAAGCTGTAGTCCAGGTGCTAAATGAATTTATGATTGTCATGAGTGAGCAACATGTTGAACGTCCGTTAACTCAATGATGGATTACTATGAAATGATTTAAATTACATACATAATGTCTTGAATCAAGAACCTGAACATTTTCAACAGACGTATAGAATGTAACCTGATGTGTTCAGAAAGTTATGCAGTATTCTTAGAGAAAATACACTCTTACAAAAATACAAGATTCATTTGTGTAGAAGAAATGCTTGCAACATTTTTTCTCATTATTTGCCAAAATAATAGATAATGTCTAGTACGCGACACATTCAGCCGATCACACTTCACAGCCAGTGATGTTTGTAAAATCATGTTATAAAAACTGAACTCGCAAGTGCAAGAATCGTGAAGATAATTACATTGGCACGTAGAGATCGTTTCCACTAGGAAAAGTGATTTATCGATTAAAACCAATTCTAGTTCTAATTAAAACAAAAGTAACCAAGATATTGTTTGAAAGATTGAATTAAAACTAAATTAATCTACGAAAGCAATTAAATAAAAATGTGATGTTGTGATTAAGAGATGAGAAAACTAGGTCATCAATGCTCTCCAACTATGTTTACTCCATGTTTTGAATTGACTTGTGAACAAGATATTAATCAAGTCAAGGGATCGTTCTTATCTTAAGTATGATTGTTACCATATGATCTTGACAAATGGCTGTTTTGGTATATGGAAATTCCTTTGTCAAAAGAAATTTATAAAACCTTAACAATGCCTTAAAATGTTTTCTAAACAAGTATAATGGCAAGTCGAGTATCGTCCACAGGGATCATAGGATAGCAATGATCAAATCAAAGTTCTAATACTAGTAAGCGATAAAAGTGAATGAGATGTTTTGATTGAGATTAACAACTAAAAATGCAACTAACAATTAACTAAACTAAAATGCAACTAAGTTAGAAAGAAATGTGTGTGAGAATGTATGATAACGAAAACTAAGGAATTGATGGATCCAACAAGTAAATGAAGGGCGTATCAAGAACTCTGATGAATGTACATTAATCTAGTGTAATCAACCTAAGGTGTATAGAGTTGATTATTAGTCCCTTAAGAGTGAATAACCTAGGGTGTATGTCCACTCACTTGACTCCTATTTGAATGCACATCTATCAAATAAGGGTCTAATCTCTTAATAAGGTAACCAACCTAAAGTGTATAGTATTGATTCTTAATCGCTAATAAGTGACCAACCTAGGGTGTATAGAAGTGACCACTCAATTGAGATTAGATAAAGATTGAGATTATAAAGACTGGATTTCACTTCAGGAGTGTACCCATGATCAATCCTTCCATTCAACTAAGTCTTTAGAAAACCAAGTAGAGTGTATACCAAGTTAAATACTCAAATAATTTCTTAATTAGCTACTCATGTCTATTACAAAATATAAGCTAAGTGAAGAGAATAAGAGAAAACCAATGAGAGAATCCTTTTTCTTCAAGCTTCAATCCAATCTCCAAGCTTCCTTATTGAGTAGAAACCAAGAGATGGTGTGTATGGGTTTGGATATGGAGGGAGAGAATTCCTAGATCTAAAAATGATGTAAGAGTCTGAAAAGTGTGTTGTGACAGTGTGTGGGTGATTTCAGAAAAGAAGATATATATATATATATATACTATTTTCGAAAATAGGTCTGAAATGCTGATGTAAGCGAATCTGGTGCAGTTCACAGCCCGAAATGCGCGGGTAGTGCGCCGGTATGGACCCACGCAGTGGACCCGCTCACATCTAAGATTGTCTTCTCTGCCCCCAGCATGCGGTTGGTGCCCGGGTATGGACCCGCACACTGGACACATCCTGAAAATCTTCATCACTCGGCTGCGCGGGTAGTGCGCCGGTAGGGACCCTTGCAATACCCGCTATCTGGGCACGTTTGCAATTTGTTGACTCTTGGTTTCGCGGTTGGTCCACTGGCTTGAACCGGCGAGGTCTTGGAAGTGCGCAGGTATGGTTACCCGCGCACTGATGCTTGCAATTCTTCTGAGCCAATTGCGCAAGTGTGCTAGCTTCCTTGTGCTAGTCTGGACCCGTAATGGGACCTACGCATTGGGCTACCTTTCTTGATCCTTGACTTGTTTCGCTCCCAAAAATTCCATTTTCCATCTACAGTACCTGAATTACATCGAATGCCTACAATCAGTAGAAAATAGTCTATTAGACACATAAAAGCACACGAAAACGAGACAAAGGACATGGAAATGAGGGCCAAAATATAATACAATTTTGGCACGATCAGATCTTGGGAAGAATTAAGTGTTCTCAATCATAATTTACCCATAAATCAATGGTGCAAACTACAACCAAGAACCCATTAAGTGCAAGAACTAATGAACCAAAACCTACTTACATAAATCAATGTTAAAATAAATTTATAGAGGAAGTCTGGAAACTTTTGTCTTCTTCATTTTACAAAAAAAACATATTAAAAAAAATCTGCCATCAAAATAGAAAGAAGAAGAATATATCACCAACAATTTGTTGATTGTCAGAATGGCAAGAAGACAAGATCTGACAAGGAGATTAAGGTGATAAAGAGAGTTTTTTTTGATTTTAGCATATTACGTTTGGTTTAGTTTATCAAAACGATGTAGTTTTAGTTTAGTTTTACTTTTATTTATAGTGATAAAATAAAAACACAAATCCTGACCATATGTTTTCTTTAAACCACGTGGCAATGGATCCTCAAAAGCTTAGCATGGTTCAGCAGAGGATCCTTGTCCCTCTTATTAAGATTTTGAAGTCAAAAATTTAAGTTAGTTTAGCCTAACCAATATATATTGTTAGGTTTTAGATTTGTGCTGGCTTAATTTCATAACAAAACTCTTTTTCTTTGTAATATCTAGTTCCTTAGGTGATTCGTGGTTTATATGAGCTTCAAGCAACTTCTCATGCAAAGTTCGTCTTCAAGAGGATTGGTGCTTACTTGGATACTAATGTATCAAGATTCTTCTTCCTCTTGCAATGCGTAAGCGCGCGCACACACACACATTGCATACATTTGTGTCCCTGCATCGTTGTGCTTAATTGGCATAACACATTCACACACATATTGAATTATACACATGCATTAGATTTAATTTGACATTTTTTGTAAAATTGCATGTTCTAGGACTATCTCTAGGAAATTGCATACTTGTGTGTTCTTGTATTTACTTGTTTGTGTTTTATGGACTTTGGACTTGAATTTAATCTTATTGTACTCCTTATTGAGTTTCGGTCATTTCGGTTACTCATTCATTAGTTTTCAAGTTCCGAGTAAAAAGTTACGAAACTTTTCGGTCACTTACCATGCATTGTCCTTGTCTTCGTGTATCGAGTCGAATTCTTATTTCTGATCAAAGTTTCATAGTCATCCATGTGCATAAGGGAGTTATGGTTTGTAATCTGAAAATGGATTCAAATTAAGAGTTCGGAGGCCGGAGATCGGTAGAAGAATGCAAGGGGAGCACGAAGGGAAGTGATGATGGCCAAAGGCCATCAAGCCACCCTTCCCAGAGGAGGCGCGTGACCATCTTGGGGAGGAGGGCCTCCTGCCTCCGAGATGCCCACGTGCCTTCTCAGGGTGATGAGGTGGAGAGATGGCCTTTGCCACCTGATAACCTCTCCTCTCCACATCATCCTCCCTCTGTTTAAAACTTTTTTTCCCTCTCATTTTTCAAACGTTAAAGAGCAAGGGCAGAAATTTTTTCAAAGAGTTTTTTATTTTTGTTTTGGTGATATCTCTCTCAATTCAACTCCTATTTGATTGATTCAAAAGCCGAAATTGTTGATTATAAAGAGAGGAACAAACTCCAAGCATTTTTAGAGTCAAATTATGTCTTGATATTTCACAGTGATCTGATTTCTCCTCATGTGTTCATCATTTGTAAGTGAATCATCTTCTTTTCATTTTCCTTTATGATCAACTTCATGAATCTTCTTATTTGACTAAGAAAAATGTTTCGAATGATTTTGATTCAACTTTGTGGTTTGTTTGAGTGATTTTTCAATTTTAGATTTTGTGATTTTGTTTGAATATCTTTTAGCTAAAACTTGATGTGCATGAACTTGATTCTAGAAATACATCGTATTCTTGAGCTTGATTGTTGATTTCTAGGTTTAGTCACAAGTTCTAAGAACTAAGATATTTTGATTGTGATTTCCATTATTCTAATCTAGTTCTTATTTGATTAACATGCTTAGATTTCTAGATATCTTTGTGATTGAAATTTGAAAGCCAAATCTAGTTCTCTAATTGCATTTTCATAGAGTTTGTTTGATCTACTTGCTCTATTTGCTTGTGATTGCATCATGATTGCATGTGTGCACTTCACTTAGATCATTTCCTTGTAAAAGATTGAAGTCTATTGTTAAAGTGAGTGAAGCTTTAACTTGAGCAAGAAGACTAGGCTAGGATATTGATTCGGATAGCTAAGCAAGTGAGTCTTAGTTAGGATTTGGGAGATCCAGATAACTAAGCAATGAGTCTTGTCTAGGGTCGGGAGGATCCGAATAGGCAAGCAAGGAATCTTCCTAGAGGCAAGAGTGCCTTAGATAGGATGTTGCTTTCTAGAGGTGAGATAAGTCACATCTTGGATAGGAAGTAGGCAAAGTGGTTCACCAGGCCAGAGGGTAGAGTATGAGTTAATAGTTTGGAGAGTGAATCATGTGTCGATTGCTTTTTGAGTGTGTATCTCTTATCCGTCATAGTTAATTGCGGGTTTTCGGTGGTTGTGGTATCAACCCATGGATGTTTCCTCATTTTGAGGTTTTACCACGTAAAAATCTCTTATGTTAATTTTAGCATTTTAATTCCTTTACTTACTTTGATTTGTATTGCTTTAACTCTTGCTTAATTGATTTTATATTGATTTGTTGAAGCAATCTACTTGCAAGTATCTCTAAGTGTGATTAAATTGCTTGTGTTTTTTAAGAAGCGCTAGAATTTGAGTCTATACATATTCACCCCTAGATATATTTTACCCTATAAGTGACTAGAGAATTTCACACACACACACACACACATATATATATATATATATATATATAATATAAAAACTTTCTAAAAATTAAATTTTTATGCTTTTTGAGATGCAAAATTTTTAATTAAACTTTTGTATTCAAGATTTTCTAAAAATTCTTTTAACAGACTACCTAAAAAATCTTTTTAAATAGATAAAAGTGTTAATCCATTTAATATCTTGACTCAAGTTTGTGACATAGTTGATCTTAGATAAGTCTTAATCAATTTTAATATTAAAAAAACTTCTTTCAACAGTTATTGTTAACAATATTTTATAGGCTATACATGTGATAGGAAACAAATCAATTTTTTTTTAAACAATTTAATGTTTCAACTGCATTTTATATTTTACTATCCAAAATTTCTTTTAAGATTTTTAACTCAAAATAAATCAATACCATATCAAAACAACTATCATGTTTTAAAACACATTCAAGATTAAGACAATACTTTTTGAAATTATCATCATCTAATGATTTTAATTTTTTTACATCAAATAAAAAACAAAAATCTCTTGTAAATTGTTAAAATTGCTCAAATCTAATAGAGCTGGACAAACAACGACAATTAGTAAGTAGTCAGGCAATTAGAAAAAATTAAAACATAAAATTTTGAATTTACATATATTTATTAATGTTGGAATCTCTTCTTAAAGATAGTATAAATAATAAATTTATTGAAACTAAGAAGTGGATAGTGGATACTCAATAATTATATCTAATTTTTTTTCAAGCAAAAAAGAAAAAAATCATTTCTAATGATATATTTATAATATTATTAATATAATCTATGTTAAGTTTTTGAGTCATGTTGGCATAATTCTATACCAAAAAAATATTTTCGTTGTATTGATTAATTGTCTAGGCTTATGGATATTCAAGTTTCAAAGAGGATTGACAACTTATCAAGTAAAGAGAAGTCTTCAAGAGGAGCAAGCTTTGTTGCACATCAAAGGTATATTAAGACCTCATTCCTCTTACAAAGTGTTTATGCGCGCGCTCGCGCACACACACACACACACACACACACACACACACACACACAATGCATCCATATATGTCCCTGCATCGTTGTGCTCAATTGGTATAACACATACACACACATATTAATGTATGCATATGCTTTAGATTTAAATTGACAAATTTTGTAAAAATGCATGTTCTAGTACTATCTCTAGAAAATGGCATATTTGTGTGTTCTTGTGTTTGTTTGCTTGTGTTTTATTGATATCGGACCTAAATATATTCTCATATCATTCCTTACTGAGTTTCAAGCATTTCGATTACTCATTCATAAGTTTTCAAGTTCCGAGAGGAAGTTATGAAACTTTTCGTATGTTTATCTTTACGGTTTTCGTCATTGTGTATCGAGTCGATTTCCATATTATTTTTTTGTCAAAGTTTCATAGACATCCATGTCCATGAGAGAGTTACAGTTCATACTCCGAAAATGGATTCGAAATCAGAGTTCGGAGGCCAGAGAACGCTCGAAGAACGTGAGAGGAGCGCGAGGGAAGAGGAGAATGGTAAAATGCCATTTGTACCCCTTCCCTGTGGAGGCCCATGGCCTCCACGAGAAGAGATGCCCTCTGTCCCCGTGCCACACTCCTTCACCCGTGGCCTCCATCTCTCCATATCACTTTCCCTCCCATTCTTTCCTTTAAATATTCTCTCCCTCTCATTTTTCAATCTAAGAAGACAAGTGCAGTTTTTTCCAAGAAATTTCTCTGAACTTCAAATCACCATATCTCTCACTCATTCTTATCCGATTTGAGTGATTCAAAAGGGAGAATTTTTGTATTAAAGTCCTCTATTATCTCTTAGCAGCTTTGAAGTCATTTGTTTAAGTATATTTGGTGTTCTATATAAAATTTCGTGACTGCACACTTTCTCACAAGGTATTTAATTATCTTTTGATTTTAAGTTTTTAAATGTTCAATTAGCTTGGGTCTTCTTCTCATTTTAGTATATGTGACTTGAAAAAAATGTTATTAAGAGATAGAGCTTCAATTATAAGCTAGATTTGTCTAATTAGAGACTTATATGTGATCTAGGTTTTCTTAAATCTAGGATTTCACATGTTTGAGTGTTGTATTGTGACTAGCTTATAATCTAGGGTTATTTGTGCTTTGATTGATTTTATTTTGATGATTGACGACATTTACATGTGCTAGGACTCATTAGTTGAATATATTTAGGATTGGCACATCTGATTTTGTATTTAGAGCCTATTGAGATTTAATTTATTATTTTGTGAATATGTGCTCTAAAGGATTGCTAGAGAATTTTAATGATCATATATTTTTGATTCTGGCATTTTTGGCTTTAGTTTCAAAGTCTTGGATATGTGTTTAATGAATATGTTTTATTTCAAGCTTTAGTTGTATAAGAATATGATCACGTTACTGGCTAGGATTTGGATGATCCACATAGTCAAGCAAGGAAGTCTTAGCTAGGATCGGGATGATCCGGATAGAAAAGCGAGAAGTCTTAACTAGTATTGGGATGATCCAGATAGTCAAGGAAGGAAACGTTCTAGTGACATGGGATGTATCTTGGATAGAAAGTTGGCAAGTCTTTCATTAGAAGGTCCGAGGGTTGGTGAAAATTACAAAAACTGTTAATTTGCCTTAAGCTAACTGTAAGTTCCTCATATTTTGATTGGCTTATTTCGTTGACAAACCACATTGGGGATTATTCTTTGTAAGGGTAATTTAGGCCTCTTGAGTGTGATCAAGCTTCAAGGACATCATCTCTCTCAAAGAGCACTTCAAAGGTATCTCACTAGTTTAACTTTCTTTGAAGAGATCTAGTTGCACACACTCACTTGCATGCATTATGTTCCTATCTTCATGTAATTGAATGATGTATTGTATGCCTCTTTTCACACTCCTCACTTGCACATTTTGCACATCACTTAGTGTGTTGAGTTTGCCCAGAAAAGAGAATTTCTTCTCTTAGCGCGGCCTAGACAGCTTGGCCAGACATGCTTGCACCGCGGCATACAGAGCGGTATACCTCAGCAGGGTCATGCTTCCTGTACCGCTTCCTGTACACTTGCACGCAAAGCGACCCAAGTCGCGGTGTTGTCCAGTAGGCCTCTGTTGCCCATACCGTGGCCTGTTCACCTGCATGCACAGTGCCCTGCACGGCGTTATTGTCCAGACGTTGCACTGCTGTGTGTACCGCGGTCTGGACACTTGCCTGCGACGCGGTCCATCTAGCGGTATTGACGGGATTTGGTGCCCTAAGTCCAAAACGATGATGTTTTAACTAGGGCTCCCTTATATATACTCTCTCTTCTTCCTTGCTCGTTTTTATGAGTTCAAGAAGCCATTTTTGATAGGCCAAGCTTCCCTTAGAGAGAGAAACTCCCAAGAACTCATCTTTACTCAACCAAACACAAATCCATGTGCATCTAACATCTTCAAGCATCATCTCATCATGGATTCTTCTTGCTTTCATTGACTAGGTAACTTGAACATGCCCTAAATCTCTTTGTATTTATTTATGTTCTTGTTTCCCTAGGGTTAGCTCTTTTATATTATTTTATTGCATATCTTTATGTTTATTGGCATTTATAACATGGTTGAGTTGATGTTTGTTGGTTGAGAGCTTTGTTCATTAATAGCTAGCATTTAGGACGATTTTACCCTTCTAGCTAAATCTTCATGCATTTGCATTTAGATATTGATATCTAGGATTTGCATTTATTGACATCTTTAAATCCTTAGATAAGCATTTATTGTTGCCTAGCATTAATTGCATGTTTGAATATCTTTTACATATTCACATAGGTTGTTTAACCTCTTCATTGATTGTTAAGCTTTGTGACTAAGTGAGTTAGTGCACAAGCTTGTGGTCAAGAATCACTATTAAAGGCCCGTTGGGTAGAGTGAAAGGGTTAGTGACCAAGTAGGTGTGACTTGAGGTCAACCTAGGTTGTAAACTTTCGTTCAAATAGTGGATTTGAGGACCGTATGTGGCTAGAAGGATAGCCCGTGAGTTTTTGCCCAGTTTGAGGGTTTCTCACGTAAATCAATCCTTGTGTTTTTATTGTTTTCCGCATATTTATATTGGATTGATTGATTGCTAATATGGGGCAGGATTATTAAAATTGATTAAGTCGAAAAGTTGGTAATAAATCAACTAAAACCTATTCACCTCCCCCCCCCCCCTCTAGGTTGTATTAGACACACTTTGTGTATTTTCAATTGGTATCAGAGCGGGTTCCTAGATACACTTAGGTGATCCTTGCTCTTTGTGTGTCTTGCATTTTGTTTGTGATTGTTGCATCATAAAAATTCATCTCATTCATACCCAAACACTATGAGTGGGAACGGAAGTGGTAATGAGGGAGCCTCTAGCACAAGACCCCCTTTGCTCACCGGAGTAAACTATGCCTCTTGGAAAAACAAGATGGAGTCTTACATTTGCCAAATAAATGACCGAGCATGGATGGCAATTGAAGATGGCTACACTCCTCCGGAAAAGACTCTTGAAGACGAAAGTGTAGTTCCCAAGCCAAAGTCGGAATGGTCAACTCAAGAGTTTGAAGCATCCAAGTGGAACAACAAGGCTATGCATGCTATTCTTTGTGCAATGGATGACAATCAGTACAAATTGATCCAAACAACAAGAATTGCAAAAGAGGCATGGGAGATTCTAGAGACGGCCCATGAGGGAACCGAGGTGGTCAAGGACTCCAAGCTTCAAGTCCTCCAAACACAATTCGAGAAAATTAGGATGGAGGAGGATGAGTGCTTCAACGACTTTCAAGTGAAGTTGATGGACATAATCAATCAGAGCCATCAACTTGGTGATCCCTATTCGGATAGGAGGATCAAGCAAAAAATTATGAGGTCGCTTCCAGCAAGATTTGAGTCAAAAGTGACGGCTCTTAAGGAGAATAGTGACTACAAGAATATGAAGCCAAGTGAAGTTATTGGAAGGCTTCTAGCATATGAGTCTAGATGGACTCCCACACCTACACCTCAAAAGAAGCAAAAGAGTATTGCTCTGAAGACTTCTAAGGTTGAGAAGGAGGGAGAAGACTCAGATGAAGAAATGGCCCTCATGGTGAAAAGATTCAAGAAGTTCATCAATTTTGAGAAGAGGGGATTTGGATCCAAAGGAAAGGAAATAAAGAAGAAGACTCCTTTCAAGAAGTTTGAGTCAAGTGAAGACAAGCCCACAAGAAAAGGGATTCAATGCTTCGAATGTGGAGGTTTCGGACACATCTCCACGGATTGTGGAAATTTGAAAAATAAGAAGAAAGGAAAGGCCTTGGCCGCCACGTGGAGCGATGGTGATGACTTGGAAGAAGAAGGAGAATCCTCAGATGATGAGGATCATGTGGCAAACTTTATTGCCTTCGCATCTTCTCTCAAGAGTAAGGAAGCAATAGATGATGAAGAGGTAGAGAAACAAAGTGAAGATGACTCTAGCGATGGTGACTCTTCATCCCATTCAACAAATATGGATGTAGGAGGAATGGATCTTGAAGGCTTCATTGAGCATTTTCAAAGATCAAGATTGAAGATGAAGAAAGCGATTCAAAGGCTAAAAGGAGAGAATCTCAAGCTATCCACCGAAGCTACTCACTTAAATAAAGAAGTGAAGATAGCCAAAAGGAATGAGGAATTGATGGAAAAGGAGCTTGAAGAAGCTAGAGAGATCATTGCTAAGATGACTTCAAGCACGAATAAACTTGACCACATGTTGGGAGTTGGCAAGAGGCCAAGTGATAAGAAAGGTCTTGGCTATGAAGATGACAAGGAGACCTCATCCTCAAGCAAGATTGTGTTTGTCAAGAGTTTGGATAACAAAGAGCCTCCACCCCCACAACATCCTAGGAAGAAGATCGAACTAGGAGAGTGCTCTAAAGATTCTCAAGTCAAGGTACCACAAGGGAAACAAGCTCAAGCTCAATCAACAAGGGTGCATCAAGCAAGTTTCCCTCAACCCAAATACCATCAAGCCAAGAAGCAATTCATGCAAGGTCAATCAAGGAAGCAATTCATTCCAACTCAACAACAAAGAAGAAGAGAACCAGTCCAACACCAAAGACAAGCTCAAATGTGTGGAAAAGCCCCTTTGTACTCACAAGGGCATGGTATGTCTTCTTATTTTATTCCCACTTGTCACTTTTGTGGTGTTGATGGTCACATTAGACCTAATTGCTTCAAATACATTGAAATGTGTAGAATCAAGAGCATGATTGAAAGAAATAGAGCTAGAGTTAAAATGCATGTTCCTAGGAAATCTAGAGCAAATTTACATGATCCTAGGAAATCTAGAGCCAATGTGACTAATACCACTAGAAATGAGAACATTACACCTAGGTGGATTAGAAGGGATAACTATTCTTGCTATGTGGCTCAAATTGCCTTGAAGGCAAATGCCTCTAACACTTGGTATTTGGATAGTGGGTATTCTAGGCATATGACGGGGAACAAGAGCTTCTTTAAATCCCTTGTCTTGGAGGATGGAGGATTTGTCACCTTTGGTGATGGATCTAGAAAGAAAGCCATAGGGAAAGGAACCATTTCCATTCCCGATTTACCCTCCTTGTCCAATGCTTTACTTGTTGATGGCTTGCAAGCCAATCTTATAAGCATTTCTCATCTTAATGATGATGGACTCTCTGTCTTGTTTAACAAAAATGATTGCTCTATTTTAATGCCAAATGGACAAACCTTGCTAAAAGGAAAGAGATCTAGTGACAATTGCTATTGTCTTGAAGCTAGTGCTATCTCTTGCAATATGTCCAAATGTGAGGAAATTGAGTTATGGCATCAGAGACTTGGCCACATGAACTATCGAGATTTGAGGATCTTAGATAAGTTCAAGGTTGTGCGTGGCCTCCTTAAGCTTAGGAAGAAAGTCGATGGCGTTTGTGGACCTTATCAACAAGGGAAACAAACCAAAAGTATGCACAAGAAAGGCAAGTATCTCGCCACCAAGGAGCCATTAGACCTTCTACATATGGACCTTATGGGTCCCATGCAAACCGAGAGTCTCGGTGGCAAGAGATACATTTTTGTTTGTGTTGATGATTTTTCTAGATTTACATGGACATATTTTCTTAGAGAAAAATCTGAAACATTTGAAAAATTTTAAATGCTTTGCACTAAAATTCAAAATGAAAAGAACTCACACATTAAAAGCATTAAAAGAATTAGGAGTGACCATGGGAGGGAATTTGAAAATGCTTGTTTTGAAAGCTATTGCAATAGCTTAGGCATTTCCCATGAGTTTTCGGCTCCTAGAACTCCTCAACAAAATGGGGTTGTTGAGAGGAAGAATAGGGTCCTTCAAGAGATGGGCCGTATGATGTTGCTTAGCAACAATGTCCCTATGAACCTTTGGGCCGAGGCCGTCAATACGGCTTGCTACATAGGAAATAGAGTCTTCCTAAGGCCCTGTACTAGGCAAACCTCCTATGAATTATGGAAGGGTAGGAAGCCAAATGTTAGCTACTTCCACTCATTTGGGAGCAAATGCTACATTCTAAATGACCGAGATCAACTTGGCAAGTTTGATGCCAAGAGTGATGAGGGGATTTTTATTGGCTATGCCCTTAATAGTAAGGCCTATAGAGTTTTCAATTTAAAAACTCAGAGTGTCATGGAATCATCTAATGTCGTCATAGATGATTGTAGGCCTAAGACTAGAGACCATGATGAGGA
Organism: Dipteronia sinensis; assembly: GCA_033220585.1. Lineage (NCBI taxonomy): Eukaryota > Viridiplantae > Streptophyta > Magnoliopsida > Sapindales > Sapindaceae > Dipteronia > Dipteronia sinensis. Next base: position 272,611 of record JANJYJ010000987.1, read on the forward strand.
GGTCATTGTGCTTGATGATCCTTTCTTGGAGAAGAATGGTGAGACTTCAATTGATGTGAAGTCAAGTCTTGATGAAGAGGTTATCCAACCTCATGATAGAGATCTATCTTTGGACTCTAAAGAACCCGCTCCATGGGTTAGACATCTCCACAATAAGAATGACATTCTTGGAGATATGAATGAGGGTGTTAGGACTAGGCGTCAAATAGCTAATCAAATTAGCTATACTTGCTACACCTCTCAAATTGAACCCAAAAAGGTTGATGAAGCCTTGAATGATGAGTTCTGGGTTCTTGCCATGCAAGAAGAGCTAAACCAATTTGAAAGAAATGAGGTTTGGACTCTTGTTCCTAGACCCAAGGATACTAATGTCATAGGCACCAAATGGGTATATAGGAACAAGTCGGATGAAAATGGCAACATTGTGCGCAACAAGGCTAGACTTGTAGCACAAGGATACTCTCAAATTGAGGGTATTGACTTTGAGGAGACTTTTGCTCTGGTTGCCCGTCTTGAGTCCATAAGGCTTCTTTTGTCCATATCATGTGTGCACAAGTTCAAATTGCATCAAATGGAAGTTAAGAGTGCCTTCCTCAATGGTTTCTTGCATGAGGAAGTGTTTGTTGAGCAACCCAAGGGGTTTGTGGATCCACACCACCCCAATCATGTCTATAGCCTCAAGAAGGCTTTATATGGGTTGAAACAAGCACCTAGGGCTTGGTATGAGCGCTTCACTCAATTTCTTGTTGACAATGACTACACTAGGGGTAGTGTTGACAAAACCTTATTCATCAAGAGGAACAAAGATGAGCTTTTCATAGCTCAAATTTATGTTGATGATATTGTTTTTGGCTCCACCAACAAATCCAAAGTCCAAAAATTTGTTGATGTCATGTCTCATGAGTTTGAGATGAGTCTTGTTGGGGAGCTCAATTACTTCCTAGGTTTGCAAATCAAGCAATTGCATGATGGGATTTTCATATCCCAAGCTAAGTAAGCTAAGAACCTAGTGAAGAAGTTTGGCCTTGAGAATGCCAAACATTGTGACACACCCATGAGTATCACCTTGAAACTAAGCAAGGATGCTAGTGGCAAGAGTGTGGAATAAAGTCTTTATTGTGGCATGATTGGTAGCTTGCTTTACTTGACCGCAAGTAGGCCCGATATAGCCTTTAGTGTGGGTGTGTGTGCTAGGTACCAAGCGGATCCCAAGGAATCCCATCTCTCCTTCGTGAAGAGAATCATTCGATATGTGAATAGGATATCCAACTATGGGATATGGTACTCTCTTGACACTAATGCTAGCTTAGTTGGCTTTAGTGATGCAGATTGGGCAGGAAATTGTGATGATAGGAAAAGTACATTGGGCGGTTGCTTCTTCCTAGGTAACAACTTGGTCTCATGGTTTTACAAGAAGCAAAATTCCATCTCTCTATCCACAGCTGAAGTGGAATACATAGCCGTCGGGAGTGCTTGCACACAACTCCTTTGGATGAAACAAATGCTTGTGGATTATGGCTTTGATCAAGGTATTCTAACCCTCTATTGTGATAACATGAGTGCAATTAACATTTCAAAGAATCCTGTTCAGCACTCTAGGACAAAGCATATAGACATTAGGCATCATTTCATTAGAGAACTAGTTGAAAACAAATGCATTGCACTTGAGCATGTGGGCACTAATGATCAACTAGCGGACTTATTTACAAAGCCCTTAGACTCAACTAGGTTCAAGTCACTTAGTAGGTCTATTGGGATTTGTCATATGCCTTGATGTGTTTTGGTGATTGACCCCTTATGGGGAACTCAAGCAAAGAGAGCAACCTTGCATGTTGGAATAAGCAAAAAACTTGATCAACTTTATGCTTCTTTATTAATTGCTTGAGTATTCTTGGTTGTGCTTATATATATTCTTATATGGCTTTTTATTTAATAAGTGTGCCTTGCTTGATTTGTAATCCATGTCACCTCTATGTTCAAACATGCATTTTAGGATTAGGAGATCTGATTGGGAATTACATTTGAATGACCTAAAATTTATCTCCATGACATGTGAACTTGATTTTGACATGCTCAAAATGATATGCATGAAATATGTTTTGATTGCTTGAATGCAAATGTGTGTGTATGCAAATGAGAAGACTAATCAATAAGGATCTTGTATCCACGTAATCAATAAGGATTTTATATCCAAATTAGTCTTCTCTCTCTTCTTAATTGTTAATCAAGACTACTATCATACAGACAAATTATCCGGAAAAATCTAAAAGGATCTCTTGATCCAATGTCTTGATTTGCTTTTAAGGTTTGATATAGTTTTGTGTGCGTTGAAATATCTTTTCAAAATACTATATCATGTTTCTTAATGGCAAAAGGGTGCAAATTGGTTTGAATTCTTTTGGAACCCCTTTTGATGTTCTCCTTGCCAAATACCATTCGCTTGAACCATGATGTTACATGTCTTACATCCGAAGCAACTAAGTCACACATTTTATTCTAAACAGTAAACCCTCAATGATTCTCTCTCAATTAATTGAGTTGCATAAAGTTGTTGTATATGATTATGCACTTATCTTGCAAATAGCTCTCTTTGCTAAAGTGACCCGGTTGGGGAATACTTATTTGCCTATCTCATGACAAAAAGGGGGAGTAATGTGGTTTTATTTAAGGGGATTGCATATTTGGAGTGATTGTCCCGTTGAGGGGGAGTAACCTATATAGGGGGAGCATTTGCATGTTGCATGTTGAAGTTTTCTTTTATTATGCAAATTGCTCTTATTTATTTATCTCTCTTGATCACCTCACATGCACTTGTCTTGGAAAGTGTAGTCTCATTGTTCTGTAGGGAAGGTGGTTATTCTACAAAATCTTGAAGTTTTGAAGACCTAGTATCTAGGTATCTTTTTGTAATATAGAATATCTTTTTGTTGACCTTTAGTTTTTACTTTTTGTGAGGATGATCTGTGAGTGGTGGTTTTGTCACGAAATAGCCAAAAGGGGAGATTGTAAGTTCCTCATATTTTGATTGGCTTATTTCATTGACAAACCACATTGGGGATTATTCTTTATAATGGTAATTTAGGCCTCTTGAGTGTGATCAAGCTTCAAGGACATCATCTCTCTCAAAGAGCACTTCAAAGGTATCTCACTAGTTTAACTTTCTTTGAAGAGATCTAGTTGCACACACTCACTTGCATGCATTATGTTCCTATCTTCATGTAATTGAATGATGTATTGTATGCCTCTTTTCACACTCCTCACTTGCACATTTTGCACATCACTTAGTGTGTTGAGTTTGCCCAGAAAAGAGAATTTCTTCTCTTAGCGCGGCCTAGACCGCTTGGCAAGACATGCTTGCACCACGGCATACAGAGCGGTATACCTCAGCAGGGTCATGCTTCCTGTACCGCTTCCTGTACACTTGCACGTAAAGCGACCCAAGTCGCGGTGTTGTCCAGTAGGCCTCTGTTGCCCATACCGTGGCCTGTGCATCTGCATGCACAGTGCCCTACACCGCGTTGTTGTCCAGACGTTGCACTGCTGTGTATACCGCGGTCTGGACACTTGCCTGCGACGCGGTCCATCTAGCGGTATTGACGGGATTTTGTGCCCTAAGTCCAAAACGACGTTGTTTTAACTAGGGCTCCCTTATATATACTCTCTCTTCTTCCTTGCTCGTTTTTATGAGTTCAAGAAGCCATTTTTGATAGGCCATGCTTCCCTTAGAGAGAGAAACTCCCAAGAACTCATCTTTACTCAACCAAACACAAATCCATGTGCATCTAACATCTTCAAGCATCATCTCATCATGGATTCTTCTTGCTTTCATTGACTAGGTAACTTGAACATACCCTAAATCTCTTTGTATTTATTTATGTTCTTGTTTGCCTAGGGTTAGCTCTTTTATATGATTTTATTGCATATCTTTATGTTTATTGGCATTTATAACATGGTTGAGTTGATGTTTGTTGGTTGAGAGCTTTGTTCATTAATAGCTAGCATTTAGGACGATTTTACCCTTCTAACTAAATCTTCATGCATTTGCATTTAGATATTGATATCTAGGATTTGCATTTATTGACATCTTTAAATCCTTAGATAAGCATTTATTGTTGCCTAGCATTAATTGCATGTTTGAATATCATTTACATATTCACATAGGTTGTTTAACCTCTTCATTGATTGTTAAGCTTTGTGACTAAGTGAGTTAGTGCACAAGCTTGTGGTCAAGAATCACTATTAAAGGCCCGTTGGGTAGAGTGAAAGGGTTAGTAACCAAGTAGGTGTGACTTGAGGTCAACCTAGGTTGTAAACTTTCGTTCAAATAGTGGATTTGAGGACCGTATGTGGCTAGAAGGATAGCCCGTGAGTTTTTGCCCAGTTGGAGGGTTTCTCACGTAAATCAATCCTTGTGTTTTTATTGTTTTCCGCATATTTATATTGGATTGATTGATTGCTAATATGGGGCAGGATTATTAAAATTGATTAAGTCGAAAAGTTGGTAATAAATCAACTAAAACCTATTCACCCCCACTCTAGGTTGTATTAGACACACATCGGGATGATCCGGATAGAAAAGCAAGAAGTCTTAACTAGTATTGGGATGATCCAAATAGTCAAGGAAGGAAACGTTCTAGTGACATGGGATGTGTCTTGGATAGAAAGTTGGCAAGTCTTTCATTAGAAGGTCCGAGGGTTGGTGAAAATTACAAAAACTGTTAATTTGCCTTAAGCTAACCAAGAGGGGGGGGGGGGGGATGAATAGGTTACTACACCTTTTTCATTCCCTTGAAACAGACAACAGTTTGTCTCTCTAAGTGTCTTGTATCACACTTTAAAAAACAAGAACAAGCATTATCAATTACAAAGATATCAAACAAGATATATATCAACACTAAGTAAGATATATATCAACATATACACAAATATCAAGAGATAAGGATAGAGAAAATCAACACATGATTTTTACGTGGTAAAACCTCTGAAGAGGAAACATCCATGGGTTGATTCCACAACAACCGACAAACACCTTTCACTAGTAAGATAAAAAGATACAATCTCTCAAGTGAGCACTTCACCTAGAAATCTACCCTTCAACCCTACATAATGAAAGAGATGCCTCCTTGCTTAACTATCTGGATCACCTTGATCCTAGTCAAGACTTCCATGCACATATCGAAGAATCACTCTCCAAAATGTGACTTCCACTCTCAAATCAAAAAATCACTCTCCAATATGAGACTTCGACGCTTAGCTATCTGGATCACCCTGATCCTAGCCAAGACTTCCAATGCTTAGCTATCCAAGACCTCGCGTTTCTAGCCAAGACTTCCAATGTTAAGCTTTACAAGACCTCACGTCTCTAGCCAAGACTTCCAATGCTCAAATCAAAGAATCACTCTAAGAAATGAGACTTCCAACCTTTTCACAAGGCATGTGATCTAAGTGTATGCATATGATGCAAACACACACAACATAGTATATATGATTAATATATCCTATGGAAACTAGTATATTATATGGAAACTAGAATTGAATCAATATGCACTTGTCACATGTATTCTAGTTTGCAATCCTAAAATAATGCAATCACACTAATGATGCATGTACATCTAAAATGTGTGGATTAGGCACAAAACATGAAGAACTAGACTTTTAGCAATAAATGCACAAATCAATTTTATCTAGAACTTATAATATGAAACACCTAACACACACAAAAACCTAGATTATGTTCAATCACATAAAAACCTAAAGAGCATCCACCTATAGATATAGGTACCGAATGAACATGTAAAGGTCGTCTTCTCTTGATCCTCTAGGGCTATTGCTATATGGTTGTACCCAGAGTACCCATCCAAAAAGAAATAGAAATTATGTCCAGTCAACCTTTCTAGCATTTGATCGATGGAAGGTAATGAGAAGTGGTCTTTCTTGGTGGCTGTGTTGAGTTTCCTATAATTTGTGCGTACACTGTTGGGGCTTATGCCCTAAAGATGTAATTTGTAAATGGATTTATGAAATAAATAAAAATAAAAGTTCAATTCATTCTTGTCGTGTTGTTTATTTTATAACTTGTGCATATATTAACATCCTAGATTGCCGGGTATAATCTCGAACTGTGTATATAAGTGTCATATACAGATGGATATAGTAAGAGACGTGCAATCTAAAGAGTCCATAGATATCAAATAAAGCTAGGTACTTTATTTGTGGTTAAACTATAGCTGTGGTCTATTCCGTAATATACGATGATTCTATCCTGAATCATTCATATGATATATGGGAATGGAGGCACCTTGTATGATGTGATCATATAGGACTGGAGCATGATCTATATGAATCTCTCACTGATCCGTTTATTGATGAGATTCATATATATCAACTAATGATGGCTATATGTGGGTGATCTTAATCCTGAGTGTTTTATCGAATCCTTCAGGTTAGATCGTGGTCTTTGATATACCATAGGTGAGGTCGGGTGTTGTTCCTGATCAATATGCTCTGTATGTTGGGATTGCGGTTTGGCTTGTGGATGGAAAGGTATGTACACAATAGTGGAATCCACTCCTTCTTGTGAGAAGTAGATGGTAGTTCCCTTAAGGGTTGATTCGAGGCTTGGACAATATGAGTGCTCTCCTAATTCCATGAGGAAATCAGATTTATTGTTCATTAGAGAATCAACGGTACTTAAAGGATATATGTAATTAGAGGGGTATAATGGACATTATGACCCTAGTTCTAATTATGAACTACTGTGGAGGATCATACCATGTGTAATAGCTATATCGATGGACACCGAGTTGTATCGGTCTGTGTAAAAGCGTCTGCAGTTGAGAGAGTGCAACTTCGGGTTTTTAGTGGAATAACACCGAAGTTAATAGTCAAGGAATATTAATTAAAGAGTTTAATTAATGATTCCAAGGATTATTGGAGCTCAAAATAGTGTGGGTCCATTAGGTCCCCTTGCTAAACCAATCGATTTAGGTAACAAGGGTCACGGTTAATTATTGATTGTCCAATTAATTGTGTTACGAAAGTGACGTATTTATTCGAGAATTATTGAATAATGATATTATTTAATTAATGAATAATGGTGATTAAATAAATTAAATAATAAGATTATTTAATTCTGTTATTAATCACTAAATGGAGGGTGATAGTTGATATTTGTGTTAACAGAAAATTTGCTCAGGGTGAGAAATCACAATTAACACCCTTGAGACCACTACCATGGAGGTAGTGGCTAGGGTCTGATATACTTTATACCAAGCTTTTTCAAATGATAATTCAAAATGCTAATGTAGATACCATTGAAAGAAAACAAAGATGATTTTATTATCAATGGTATATCATGTACAAATATCTCTCAAATGCTCTCAATTTCCCTGGGGTGTAATATGGTGGTTCTCGTATGCTTGTCGAAAAGCAGTCCCCTTTCCCTTTCCCTTTCTCTCTTATTTATACATAATTTTGGTAGGTTAACACAATTGATTCTTCCTTGATTTTCTCAACCTCTTCCCTCCTTATCAGACGGGATTTTTCATTTAAACGTCATTGACTTTGTGTTAATAGCCGAGTTGAGAATATCTTGGTGGAGATCAGTTTGTTTCCTCTACAGACTCTATTACTTGTTCTACACGTACTTAATGTTTCCAGATATGATCTACTGTATTGTCATATCTTAATAGCATGATCCCTCACAGAGGTCGTTGAATATGGTATTTATCGTCTCGTATAGCGAGGTAGATCAGTGTCCTGGCTTCGGTATTCAAGAGCTTGATGCTTCCTCCTGCGAACACTCTTCTATGGCAACGGGGTTTTGGTGAGCTTCCGGAGAGGTTGCAAGGTAGTCTCGACCCTGGGGAGCTTTCTGTTTTCTTGTTTGGTAGCACGGGCTCGATCTGATCGCACCGGGCTCTTTTCTGGATGTTTCTGGAGCTCGCCTTTAATTTCTATGGGGTGGTTCTGTAGCTTGACTTCGGGAACCGTGGTCCCCTGGTGGATAACTTGGGGCCTGGACCAAGACTAAGAGGGTGGAAAATTTCCCTTTGGTTCCTAGCCAAATTTGGCTATTAACAGAAGTCCCCTCTGACTTGAACGCCGGTGATTGAGTTTTGGGTTGGAGTCAGATTTCCTATTTTATTTAGGGAATTTTCCCTTCTTTACTATTACAAGGATCTTGAGGGAAATCTTCCCATTAATTGCACAAGTGACGTGGCGAGAGCCAACTGGTGTATTCCCAAGTCAATTCGGCTGCGTTACGGCAGTTCCTACCATTCGAGGCGATCTTTACCGAAAATTTCGACTGTGCGTGGCCAATGCTACTGTACTATTGCCTATTTATACTTGGCTATTTCAACGCCTTACTCATATCTTCCCTTTCTTTTTTCAAATTTCAAATTTTCCAAAGAGAGACCTTTTTTCAAGTAACACCTCCCTTCTTTTCATCCTCGCAGACTTCATTCCACCATGTCGAAAGTCATTCGCGACTCCGTTGATTCCATCGTCAATGGAAAGGAGGTCATCAGCCTCGCCCATGGAAAATGGGCACGAAGGAGCCTAGATAGCGACGAATATCCATTAAATTCGCAACGTCGGTGGTCGAACAAGAACGTGTCCATTGGGACCAGGTTTTCTAATCATCTTGACCATCCTCTGGATTTAGTTGACAAAGATTCTGATAGAGAGATTGGTGGCGACGCCGTGGGGGAAAGTGAAGTCCCGACTACTGGTCCCCCTTTGGAGAGGCTTCCTCCCTATGACTTCAGGGTTGTTCCCGACTCTATCATCGACCCTAATTCGATCGATTGCCTGAGGTCTAAGTATGGCATCCCTGATAGTATTTCTATCTCAGTTCCTCCAAAAAACTTCATCTTTTTTAATCCTCCAAAGGGCGTGCTTCCGATTCATGTAGCGGCCCTTGAGAACGGGGTCAAGCTTCCTCTTCATCCTTCTCTCTAGTGGGCTCTTAATGCCATACAGTTAGCCCTTCTTCAGCTGATACCTGGCTTCTGGAGGCATTTGATTGGCTTTCTCGTGCTGTGGAGGGAACAATGCCAGATGAGCAAGGTGATGAGAGAGCCCGGAGCAAAGGAGCTGGCCTATCTTTTCCAAATTGGGAGCCTCTTCGGTACTTCCCCAAGGTCAGTTCTATGCAAAAGCCAAGAACAAGCTCAATTTTTCCATTCCTGGTGCTTCGAAAGAAGGATCCCGCTTAGAAGAAAGAGTGGGTACCTGGCGAGGAGTGACTGGGGAAGCTCAATTTTTATCAGAGGGCATGAGTTCGAGGTCCTCACAGCTTTCAGTGACAAACCATCGTGGGACCGGGACTCCCTGCCACCTGAGTTTGAAACTGTTTTAAAGGCTATTCTGGCTAGGAACTACTTGAACCTGAAGTTTCCAACCGCTGAAGCCTTCAATCCTCGCAGGGTGAATCAATACCTGCAGATCTCTAATGCTACTCCTCGTAAGTAACACTGAATCGTCTTGCTTTGTCTCATTTACCAGCTCAGTTCTGACGTTTCCCTTTTTGTTTCATTTACTTATAGTTTTTATTGTTGAGCCAGCTTCTTGAGAAGCTCAGCAGCTCTTTGTCCGGGATTGTCTTGGCCGGGATTGTCTTGGCCGGGATTAGGCCTGATCCTACTCTATCGCCTTCCCAAGCGAGATCCAAGATGGCTACTTTTGCATCGTGGGCTTTCAAAGCGGTAAATAGAGGAGCCTCCGTTCCCCGGGTAGCTAGCATTATTACCTATTCCTCTTCTACTCCTTCTATTGCTACTGATGTTCCAACGACTCACCTAACTGACACCGTTACGCTTCTAATCAGCTGGATCCTCCTCCAAGACTTCATTGATCACTACCATGACCTCAGGAGGGATAGCCGCATCAAGAAGGGCAGCCATAGACCCGGTTTGGCTCCTGTTGACCTCCATTTCCACTCTAAAATATCACTCAGGCAAGCTCCTTATTCCTTCCCCAGCTTCTGGTTGATCTCCTTCGGACTACGTGGACAAAATCTTACTTGAAGATTCCCCAGGACATGAAGCAGTAAAGATGGGAGGAAGAAGAGGCAGATCTGCTTGGACAGGCTGCTTTTCAGTTCCTGCCTGGTTAGAGGGAACCGCTTCGTCATCTTCAGGGTGAGACAGTTCAGCAGCCTTGGTCATTATCTCCTCTCTATCTCAGCCAGCGATAGATGATAGATCAAAGGGAAGGGGAGAGCTTTTGCAACCTGAAAGGAAGCATAGAAATATCCAGCACTAAAAGAGGTCTCCGCATCAGCTTGCAGCTTGGCCACCTGAGCCATCAAATCCTGATTCTCGAGGTCCAACTTCTTAGCCTCGATTTTCCAATGAATCCCTCTACTTGGCCCGCCGGGTAGATTGGAGAATTTCTTGATCAAAGGACAGCTTTGCCTCTCATAATCATAACGAAGTTCGGCCAGCTCGGTCTCCATTTTCCCTTGGTTGGAGGTCATCTCTTGTACTAATGTCTGAGCCCGCTTGAGCAACCCCATGGGTCTCTCAGCTTCTGCTTCAGCCTTAGCAGCCCGATCATGAAGGAGGGTTACCTGGTGGCCCATAGCCACGTTAAACATGAAGGCCTACACGATACAAAGCCGGGGTTAGGAATCGACCAAGTAGGCAGTCTCAGAAGCGATACAGAGAAAAAACAATTACCTCATCTAAGACAGCAGACCCCTTGGTGAGCAAAACATCGACGGGCATCGAGGCAATCCTAGAGTGCCCACCACCCGGGCAGGATGCGATGAATTATTCCAAGACTTCGTCCTGCTCCGTCGAGCTCGATTGAGGGCGAGAGCGGCTATGAGGTATCCCTGTGACACCGCTTCTAACCCCCCGAGCCTTGGAAGACTTTGAAGCGGGTGTCCTTCTAGGGGGTGGTATCCCGACCAAGGCATCAGGGGTAACGATGGGGCTTCCCCGGCTAGCCCTTGGTCTCGAGATCCTGCTAGCAACTATGCTCTTACGCTTGGACCCTTCTTGGCAGGGGTGGTGCCTGGCTAAGGCATCAGGGGCAGTAAGGGGGCTTCCCCGGCTTCACCCCTGGTCTTGAGGTGATGATGTCGAATTTTCTAGTCGAATATGTAGATATTAATGTAGAACATAATCAGGAGATAAAGAAAAAACTGCAAACTTAATTAATGAATGGGATGTAGTACATCGTTATTAGGGATTTGATTGCAACCTAAATGAGGGTAATTTGCTCAAGAGTCCCCTGCTCAGAGGTAGAACTTCCTTAAGTGATATGCATTCCAGGTGTGGTCGATGGGTCGTCCATCCATGTCTACGAGTTTGTAGGCTCTATTGCGAGCAACTACCTTTATCAAGTATGGCCCTTCCCAATTGAGGGCCTAGGACTCCATCCGACCTTTTTCGAGTATTCTAGGTCACCTTCCTGAGTACCAGATCCCCTTCTATGAAATTTCAGGGCTTTGACCTTTCGGTTGAAATATCTAGCAATCTTGCTCTGGTAGATTGCCACTTTCTCAGCTACCCGGTCTTGTTTCTCTTCTAGGAGGTCTAGGTTAGCTCAGAGTTTGACCTCGTTACTTTCAGGTTCGAAGTAATGCACCCTGAAGAAGGTCAATTTAAGCTCAATGAGGAGGACCGCTTCAACTCAAAGGCTAGGGAGTAAGGTGTCTCCCCGGTAGCTGTCCTCTTTGTAGTCCGGTATGCCTAGAGGACCTCGGGCAGCTCCTTGGCCCATTTGCCTTTCTTCTGCTGTAGTTTCTTCTTTAGAAGCTTATTGATAGTCTTGTTGGTGGAATCCACTAGCCCGTTGGTCTAAGGATGGGCTACTGAAGCGAGCCTGAGGTCGATTCCCAAACCCTCGCAGAAGTCTTTGAATCGGGCATTGTCGAACTGGTTGCCCAGGTCAGCTACAATGATAAGAGGGGTCCTAAATCTACAGACCACTGATGGTTTTGATGAACTTGGTCGTATTCATTTATGATATTCGGGAGAGAGGCCCTGTCTCGACCCATCTTGTGAAATAATCGATAGCCACAATAGCATATTTAACTTGACCATGAGCGGTGGGAAGCGGTCCAATTAGGTCGATCCCCCACATGGCAAAGGGGTAGGGCAAACTTAAAGATGATAGTCGCTCTAGTGGTAGGTGGTTCAAATTCGAAGTCCTTTGACATGGTTCGTAAGATCGTACAAAGCTTCGATCGTCTTGGTAGACGGTCGGCCAGTAGTACCCCATACGAAGCACTTGATACGCTAAAGCTTCTCCATCGATGTGGTTCCCGCAGTCCCCAGAGTGAACCTCTCTTAATATCCATTTAGCGTCATCAGGATGTAAACACCGAAGTAATGGGAGGGATCTACCCCTCCTGTAGAGGTACCCGTCTACCATGCATTATCGGACAGAGAGCCTTTTAATTCTTCGGGCTTGATCAGGCTCCTCGGGAAGCTTTCCCTCTTGGAGGTAGGCAACGATCGGATCCATCCAATAAGGCTGACGATCCAGGGAGCAGATTTCCTTGCTCGCAGGTTATGCTTGGTTGGGAGATCACTTGGAGGGGAAATTCCCCGTGGTAAGGCTTGGCCCCCATTTGCCGCTATCTTAGCTAGAACATCCGCGCGGTGGTTTTAGTGTCGAGGCACCTGGTCGATCTTGAATCCCTTGAACTTACTTTTAAGCGACTGAGCCAGCCTTAGGTAGGCGGCCATGTTATCTCCTATTGCCTGGTATACCCTAGACACCTGATTGATTACAAGTAATAAGTCACTTTTGATTCGCAGGTAGTCGGCCTTCAGTTCGACAACTGCTTTCATCCCGGCTAGGAGGGCTTCATATTCTGCTTCATTATTGGTTGCTTGAAATCCAAATCTGAAGTAGTGACAGAATTCAGTCCCCTTTAGGTCTATTAGGCCACACCAGCTCCTCCCCTAGCTTGCCCAGATGCTCCATCTGTATAGAGGGTCCAAGACTTGCAACCTTTCGGCCAATTATCGATCTTGGAAGTTTTCTCAGGGACCATATTCGATGCTGCGAGATTCGCTTGGCCTGGGAGTGCTGAAAATTATGCAACGAAGTCTGCCAAAGCCTGCGCTTTATTCGTGGTCCTGGGCTTATATTTTAAGCCTGGGCTTTGTAAGAATTGACGGAGAGGTTGGTCCGTCACCACTGCTATTGAATGAGCTTGGAAGTAGGGACAGAGCTTTCTTACTGAGGTCACCAGAGCATAGGTGAGCTTCTCCAGGAGAATATAATTTTTTTCTTACTTGGTTAAAGCATGACTCACAAAGTATATGGGCCTTTGAATCCCTTCACCACACTTCTTGGCCAAAGCTCCACTCACTGCAGTTTCCGAGACAGCCAAGTAGATTTGCAGCTCCTCCTTGAGAACCAGCTTGACTAGCAATAGTGGGCTTGTTAGGTATTTCTTCAAGGCTTGAAAAGCTTGTTCGCTCTCCGGGCTCCATTTCATGTTTCTCCCTTGCTTGTTTGCTTTGAAGAACGAGAGGCTTTTATCGATGGAGTAAGAAATAAACCTGTTGAGCGCTGCTACAAGCCCAGTCGAAATTTGTACCTGTTTGAGTGATGTAGGGGATTCTAGGTCCAAGATAGCCTTGATTTTTTCTAGATTGGACTCTATGCCTCTCTCATGAACCATGAAACCTAGAAACTTCCCCGCTATTACCTCGAAAGCGCATTTGGAGGGGTTCAACCGCATCTGATTTTCTCTTAGGATTAGAAAGGTCTTTCGAAGGTCTTCCTGATGTCCTTCTACGGTTGGTGATTTTGTGATCATGTCGTCGATGTATACTTTCATCGTCCTTCCGATCTCGAGCCTGAACATCTTGTTAACCAACTGCTTGTATGTAGCCCCCACATTCTTCAAGCCAAACGACATCACCTTATAGCAGTACAGGCCCTACCCAGTAATGAAACTGGTTTTATCTTGGTCAGCTGGGTGCATCTTAATCTGGTTATACCCTGAGAACCAGTCCATGAAACTAAGAAGTTTATTTCCGAAAGTGGAGTTGACCAGCTGATCGATCTTTGGTAGAGGAGATCTATCTTTTGGACATGCCCGGTTGAGGTCGGTATAGTCGACACATATATGCCATTTCCCATTCACCTTCGTAACCATGACCAAGTTGGCGATCCATTTGGGGTAGCGCACTTCTCTGATAAAATCCGCCTTAATCAATTTGTCTACTTCTTCTAGCACCGCAGCGTTCCTCTCAGCGTTAAAGTTTTGCTTCTTCTATTTGACGGGCTTGACTGTTGGATCCACCACTAATCGATGGGCAGCCAATGATATCGGGATTCCGGGCATCTCATCGTGGCTCAAAGCGAAGATGCCGCTGAATTCTCTGAGAAGCCCAATTAAGCCTTCTTTTACTTCCTAGTTCGAGGATAGATCCGACCTTGATGACCTTGGAGGGATCGTCATTTCTGATGGGTATCTCATCTAGTCTATCTACGGGTTACCCGCTGGCCCATTTCTTGCTCTGTTCTTCCTCATAATTAATTATGGGTTCGCTCTCTGGATGCTCCACGGGCTCCATATCTTCCTGGATTATTCGAGATGCCTCCATGTCCTGGATCATTGCAACCTGTATGAACTGTTTTGCTAAAGTCGTAGGATTGGCGGACACTGCATAGCACTTCCTAGCTACTTGCTGTTCTCCACGTACCTCCACCACCTTGGTTTCCACTAGGACCTTCAGAACATTGTGGTATATAGACAAGACTCCCTTCAATGAGGACAGGAATGGTCTCCCTAAGATGGCATTGTAGGTTGATGGGGTGTCAACCTCAACAAAGTCCGTCATAACATTCTGTTGGAGAGGTGTGGTTCTGATGATCACCGAGAGGATCTTCGATCCCACCAGTAAGATCGAATCCCCGGTGAATCCATAAAGCAGAGTTGTACAGCTATTGTAACACCAATGCTTCAGATTTAATTTTCCAAGGTATCCTTGGAGAGAATATCTACACTGCTGCCCGTATCAACGAGCACGCAATGGACCATGCAGTTGGCAATCTGTATCGTGATCACTATGGGATCATCATGAGGTTGCACGGTGTTGAAGAAATCTGCTTCAGTGAAAATGATATGTGCTGACTGGGAGGGCTCCGCCGGGCTTTGGCAGACCCATGAAGATACCCCGACCTTCTTCCACACGGGGAATCTTCCTTGCGATTGTTTTTCCTGGAATTATTTGAGGTACCGCCCAATGTGGGACCTGTGCTGATGGTGTGTATCACCTATATCTGTTGCATTAAATCAGTCCGTTCTCCCTTTCTCTTCTCCACATGCTCATGGATCTCGGCTTGTACTTCCCTTCCAGTCTGAATATTATCTCTGACCTGCTATAAAAACTCAATCAAACATCCTCCCCTTATCAGGGCTTCGATCTAGTTACGCAGGTTATAACATTCAGAAGTGCTATGACCCACGTCCTCGTGGAAGTCACAATATTTGTACCGGTTCCTTCTGTCTACTGGGGCTTTCATGGGCGTGGGCTTCTGGAGTAGCCCCTTGTCCCTTATAGCGAGGTAGATTGTTTCCCGGGAAGCGTTCACGTGGGTGTAATAATCGTACCCTTTCTCATCTCGCATTATGGGGGCTACGGTCCTAAGAGAAGGCGAAGCTCGCGGAAGGGTTCGTCTTGCTGGATATCTTTCTTGCCTGAGCTGAGCAGCGGGGAAACGGTATCTCGATCTATTGGGAGGTTTGTTCTGATTTTTCTGAGCTGGCTCAGATTTGGGAACTTTTTTTTGACGCTTTTTTCGTTCTCATATCGTCGTGTTCCATCTTTACTTTGAGATGTTCTTCGATCTCGACCTGCTCAAGAGCCCGATCATAGGCCTTCTGGTAAGTCTCTAGAGGTCTCTTGGCAAAGTAACATAAAAGCTTTCCTGCCCACAAGTTCCGCCTGAAATTGGCGAGAGTCTCTTTCTCGGTGAAGACTCCCATTTGTATGACTTCTTTAGTGAAAACGCTCCACATACGGTCGAAGTGTTTCACCTCGCTCCTGAATCACATATTGGAGGTGTATGGGATCTTTTGGACGCGGTTTGACTCCTTGGAACTGTGAGCAAAAATTTGTTGATAACTTTGTGAAAGAATCCACGCTTCCAGTAGGTAACTTCCTGAACCAAGTTTTCGCATAATCGGTCAGGGTGGTATGGAACATCCTGTACATGGCAGCCTTGGTAGTATTCTGGAATTCCATGTTAGGATTATGCTCAATGGCAAAAGTGTAATATTGTAATTGACAATCTTCTCATATTAATAAAGTGAATTATGATTCTTACTATTACTTATAACATTTATTATTATAATTGTCAAGGTAAATAATCATAAGGTCAAAAGACTATGAGACATGAAGAATTGTTCATACATCCGGATATGTATGAGGTAGACACAATTCTTTAGTTAGTCTTGAATAACGTTCACAACTTAAGTTAAAGGTTGGGCACCTCTATCTTGTTAAAGTTGTAGAATTCTTATACTAGCATTTGAGTGGGATCAAATGAATATGATGAGTCTAAAATCATCGAAAGGATTTCAAGTAAAAGAATCTAGTGCACTAGGTGCATTGAACTGGATCACAGTGAAATACTTTATCTAGAACCGTCACTAGATATAAGTCTTTTCATTAAAGAGGACAATCAGAGAGTCTATCTTAATCCTGAGATAAATGATGGACTTATGGTTGCAAGTGTTATCATTAGAGCTATCAATGAGTACGATTATATAGCATAGTCTATCCTCGATAGTTTGGTGGTATACATTTGTTAATCGATAGAGGACTTCATTTATAGATATGGACATCGTGGCTCCATTTATTAAATGAGAGTATAATATCATCATATGGATGTTTTGAGGTATTGGATATTAAATCTCAACGTTGAGTTTTCAATAATGATTATTGAAAACATGGCTTCTGGACAAGTCAAAGTATCCAAGTTCGAAATGTGGTCATATGAGGAAATATGGTAACTTGGAGAGCTATAGGCGGTCTATGAGCTCTTGGCGATTACTGATATTATTCACGAGGATACACCATCTCCTATAAGATTGTCTAGGGTATGAATGAGAAACATCTCCTTATTCTATCTTTATTTAAGAGTTCAATTTTAGCTCTTTAGTGGAATGAGTTAAAATTAATAGATTGGACCTAAGTGAATCATTTGTTGATTGTGATTAGGTTGTGTCTATTGAAGCTTAAATTTAGATTGCCCGCCAAGATCCCCAATCAACACGTATTTTCATGGATCACTTGATATATTCTACCGGGCCGATTTAAGGGTCCATATAGAATTGTTTTTAATATATCAAGAATATAATATGTCTATTATTTAATTAATGGACTGCACTATTATATTAATATATTAAAAGGAGACATGTGGGCTTGTTTCTTTTAGTAAGAATGGGTCTGGTTCACATGTGGGCTTTTATTTAAAGTCCAATGGATTAAATGAAATAAGAAAATAATATATGGCCCATTTATATAAGTGGGGCGGCAAGGTGTATATATTAACCTAATATATTATTTTGTTTCATTGTTTTAATTAAATAAGAATTAGTTAATTTATTAATTAATTGTTTAATTAAGAAACAAATCTTTTTCTAATCAGGAAATATATTTCCTAAAGTTATACTATTGGTAGTAGTATATTAAAAGTAAAAGACTTGTTTGATAAGAAAATAAATAATTAATTTTATTTATTTAATCAAATAAGAAGTCTTTTTATTTAGTCAATAAAAGAATAAAAATATCTATGAGTTGGATTATGTTTTGAAGTCTAAAGGTTGATGGAAATTAGGGTGCAACACAAACTCTTTTTGGTATGTGATTTGCAGCAACCCTAGTTCATTTAGAGGAAGATTTCGGCAATCCTAAATAGAAGAGGAAGCAAAATTTCGGCCACCTATATAATACCACATATAGAATTCGACCACTATAGTTGATTGAATGATTCAATTTTTCTTCTTCTTCTCAATTCATAGAAAAGGATAATTTTTATTCTACTAAACATAAAAGAGAGAACAGATTATTCTTTGATAGTACACTGATTGCTTGTTCATCAATAAGCTTGTGTGTACAACATCGAATTAGGTTCACGCGAGTTTCGATCATTAGATTAAGAACTCAAAAGTGACAGGAATAATTTTTGTCTTCTTTTGATTGTTTTGTGACTAACAAAAGAAAAAGAAAACTTTGTTCATCCATTCTCAGGTTTACAATTCAAAGAAAAAGGGAGACCACGCTCCTAGGTGATTCACGTACGTGTTCGGATTGGAAGATCTCGCGGTACTGTTCACGATCACTGTTCACGCGGTACTGTTCACAATCACTGTTCACGCGGGTACTGTTCATGGGCATCGGAAAAGATTTTACGGATTACCAATCGACGTAAGTCAATCGGATCATGCGTCAAGAGGTATTTAACTCTAACCGTATATATTTGAGTTTAATTAATTAAAAGGTTAAGGTTTAACTTTGAGAAATTTTTAAAACCATACGAAATCTATTTTTCGTTTCTTCCGCTGCGTTTTATATCGATTTTTCCCTACAATTGGTATCAAAGCCTTGGTTGTACCTTTTAATTAATTAACGTATATATACGTGAATCTATTTCTTTTTATTGTGATTATACATGTTTTAGAAAGAGATGGCACTCTAGGTATTCGTATATATAATTACATGTTGAATGTATGGATTTATTTATGTTTTATAAAGTGAATTGTTATTGCTCGATTTTGGTCCTAGAATTTCAATGTAATGTTTGTTTCGGATTTGTAACAAGAAGGGTGGTCTATTATCGCCATAATTCCTTCTTGGTAGTTGCTAGGGTTTTATTTTTTTGTATGTAAAATAAGTGCAGTATTTTTTTTTTGTAATCAGGTGCAGTATTTTTTTTTTGTAAATCTTACTGCAGTAAAATTAAAAAAAAAATAAATTTGCTGCAGTAATTTATTCTTAATATGTTGTAATGTATTCGGGTATTGAAAATTCGAAGACACGAAGAAAAACGAAGCAACCGGAACCGAGAACGAGCACCGTGCGCACCCTAGGACTGGATTGGGCTGCGCATGTCAAGCCCAATCCTTGGTGGGCTGCGCACGGCAGCCTTGTGTGGCCTTATGGGCTGCGCAAGGCAGCCCCTTTGTGGGGTTGTGGGCTGTCCACGTCCATGGGAGGAGGCCGAGGGATGAGCGTATGGTTGATGGCCACCTGAAGATCTTGTATTCCTAACAATTGTAATTGACTTGCTTTTCTAGGATGGGGCCAAAATTGTTGCTATTTAATTTTTGCTTAAATATTACAATATTTGTTGTTGTATGATAACATGACATTTTAGAATAGGAGTGCCACTCATATATCTCTTTTGGTATGAACATGCATTGAATGATTTAGGTATCTAATTGGCATCTAGATAACTTGGTAAAAATCATTCTTTGGGATTTAATCACAAGCCTTAAATAATTGAGTGGGAGAAGGTGTGCAAGAACGCCTATGGCCTCCAAGATTAGTTGAGTTTTATTATTTTTGGTAATCCCCCCAAGGGGCTTCCATAAATGGAATTTAACAATATACTTCCTTACAAGGATAGACTAGACAATTGACTTAAACGAAATCTACTCCCCAAGGAGGGATTTTCGTGAGAGAAAATTGAGGGTCGATATCTTTGTAACACACTCAATGTAATTTTATTAATATCCTCCCAAGAGTTCTTGTGAATAAAAATTACAAGGCTAAAATTAAAAACGCTGGTTGTTATGTTAACAATTAGGTGGGACCTAGTCTAACTAGTAAATAGTGCGAACTCCCAAAGGAGGCGTAATATTTATGGGTGTTGGATCACCGTTGAATTTTTATGATTGAATTATTTATTTTAATTCAAGATAAATTTTTAAAAGTGCTATTATCATGATTATTTACTTATATATGTATTTGTTTTAATCAGAAATCATGACCCCATCACTTACGAACATCCTGAAAGATAACACCTTAACTGGAGATAACTACGTAACATGGAAAAGGAAAATTGGGTTGTTGCTGCAAAGTGAAAAACATAAGTTTGTTCTGACCACTCCTAAACCACCCCTTCCTAATAATGAATCTAATGTGATGCAAAGAGATGAGTATGAGCAGTGGAAGACTTCTGATGATATGGCAAAATGTTACATTATGGCTACTATCTCCGACGTGTTGCAACAGCAACATGAAGGAATGGAGTACGCTGCTGATATAATGATGTCTCTAGAGGAAATGTTTGCTATGAGGTCTAGGACGACTAAGAGAGAGGCAGTGACTGCTTTTATGAATCTTAGGATGAAATCTGGACAATCTGTGAAAGATCACATGATGAAAGTCATAGCACATCTCAATATTACTGAACTAAATGGTGCTGAGATTGATGGTGAGACCAAAATTGATATGGTAGTTAACTCACTGTCAGATTCCTTTGATCAGTTCAAGTTGGACTACACCTTGAACAAAAAGGAATACACCTTGCAGGGCCTGATGCAAGATGTTCAAAGCGCTGAAAAGATCCTTGTGAAAAACAAAGGTCAAGAGATTCATTTGGTTGGTAAAGTTGCTACTGTTAAGACCCGTAAGAAGGTCAAGAAACAACAGAAGAAAAAGCAACTTGGGCCTACCAAGAAGGAAACCAAGAAAGTAACCAAGATCAAAGGGAAATGCTTCCTTTGTGGTGAAAAGGGACATTGGAAAAGAGATTGCCCAAAGTCCCAGAAAAAGAAGGAAGAAGGTAATGTTAATTATCTAGAAACATGTTTTCTGGCAGATTCTACTGATTCTTGGATCATAGACTCTGGAGCCACTAATCATGTTTGTTATTCCTTGCAGGGGTTTTCAGGAAAATAGAAGGTTGAATGAAGATGAAGTCAATTTGCGCTTGGGCAACGGAACCTTATTGTCTGCAAGTGCAGTGGGAGATATTAGAGTTATTTTAGATTCTAGTAGGCATTTAGATTTAATAGACGTTTATTATGTACCTCAATTCAAGAGGAATTTAATTTCAGTTTCTTGTTTAAATAAGTTTGGATATTCGGTTACTTTTAATAAAACTTTTATAATTAGTAAGAATGACAAAGTTGTTTGCAAAGGTACATTGGAAAACGGTTTATTCTTTTTGCATAGAAATATCTCTCACTCGTTAGACACAGAAATAACAGAACATAATCATAAAAGAGTAAAATTATCAAAAGATGAAACCTATCTTTGGCATTTACGCCTAGGTCACATTAACCTTAATAGGATTAAAAGATTGGTATGTGACGGACCTTTAAGTGACTTAAAGGTTGATGATCTACCAACTTGTGAATCTTGTTTGGAAGGTAAAATGACCAAAAGGCCGTTCAATACCAAAGGTGCAAGAGCCACTAAATGTTTAGGACTAGTACACACTGATGTATGTGGTCCTATGAGCATTCAAGCTAGAGGTGGATATGAGTACTTCATCACCTTCACAGATGATTACTCAAAATTTGGTTATGTGTATCTCATGAGACATAAGTCGGATGCATTTGATATGTTCAAAGCATTCAAAGCTGAAGTAGAAAATCAGCTTGAGAAACATATAAAAATCTTGAGATCTGATCGTGGTGGAGAATATCTATCTGGAGAGTTTCAGCAATATCTTATTGATAATGGGATAGTTTCTCAGCTTTCTGCACCAGGTACACCTCAACAAAATGGGGTAGCAGAAAGGAGAAATAGGACTCTTTTAGAGATGGTTAGATCAATGTTGAGTTATTCAACACTTCCTATTTCTTTTTGGGGATATGCTCTACAAACAGCAATATATATTCTAAACGATGTACCATCTAAATCTGTCCCTAAAACCCCACATGAATTGTGGACTGGGCGAAAGCCTAGTTTACAACACATGAGGATATTTGGTTGTCCTGCACATGTGTTGAAAGGAAAGACAGAAAAGATGGAGTCCCGTTCGGAAACATGTATATTTGTGGGGTATCCAAAAGGAACTAAAGGATATTATTTCTATAGTCCTTCTGATCTAAAAGTATTTGTTTCAACAAATGCTTCATTTCTAGAAAAGGACTATATGAATAATTTTGTGCCCAAAAGTAGAATTGTCCTGAATGAGATGTCAGGAGATACAATTCCACAAGAGGCTTCACAACCCACCCCAATTGTAAGTTCCACTCCAACACAAGATCAACAACCTACCATTCCTCGTCGTAGTGGGAGGGTTAGAACACAACCCGAAAGATATATCGGTCTAGGAGAATCTGTTGAGAATCTCCCTGACGACGATGATCCCTACACGTACAAGGAAGCTATAGAGGATGTTGATTGTCTTCATTGGCAAAAAGGCAATGCAATCCGAGATTGAATCTATGTTCAATAACAAAGTCTGGTCCCTTATAGACTTGCCTAAAGGGATAAAACCCATTGGGTGCAAGTGGGTATACAAGAGGAAAAGATGTATGGATGGTAAGGTGGAAACCTTTAAAGCTAGACTAGTAGCTAAAGGTTATACACAGAAAGAAGGTATCGATTACGAGGAAACCTTCTCACCTGTGGCCATGCTTAAATCCATTAGGATACTCTTATCCATTGCAGCATCTCTAGACCTAGAGATTTGGCAAATGGACCTCAAGGCAGCTTTCCTTAATGGAAGTCTTGACGAGAGCATCTACATGATGCAACCAGAGGGATTCATTGAAAAAGGCCAAGAAGAAAGAGTATGCAAGTTGTAAAAGTCCATATATGGACTAAAGCAAGCATCCAGATCCTGGAACATAAGGTTCGATCAAGCTGTAAAGGGTTTTGGATTTATTCAAAACCCTGACGAACCTTGTGTATACAAGAGGATCAAAGGCGACAAGTTGGTTTTCCTCATTCTTTATGTTGATGATATACTACTCATTGGAAACGATGTAGGTGTATTGACATCAGTGAAAGAATGGTTAGCAAAACAATTTGATATGAAGGACTTAGGAGAAGCAAGTTATATTCTTGGTATCCAAGTAATAAGGGATAGAAAGAATAGAACGATTGCATTATCCCAAGCTTCATACATTGATAAAATCTTGTCTAGATTCACCATGCAAGATTCCAAGAAAGGTATGTTACCTTTTGGACATGGAATCAAACTTTCTAAGGGTCAAGCACCTAAGAATGTGCATGAAGAGCAATTCATGAGTAGAGTTCCATATGCCTCGGCAGTTGGAAGTTTCATGTATGCAATGCTCTGTACTAGACCAGTTATTTGTTTTGCTGTTGGCATAGTTAGCAGGTTTCAATCGAAACCTGGTCCTGATCATTGGACGGCAGTCAAGCATATTTTCAAGTATCTCAAGAGAACTAGAGATTATATGCTTGTATACTCTGGAGGGATTTAATTCCCGTTGGGTATACAGATTCTGATTTCCAGTCGGATTCTGACTCCAGAAAATCCACATCAGGATCTGTGTTTACCACTGGAGGAGGAGCAGTCATATGGAGGAGTATCAAGCAATCTTGTATTGCTGATTCCACCATGGAAGCTGAGTATGTTGCTGCATGTGAAGCTGCCAAAGAGGCTGTTTGGCTCCGCCAATTCTTGATTGACTTAGAAGTGGTTCCTAGTGCGAATAAGCAGATCACTATACACTGTGACAACAGTGGTGCAGTGGCTAATTCGAAAGAACCAAGAAGTCATAAGAGAGGTAAACACATTGAAAGGAAGTATCACCTTTTGAGGGAAATTGTTCATAGGGGAGACGTGACGATCACCAAAATCTCGTCAGCAGAAAATTTAGCGGATCCTTTCACAAAGGCTCTACCTCAGAAGAGCTTTGATGGACATCTAGAGAACATAGGAATGAGAGATATGACACACTTGCTATAGAGCAAGTGGGAGATTGTTAGGATTATGCTCAATGGCAAGAGTGTAATATTGTAATTGACAATCTTCTCATATTAATAAAGTGAATTCTGATTCTTACAATTACTTATAGCATTTATTATTGTAATTGTCAAGGTAAATAATCATAAGGTCAAAAGACTATGAGACATGAAGAATTGTTCATACATCCGGATATGTATGAGGTAGACACAATTCTTTAGTTAGTCTTGAATAACGTTCACAACTTAAGTTAAAGGTTGGGCACCTCTATCTTGTTAAAGTTGTAGAATTCTTTTACTAGCATTTGAGTGGGATCAAATGAATATGATGAGTCTAAAATCATCGAAAGGTTTTTGAGTAAAAGAATCTAGTGCACTAGGTGCATTGAACTGGATCACAATGAAATACTTTATCTAGAACCGTCACTAGATATAAGTCTTTTCATTAAAGAGGACAATCGGAGAGTCTATCTTAATCTTGAGATAAATGATGGACTTATGGTTGCAAGTGTTATCATTAGAGTTATCAATGAGTACGATTATATAGCATAGTCTATCCTCGATAGTTTGGTGGTATACATTTGTTAATCGATAGAGGACTTCATTTATAGATATGGACATCATGGCTCCATTTATTAAATGAGAGTATAATATCATCATATGGATGTTTTGAGGTATTGGATATTAAATCTCAACGTTGAGTTTTCAATAATGATTATTGAAAACATGGCTTCTGGACAAGTCAAAGTATCCAAGTTCGAAATGTGGTCATATGAGGAAATATGGTAACTTGGAGAGCTATAGGCGGTCTATGAGCTCTTGGCGATTACTGATATTATTCACGAGGATACACCATCTCCTATAAGATTGTCTAGGGTATGAATGAGAAACATCTCCTTATTCTATCTTTATTTAAGAGTTCAATTTTAGCTCTTTAGTGGAATGAGTTAAAATTAATAGATTGGACCTAAGTGAATCATTTGTTGATTGTGATTAGATTGTGTCTATTGAAGCTTAAATTTAGATAGCTCGCCAAGATCCCCAATCCACACGTATTTGCATGGATCACTTGATATATTCTACTGGGCCGATTTAAGGGTCCATCTAGAATTGTTTTTAATATATCAAGAATATAATATGTCTATTATTTAATTAATGGGCTGCACTATTATATTAATATATTAAAAGGAGACATGTGGGCTTGTTTCTTTTAGTAAGAATGGGTCTGGTTCACATGTGGGCTTTTATTTAAAGTCCAATGGATTAAATGAAATAAGAAAATAATATATGGCCCATTTATATAAGTGGGGCGGCAAGGTGTATATATTAACCTAATATATTATTTTGTTTCATTGTTTTAATTAAATAAGAATTAGTTAATTTATTAATTAATTGTTTAATTAAGAAACAAATCTTTTTCTAATCAGGAAATATATTTCCTAAAGTTATACTATTGGTAGTAGTATATTAAAAGTAAAAGACTTGTTTGATAAGAAAATAAATAAATAATTTTATTTATTTAATCAAATAAGAAGTCTTTTTATTTAGTCAATAAAAGAATAAAAATATATATGAGTTGGATTAGGTTTTGAAGTCTAAAGGTTGATGGAAATTAGGGTGCAACACAAACTCTTTTTGGTATGTGATTTGCAGCAACCCTAGTTCATTTAGAGGAAGATTTCGGCAATCCTAAATAGAAGAGGAAGCAAAATTTCGGCCACCTATATAATACCACATATAGAATTCGGCCACTATAGTTGATTGAATGATTCAATTTTTCTTCTTCTTCTCAATTCATAGAAAAGGATAATTTTTATTCTACTAAACATAAAAGAGAGAACAGATTATTCTTTGATAGTACACTGATTGCTTGTTCATCAATAAGCTTGTGTGTACAACATCGAATTAGGTTCACGCGAGTTTCGATCATTAGATTGAGAACTCAAAAGTGACCGGAATAATTTTTGTCTTCTTTTGATTGTTTTGTAACTAACAAAAGAAAAAGGAAAACTTTATTCATCCATTCTGAGGTTTGCAATTCAAAGAAAAAGGGAGACCACGCTCCTAGGTGATTCACGTATGTGTTCGGATTGGAAGATCTCGCGGTACTGTTCACGATCACTGTTCACGGTGGGGGTACTGTTCACAATCACTGTTCACGCGGGTACTGTTCACAGGCATCGGAAAAGATTTTATGGATTACCAATCGACGTAAGTCAATCGGATCACGCATCAAGAGGTATTTAACTCTAACCGTATATATTTTAGTTTAATTAATTAAAAGGTTAAGGTTCAACTTTGAGAAATTTTTAAAACCATACGAAATCTATTTTTCATTTCTTCCGCTGCGTTTTATATCGATTTTTCCCTACATTCCATCTGTTGGACAAAATTCTCCAGGTGACTCAAAGGGTCTTCTGTTCCGGAGAACTTATTTGTCGGTATTTTGAATTTCGACGGGAATTCCGCTTCCCGGATCCTTCTAGTGAAAGGGGCGTTCATCTCGCTTAATGGATCCTTCTTATCCTTTTGTTCTTTCCCCTTCTTATCTGCTGGACCTCTTTCTGTAGCTCTGTCAGCTGATCCCTTTATCGCTTATTTCTAAGTTTCTTTGAATAGACCTTGGATTCTTCACTGTCGGATCCCTCTGATGAACTAGCGACCTCGACCCGATCCTCTTCATGAGCAGGATCTACTGAGGATGTTTGTCAGCTTCCTTCCTCTTGGGCCCGGGTTTCCCTTCTTGATGCCATCGGGTGAGGTGCCTCTCGTTGCTCTTGGGTTAGAGCATCTGCTGCAGACTTAACTCGCCTCTGCTGATATTGTGATGGTCTTCTCGGAACTGAGGCATGGGTCCTAGCCTATCCCAGATCGAAGGTTGGTGCCCAATCCTATCGCTAGCTGGCTCTGGAGGAGGAGGTCCCAGGCGGTCGAAAGCAGGCTGCCTGGTCCCAGGCCTGCTCGGTTCTCCCTGATCATTCGGGTTTATTGGTTGGACTGTGATGCATTCAGCAAGCAGGCAGAGGCGAACCGGTTTCCACGAAGGCTGCCGCTTGTTAGTCGAGCACGGCATGGCTTATCATAAGGTGGCCAGAAGCCCGTGCATTAGTCGTCTGGACCGGAGCTTGATTGCGATGTCCAGACTTCTTCCCCCTCCTTGGGGCCTTTCGTGTTGGCATCGCCGAAGGTTGTTCCGAAGTCCCGGATTGTCCTTGGGAGGAGCAGAGCCTCAGGGTGCCTGTAAAACAATAAAAATGTAAATGGTTGATTTCATTAACTGGGTGTGGGGTGTTCTCATAGACGGCGCCAGAAAGTGTTAACTGAGAATTTGCTCAGGGTGAGAAATCATAATTAACACCCTCGAGACCTACTACCACGGAGGTGGTGGCCAGGGTCTGATATACTTTATACAAAGCTTGTTCAAATGATAATTCAAAATGCTAATGTAGATACCATAGAAAGAAAACAAAGATGATTTTATTATCAATGGTATATCATGTACAAATATCTCTCAAATGCTCTCAATTTCCCTAGGGTGTAATAGGGTGGTTCTTGAATGCTTGTCGAAAAGTAGTCCCCTTTCCCTTCTTTTTTTCCTTTCTTATTTATACATAATTTTGGTAGGTTAAAACAATTGATTCTCCCTTGATTTTCTCAACCTCTTCACTCCTTATCGGACGAGATTTTTCATTTAAACATCATTGACTTTGTGTTAATAGCCGAGTTGAGAATATCTTGGTGGAGATCAGTTTGTTTCCTCTTCAGACTCTATTACTTGTTCTACACGTACGTAATGTTTCCAGACATGATCCAGTGTATCGTCGTATCTTCACAGCGTGATCCCTCATAGAGGTCGTTGAATATGGTATGTATCGTCTCGTATAGCGAGGTAGATCAGTGTCCCGACTTCGGTATTCAAGAGCTTGGTCTGACCTCCCTTGATCTTTTAGAGCTTGATGCTGCCCCCTGCGGACATTCTTCTGTGGCAGTGGGGTTTTGGCAAGCTTCCGGAGAGGTTGCAAGGTAGTCTCGACCCCGGTGAGCTTCCCGATTTCTGGTTTGGTAGAGCGGGCTCGATCTGATCGCGTCGGGCTCTTTTCCAGGTGTTTCTAGAGCTCGCCTTTTATTTCTATAGGGTGGTACCGTAGCTTGACTTCGGGAACCGTGGTCCCCTGGTGGATAACCTCGGGCCTGGAGCCAGACTAAGAGGGTGGAAAATTTCCCTTTGGTCCCTAGCCAAATTTGGCTGTTAACAATTTGATTTTAAATAGAATAAGATAATATGATTATTTTATTTTATGAAATTAAATATTTGAAATTGAATTTAAAATGTTTAAATTCTAAATAAATATTTATTTATCTTTTAAAATAAAAGATATGACATATCAGTTTAAAAGATTTAGTTTTAAAATCGAAAAGATATCAATTAAAAAGTTTTTAGTTATAATAATATATATATATATATATATATTGAAAATACTATATAACGTGTGTCTATTAACCTAAGGGGGGTGGGAAGGGTGAATAGGTTTTAGTTGATTTATTATCAACTTTTCGACTTAATCAATTTTAATAGTCCTACCTCATATTAGCAATCAACCAATCATAACATAAACATGCGGAAAACAATAAAAACACAAGGATTGATTTACGTGAGAAACCCTCCAACTGGGGAAAACTCACTGGCTATCCTTCTAGCCACATTCGGTCCTCAAATCCACTATTTGAATGAAAGTTTACAACCTAGGTTGATCTCAAGTCACACCTACTTGGTCACTAACCCTTTCACTCTACCCAACGAGCCTTTAATAGTGATTCTAGACCACAAGCTTGTGCACTAATCCTCTTAGTCACAAAGCTTAACAATCAATTAAGAGGTTAAACAACCTATGTAAATATGTAAAAATATTCTAACATGCAATTAATATTAGGCAACACTAAATGCTTATCTAAGGATTTAAAGATGTCAATGAGTGCAAATCCTAGATATCAATATCTAAATGCAAATGCATGAAGATTTAGCTAGAAGGGTAAAATCGTCCTAAATGCTAGCTATCAAGGAACATACAATCTCAACCAACAAACATAATCACAAACATTCTTAAATCATGCTAAACCAAATAAACATGCAATTAATTAACAAATAATTGCTAACCCTAGGTAACCAAGAACATAGAGATGAAAATGAAGTTCTAAGACTTGTTTGATTACCTAGTCAAGAAGAGCATGAAGACCCATGAAGAATAGATGCAAGAAAGGAGCTTAGATGCACATAGGTATGAGTTTGGTTGAGTAAAAAAGATTTCTTGGAGCTCTCTTTCTCTTGGATTTACTTTCTCTCACTTAGGGATATATTTTCAGAGCTCTAGGTCTAAATGGAGGAGAAGAAGATGTATATATAGGGACCAAAAAATGAGCTGGTGTGAAATTCCCGAAATGCACAGTTCGGGTGAAAGAGGCGACATACAAGGCGACATGAGCAAGTCACCTTGGAAGTCACCTAACACACTGTGAGAAAACACGTTGCCTGAGGCGACATGTAAGGCGACATCCCAAAGTTGCCTATAAAGTCGCCTTACATACTGGAGGGAAAATACACATCTAAGGCGACATTGGAGGCGATATGCACAAGTGGCCTTGCATGTCGCTGATGGAAAGATTTTTGCCGTTAGAAAACCGCCAATCAAAACAATTTAAAAAACCTATGCGATGCATTCACAAGTAGAAATACAAGTGAAGCAGTAAGCACGAGTGTCGTCCACTGAGATCGGGGTAGCGGTGATAAGATTAGGATTAATATAACTAGTATACATAAAAGTAAAGTGATGGTGAATGAAAATACAATATAAACTAAATTATGAAAGAAAAAAAAAGGGATGAAAATGGAGTGATGAATGAATGATGATGGAACTATGGAGTTGATGGACTCGTAAGTGAATATTGGGGCAATTGCAACAAACTCTCAATTAAGCACGTATTGACAAATGTAACCAACCTAGGGTGTATAGTGTTGGTATATATCTCTATTAAGTGGTCAACCTAGGGTGTATAGCGAAGACCTCCTACTAGCGATTAATCCATCCTAAGCAAGCAACAATGGCTAGTTACTCAATTGGGACTTTTTCCATGAATGCTCATCTATCTAGCTATGGCTCAACCTATTACGAATGTAGCCATCCTAGGGTGTATAGTGATGGCTTCTAATTCCCTCACAAGTGGCCGACCTAGGATGTATAGTGAAGGCCACCCGTTTGAGATTGTATGAGGCTCGAGGTTGTCAATCGAATTCTACTCGAAGGTTAGTTCTTGTAAAATCACTAAAGTAGCCAACCTAGGGTGTATATTGGAGGCTTCTAATTCTATCACAAGTGGCTAACCTAGGGTGTATAGTGAAAGCCACTAATTCAAGATTAGATTAAGGGCATGGTTGTAGAGCCAGATTTTCAGAAATCCTTCCATTCAATGGAGCATTAGACAACCTAATTGCCTACTCAAGTAATCCAAATCAATCATGCAAAAAGGGTGTATCCAAGCAAATCAATAATGGAAATCAATTCAAGCAATGGAATAAAATATAGAGATAGAATAAATATAACACATAGAGTTTATTTACAAAGCCCAAATATCCATCAAACAAATAACATCAACCCCATAGTGGGGTATTTCAGCTACTCATGTTCTATTACAAACCAAGAGTAAACCCTTGAAGATTGATCTCCTTCCTTGAAGCTTGAATCCAAGTCTCCTAGTTGCCTTTGATTGAGTAGAGATGGTTTGGATGATAGGGAGATGTGTTTCTAGCTTAAACTACAAGTGTTGGGAGATATGACAGTCCTTTGGTTCGTTCCCCTGCTTTTCTATTTATAGGGGATGGAAAAATAGGTCACTTAAGCTTGAAAACAGAAGCTGTCGTGTGCAGAGTGCAAGTGGAGTGCGGGTGAATTACCCGCACTGTACCCACACTGTATGGGTTATCTTCATTTTCAGCTCTCATATCTGGGAAATAGTGCGGGTGGAGTGCGGTTGGATTACCCGCACTTGACTCGCACTTGACCCGCACTTGACTCGCACTTGACTCGCACTTTACTGTCAGGTGCATAATTCACTCCTCTGTCTTGAGCAATAGTACGGGTGGAGTGCGGTTGGATTACCCGCACTGTACCTGCACTCTACTGTCAGGTGTAAATCCATTCTTCTGTCTGGAGCAACAGTGCGGGTGTAGTGCGGTTGGATGACCCGCACTGTACCCACACTCTAATGTCAGGTGCAACTCAGCTTCTCTAGCTTTGGCAACAGTGCGGGTGAATTGCGGTTGGATGACACGCACTAGACCCACACTGTAACTCTTCTGCTGTATCAGGTCCCGGCTATGAGCATGAGTGCGGTTAGAGTGCGGTTGCGACCCGCACTTGACCCGCACTGTAGAGCTGCTTATGATCCTTTGTCTTTCCTTTTGCCCCTTTTCTGCCGGAACCACCGTAAAACGTTTCTAACACCAGAATTACATCTATTGCCTGCAATTATCACCAACGAGCCTATTAGACATAAAATGTACAGAAAATACACATAAGAACGAGACAAAGGAATAGGAATGAGGGCTGAAATATACAACAATTTAGGCACGATCAGTCGCCTAAAACACAGTGGGAAAAACCTAAGTCTAAGGCGACTTGTCAGGCGACATGCACAAGTGGCCTTGCATGTCGCCTAACCTACTGTGCAGCCCATCAACTCCAAAATGCAAGAAGTGTGTGTGTGCAACCATACATGCATGTCAATACAAATGAATAGAATGTGAGTGTGTGCAACTAAAACCTCTTCAAAGAGAATTAAGCATGTGATTTACCTTTGAAGTGCTCTTTAGAGAGATGATGTCCTTGAAGCTTGATCACACCCAATGAGCCTAATTTACCCTTACAAAATTAATCCCCAATGTGGTTTGTCAACGAAATAAGCCAATCAAAATATGAGGAACTTACATATATATATATATATATATATGATATATATTTTGATAACAAAAACAAGAAGCACACACGCATCACTAGACTTTCAATTTGCATGGGATACAAATTGTGGTGCATGAATATTTTGGATATAATTTTTTTGAAAAACGTAACCTGATAAATAGATAAGAGAAGCACACAAAGCAAATATATAAGTGTTTGTATAGGATACAAATATGGTGTTGTGAATCAATAGAATTTGCATTAGATGAAATTTTGGTGTGCACGTGAAAAGAAAAAGAGACCAGGTCTCTCAAATTGTTTTTAAAAAAGGCAATTAAAGCATGGGTTAATTGAACACACAAGATAGAGATCAGGTCAAGATTTTGCAAGTGTGTGCGGTGCAAGTGTTGCACAGTGAACAAAAGAAATTTTTTCTTCTTCTTATTTTCTCTACATCCTCCTAAGTTCTTGAGTACGTGACGCGCCCACAGGCAGTTACCAGTTCTGAGAATAACTAGGAAGATCAGTGGTATAGAACAGGAGCATATCGTAAAGTGAAGGAGCCTTCAAATGTTGGTAGGGTTCTCAATTTTTTTAATATATTGATTACGATTTCCTGTGTTTACATATTGTATTTATTAGTTCCGGAAAAGTAATTACGATCTCAAGTTCACTGGTTCCAGATTATGTTTAAATTTTTTAAAAACCTATTTCCGCTGTGTTACCAATGAACGGGGTTCCAACACATAAGCCATCCTGTCTGAAGCCTTTGAGCTACCAACTCCTTCTTCTTATTCTCCACTACTGTATTACCAGACTTCTTCGACACAACATGAATTGGACTGACCCATCGACTATCTGATATAGAGTATATGATCCCGACATTCCAGAGCTTCAAGATCTCTTTCTTGACAACCTTCTGCATGATGGGGTTGAGTCTTCTCTGGGACTCCCTAGTGGGCTTAGTGTCTTTATCCAATAGTATCCTGTGTATGTAGACAATAGGGCTAATTCCCTTTATATCTTCTATAGTCCATGCTATTGCCTCTCTGTGCTCTATTAACACCTCAAGTAACCTTCTTTCTTGAGCTTCATCTAAACTTACAGAAATGATCACTGGATTTCTCTTTTCCTCATCAAGATAAACATACTTCAACTCAGGTGGGAGTGGTTTGAGTTCTAGTCTCTGAAACTTTTCTCCATGTGCCTCTGTATCATCCTTTATCATTCTACTCAAACTACTACCCATGTCTTCTATCACTTGTTATGGGCCTTCATCATCGCTATCTATGGTCATCTCTTCAAGGCTCTCAGTTTTTCCAAACCTTTTTTTAACTGTCTCATCCAAATCATCTTCAATCATGTTTACCTTATGGCAATCATTTGATCCAACTAGGTAAGTCATACAAACAAAAATGTTGAACTCCACTATTTCGTCCAAAACTTTCATTTTGAGCCTACCCTCGTGCATATCTATCACAACCCTAACTGTAGCCATTAATGGGCGCCCAAGTAATAGCTTCACATCCTTTTCATCTCTCATTTCATCCATGTCAATAACTACGAAATCTTCCAAAATTATTAATTTCTGAACTTGTATTAAGAACATCTTCCACTATACCCTTAGGACTTCTTGAGGAGGAATCTGCAAGGACCAGTGACATGGTGGTGGGCTTAAGGTCTATGAGGCCTAACTTCTGGTAGACAGAAAATGGCATGAGATTGAAACTTGCCCTATAATCCAACATTGCTTTCTCATTATTATCCCTTCCTATGCTGATATCAATGATCAAACTTCTCGGATCCTTCATTTTATGAGGCAAAATCTTTCGAATCACTGCACTCACAGTGATGTTCAACTATTCTTGTTGCTTCGGCTTAAACCTCTCCTTATCTTTGCTGAGCTCTTTGAAGATTTTCCCACAGGCCGACATCCTTTGGATCGCGTCCAACAAAGGCAAGTTGATATTTACCCTTGATAAAATATCATAGATGTCTTGGAAAGGTTTCTCCATCTTTGAGTTCTTTAACCTCCCAGGAAAGGGTAAATGTGGCTTGTGAATTTGTTTCCTCGATTCCGGTTGAATAGCTTCATTCTTATCTTCATTTTCTTCCTCTTTTTGAACCTCGCCTTCCTCTTCTGTCTTTTCCTCTTCTTTTGTGGTACTCTCACTGTTTCTATCCCCCCGTATATGCCCACTTATCATGATTGCCTTTGCTTGTTCTGGTTAGCTTGGAAGTCTGACTCTCTCCTTTTCTGATAACATCTCAGCTAGATGCCCTATCTGTCCCTCAAGTCTGTGTATGTCATCATCAATCTCACTTAATCTTCTGTCATTTGCATGCATGTATTCTTCCAAGATTCCTCTTGTTGTGTGTTATGAAATTATGAAATCCTGTGTCCTCTGCTAAGATATCTACATAAGATCTCTCAGTTCCTTCTCAAGTGACTTATCATTGAGTTTGCCAATGTCATAGCATTCTACATGTTCTTGTTGTGATGCTTGCAAAGCCTGTAAAGTCCTATGTTGTGACAACACTATATCCTTCTTGACCCAAAAACCTTTTCTCATAAAATCCCTCATGTCTTCTTCTAGGGTCAGAGCTTCATCCTCATAATGTTCTAGTTGAAACCCTTGACAATACTCCCAATCTCGACAACCTAGGTCCTCATAAGATCCAAAACTCGGTCCTGAATAATAGTCCATGTATCCTGAAACAAAAATGCACAACACAATACAACACAATCACATGAAACTAAAACAACCAAAAATGTGGCCAATCTTGTAAGAATAAAGAAAGAGTAACACGCAATCGAAATAAAAGAGACTAAAATGAAAAATCACTAACCTAAAACTAAACCTAATCACAACTATGTACGCCGATCCCCGGCAGCGGCGCCATTTTGAACTCGCATTGGCAATGGTATGCAATATTCAAGCAAATTTATAAAATCCCAAGATGCACTCAAACAAGTATAAAACTAGTATGCAACAAGTATGGGTATCGTTCCACAGAGATCGAACGATAGTTATGATTAGACTAACGCTTTAGTAAAAATGTAAGAAAAGTGAATTGATAGGGTTTTAAAGAGAAATGAAACGAAAATGCAAGCTAAGCTTAAACTAGATAAAATGCACTAAACTAAAAAGTATGAATATATGATATGTTGATTAAGGAATTGATGAATTCAACTAGCAAACGATGGGTAAAGAATGAACTCACATTAATGATCATTAACTAATGTAACCACCCTAGGATGTATAGGATTGGTTATTTACCACTTGTGAGTGCCCAAAATATCATGTATAGCATTAGCCACCACAATTGGTTATGCAATGAAAGAACATCTATCACATAAGGGACAAATCTCTTTGTTAAAATCACCAACCTATCATGTATAGACTTGATGCTTAATCTATCACAAGCAACCAATCCTAGGATTTATAGTCTTTGTTACCTATTAAAGATTAGAATTAGGTGAGATTAATAAGTCTGGATCTCACTTGAGTCATGTACTCTTATTTGATCCTTCTATTCAATTGAGCTTAGAGAGCCAAGCATCATGTATACTCAATTCTCTACACATATAATTTCTCAAACAACTTATGAAGAGAGTCATGTACAATCAAACACAAATTGCTTTTGAAATCAAATAAAACATTGATTAGAACAAATTAGATAGATTTTAATAAAAGATGTTGAGTTCATTACAAATACCCATATTTACATGTGAATCACCTCAATCCCATAATGGGATTTAGCTACTCATAACAAATGGAATACAAGAATAAAAAGGAGGGAAATAGAAAAGACCTATATAGAACCTTCTTTCTTCAAGCTCAAATCCACCTCCATTGTCCTTGTGAGTAGCAATTGATGAAGATGATGATGAGTTTTTGGTGAAGTTTTTGGGAGAGAAAGGTTTTGAGATTTAGAAAGAGAAAGAATGAAGTGAATTGGTGTATGGTCGTGGATTTCCTTTGAAAAATCAGATATGAAGCTATTTATAGTTCCTTCAAAAATTAGGCCAAAATGCTGATGTGGCGAGCTAAGAATCACGTATAGCATGTATAGAACGGGTAAGGTACCCGTGCAGTTACTCGTGCAATCTTGATTTCCCTTTAAGTTTGCGCAATGTGCATGGGTTATTAAACGGGTAGGTGACCTCTACAGTTGATCCTTGCCCGAGGCTCTGCTCTCTGGCTTGGTGGATTGCACGGGTAGTGCACGGGGAATACCCGTGCAGTTACCCTTGCACTAAGATCTTCCCAAATCCATCTTCCAGTGTATGGGTAGTGCACGGGTGTGCTACCCGTGCACTATTGCTTTCTTCACCTCATTTATGCACCAATTTATCCTTTTTGCCCCTCTTCATGCCTTTTCTCCTAATGCCTGCAATATAGACCAAAAGAGCCATAAATACACGTAAAAAGACTTAAGAACAAAGCAAAGAGAAAGGATATGAGGGCCAAAATGTATGACACTATTGGCTCGATCATAGTCTTCTCTTGTCATCACCTAGCATCATCTTGAAACACATAGCGTATATAAGAGAAACATTCATATATATATATATATATATGGCAAGATTTAGATACATGTCAATTAAAGTTCAAATGGATACACATGTCTCCCCCTAAATACATGCATATTATCCATCAACAAAATATTATCATTATCCAAAAATTACAAACCAAGAATTCAAGATACCAAATGAAACAAAAAAGTATATCAAAAACTAAACAATCCCAAGATTTAGAAAGCATAGCATAGGTTTAGTATCATTGTTTTTCTCCCCCTTTTTTGACATAATATAAAGCCGAAAGATTAAGAAAACATAATACCTTAAGATCAAGCATGATCAAAGAAAGTTTTTCTTGTTGTTGATCTTACATAATGCTTTGTAATGGATGAACTGCTAAAGGCAATCTTGTCTTCTAAATACTTGATCTTTTTATCTTGTTGTATCACATTTGCACTTAGTTCCACCACTTTAGCATCAAGCTCTCCAATCTTAGTCATAAGCCCCTCTTGAAATTCATGGCTCATTCCGGTAAAGAATTTGTGCTTGTCACAACACATGGCTCATAGTGCTCACCAAAAAGCCTACAAGTGTCACTAGCCTCCCCTTTTTCTTTGTATGACATAAACACTAAGTGTTTGTCACAAAACTTTTCCAAGGGAGGTAAAAGCACATCATCGTCATGCACCGGAACTCCTAACTTCATGCAAAAATGAGTCAGGAACCCCGGAAAGGCCAACTTCTTGTCCAATATTGATGAAGAAGCTGCACTCTCTATAGGTTCTATTAAGAGATCAACAAGGTTCAAAGGCTTGTTTGTCACCAAGGAGTACACAATCTCGATCTTCTCCTTGTTAAGTTCGAAAACATTTGTAGATCCTACAAGATTTGCACAAACAAGTAGATGCCAAAAGGCACTAACCTTGGTCAACTCACTATGACCTATATATGCTCTCTTTCCCCATTCAAATCCATCATTCGCATATAAAGTTCTCCCCATAAGATTTAAGTGATAAATATTATCAACATCAAGTAGTTCTAAAACAATCTTATTTGAAATACCAAGAAACTTGTTGATGATATCCGAGGAGATCCTAAATGTTTTCCCTCTCACACTCACCAAGGCATTTTCAAAGGTTGTGCTTTCCTTATTCTCAAAATAAAACTCTTATAAGGCTCTCATTAAGAACCACAATAGAATTTATACATGTATCCCACTGCCTTTCATTCATAGAGTGGTGAATGTAAGCACCCTCAATAAAATCAACACCCTTATCTTGAATAATCCTTTTGGTTGCCATAACACCCAAGGCTTTCAACTTGTTGGGTTTGGGTTTTTTAGAGGTTGTTGGAGTAGATTTGGGTTTGGCTATGGGTTTTGATGGATGGATAGAACTAGAAACCATGTTTTTTTCCAGTGGCTTAGTTGTTAACACTACAACACAAAAACACATGAGTGGAAAAGAGACACAAATGAGTGTTAGTCGACAAAAATAGACATAAAAAGACTTATGATGAAATAATGAATCATAAATGCATAAATGTTCTTTTTCAAGCATATTGGTACATTTTACCAAAATCAAAAAATGCATTTAACAACAAGATTCATCCATAAATTGAGGAATTGGTTTCAATCACAATTACTATCAAACTTAAAACATGAAGGAATTGGCTGTAACAACAACTACTATCAACCCCAAGCAAGAAGGAATTGAATCAACCTCAAGCTAGTGCACACATTTGCAAAATGTCCAAAACCTTGACATTTGTAGCATTGAACATTCTTCTTGTACTTGGCTTGACCATTCCTATCAATTCTTGGAGAAGATGGTTTCTTGATTTCCTTTTCCTTAGAAAAACTACCTCTAGGCTTGGTACCTCTTCTTAGAAACTTCTCAAATTTTATAACCATAAGAGCCATTGCTTCATTCTCATCATCATTCTCCTCTTCAATAGCCTTGAGAGCGATTACCTTACTCTCGGTCTTTGGCTTCAAGCACATCTCATAAGTTTGGAGAGACCCAAGCAATACATCAATGCTTAAGCAATCTATATCCTTGCTTTCTTCTATGGCCGTAACCTTGGCCTTGAATTTCTTAGGGAGAGATCTTAGGATCTTCCAATTGAGATGCTCTATAGAAATTGGTACTCCAAGTGTTTGACATTGGTTAGCAAAATTAAGAAGACGAAATTAGAAATCTTCAAACTTGTCTTCATCACACATTTGCACTGGGTTTTCAAGTTTTTCTTCTTAGAATTGAATGAGAGGGAAAGTGAAATATATAGGAGGGAATTAAAAGACTAATGAAGCAACCATTCAAGAGTGGCCAACTCAGCTATCCCATGGAGGCGGGTGGACTCCATGGGGGCAGAGGGCTGCTCTTCCCGTGGAGGCCACACGCATCCACGGGGAGAGGAGCTTGGCCTTCTTGTTTGGTTCCTCTCTTCCCCTTACGCACCTTCTCATTCTTCGACCATTCTCCAGCCTTCGAACTCCAATTTCTAATCTGTCTTCAGATTACGAACTAGGACTCTCTCATGCACAAGAACGTCACAAAAATTTTTACAAAAAATATGGCATTCAACTTGAAGTTCAATGGTGAAAACCAAGTACAATTAAGACATGGAAATGTTTGTAACTTCCTATTTTGAACTTGAAACTTAATGAATGAGTAACTGAAAAGTTCAGAACTCAATGAGGAATACTGCAAGCTCAAATTCAAGTTCAATATCCCAAAAACATAAACATATAAACACAAGAATACACAAGTATGCAATTTCCTAGAGATAGTCCTAGAACATGCAATTTACAAAAGTTGTCAACTTTAAATCCAATGCATGTGCATACATGTATAAGTGTGTGTATTATGTTACGACAAATTTTGCACAATGATACAGGGACACATATGAATGCAATGTATATGTGTGCCGAGGCCTTGCAAGAGGAAATAGGTCTCGATATACCTTTTGCTAAGCAATTTAGCTTTGTTCCTCTTGTAGCCACCATTTTGCTTGAATGTTGTCCAATCTTCCTTGAAGCTTAAACATCCACAAACCCTAGAAATCTAATCAATACAAAGCAAATGTTGTTTTGATATAGAATTATGCCAATACTAATCTCAAAAACCTAACAATTGGGTATAAGGGATGTCCAATAGAGAGTGTATCATGTTGATTGGCCACTTTTAAGGGTGTACTTTTATCATCTAGTGAAAGATAGTTTGCCTGTGGTGCTGGATTCAACCCGTGGATGTTTCCTCTTCAGAGGTTTAACCACGTAAAAAATAACGTGTCAAATGTCTCTTTCCTTATCTTTTTATATTTGTGTATGTGCTTGGTTGTATCTTGTTTAGAACTCCATTTTTCTATATCCTTGTAAACAAGATCTTTGCAATACTTGTAATGAAAAATTTCTTATGATCAAAGCTATATATATCAATTGTCTTTGTAAGTTGACTTATTTGTATAGAGTCATTCTTTCATTTGTACTTGTATATATGGAACTTTATATATTAATACAAGTACTATTAACTTTTAGTTTTAGTATTGATATCTTCACTTGCAAATTGTAGACTTTATTTTGTATGCTTATTTGAATATGCTTTACGATAGTTGATCGGTCTATTTCTATACATGTTTTAGGGTGAAAAATATAAACACAGTTAATTTGCCTTGAGCTAACCTGGAGGGGGGGTGAATAGGTTACTACACCTTTTTAGTTCCCTTGAAACAAACACAAGTTTGTCCCTCTAAGAAGATTGTATCACACTTTAAAAAGCAAGAACAAGTATTATAAAATTTATTAAAGATATACTTGATCAAACACATTCAATATAAGTTATAACTTGCATGTGATACAAACTCAATTTATATATTGGCTTTTCACCATAAAGCTCTAACAAATATAAATTTGATATATCATGAATCTCACTTACAAATATATCAAACAAGATTTATATCAACACATACACAAATATTAAGAGATAAGGATAGAGAAAATTAACACACGATTTTTTACGTGGTAAAACCTCCTAAGAGGAAACATCCACGGGTTGATACCACAACCAACTGCAAACACCTTTCACTAGTAAGATAAAAAGATACAATCTCTCAAGTGACGACTTCACCTAGAAATCTACCCTTCAACCCTACACAATGAAAGAGATGCCACGTTGCACAAATTGAAGAATCACTCCCCAAAATGCGACTTCCATGCTCGAATCAAAGAATCACTCTAAGAAATGAGACTTCCATGCTTAGTTATCCGGATCACTCCGATCCAAGCCAAGACTTCAAATGCATAAATCAAAGAATCACTCTTAGAAATGTGACTTCTAATGCATAACTTGAAGTTTCACTCTCCAAATGTGACTTCCAATGCACAACTTGAAGATTCACTCACCAAATATGACTTACAATGCACAACTTGAGAAAGCACTCTCCGAATGTGACTTCCAATGCTCAATCCAAAGAATCACTCTAAGGAATTGTAGGGAAAAATATGAAAAACGCAGTAGAAGGGAGACTAAAAACGAATTTAGTATAGTTTAAATTTTTTTCAATATTTGAACCTTAACCCTTTAATTAATTAAACATACATATATTAAAAAGATATCATACCTCTTGTCGCGTGATCCGATTGACTTAGCGTCGATGGTAATCCGCAAGATCTTCCAATCCGATCATGAACGTGAATCACCTAGGCGTGGTCTCCCTATTTTTTGAATTGCGTACCTGAGAATGGAAAAATGAAATCTTCTTTCCTGATCGTTAATCACAAAAACTCCAAGAGCCTAGAAAGATCGTTCCGGTCACTTTTGAATTCACAATCTTTATGATTGAAACTCGCGTGAACCTAAATCGAAAGTGTGCATAAAACCTTTTTATGTAAAGGCTTGCAAGTGCACTCTAGAATTTAGAACTATCTTTCTCTCTTCCTCTTGGACGAAATTTCACTATGTTCTAGAGTTTGATTTTTTTTAAGCAAAAGAAAAATCTCTCTAGCAAGCAGCATTCACCTTGGCCGAATTTTATCCTATCATATATATAGGGTGGCCGAATTCTATTGCTTATTCAATTAGGGTTGGCCAAATTCCTCACTTCAAGAGGATTTGTGCTTTACCCAAATTCCTATCAACTCAAGAATCCTAACCCTAATCCAACTCATAAGTGTATTTATGATTATATTAAAGACTTCCTTATTTGATTAGATAAATAAATTCTTTATTTATCTACTTACCAAATTAAGTCTTTTATATTTATTATACTACTATAATAGTATACTACTAGGAAACATAATTCCTAGTCAGAAAAAGATTTTGATTTTTAATTAAATAATTAATTAATCAATTAATTAATTTCCATTTAATCAAACAATAATATAAAATAATATTTTAGGCTATTATTATATCCTTGCCGCCCACACAAAAAAAATATGGGCCAAATATTATTTTCTTATTTTATTTAATCCATTCAGGCTTTAAATAAAAGCCCACATGTGAACCAGACCCATTCTTACTAAAAAAAACAAGCCCACATGCCTCTCATTAATATATTAATATAATTGAGCAGCCCATTAAATAAATAATGTGCAAATTATATTCTTAATATATTAAATACAATTCTAGATGGACCCATAAATTAGTCCGGTAGAATATATCAAGTGATCCATGCAAGTCCGTGTGGGTTGAGGATCTTGGCGGGCTATCTAAATTGAAGCTTTAATAGACATAACCTAATCACAATCAACAAATGATTCACTTATGTCCGATCTATTAATTTTAGCTCATTCCACTAAAGAGCTAAAATTGAACTCTTAAATAAAGATAGAATAAGAAGATGTTTCTCATTCATACCCTAGACAATATTATTGGAGATAGTGTATCCTCGTGAATAATATCAGTAATCGCCAAGAGCTCATAGACTGCCTATAGCTCTCCTAGTTACCATATTTACTCATATGACCACGTTTTGACCTTGGATATTTTGACTTGTCCAGAAGCCATGTTTTCAATAGACATTATCGAAAACTCAACGTTGAGATTTAATATCCAATACCTCAAAATATCCATATGATAATATTATATTCTCATTCAATAAATTGAGCCACGATGTCCATATCTATAAATGAAGTCCTCTATCGATTAACAAATGAATACCACCAAACTATCGATGATAGACTATGCTATATAATCGTACTCATTGATTGCTCAAATGATAACACTTGCAATCATAAGTCCATCATTCATCTCAGGATTAAGATAGACTCTCCGATTGTCCTCATAATGAAAAGACTTGTATCTATTGAAGGTTCTAGATAAAATATTTCATTGTGATCCTGTTCAATGCACCCAGTGCACTAGATTCGTTTACTCGAAGACCCTTTCGATGATTTTAGACTCATCATAACTCATTTGATCCTACTCAAATGCCAGAAAAAGAATTCTACAACTTTATCAAGATAAAGGTGCCCAACCTTTAACTTAAGTTGTGAACGTTTATTCAAGACTAACTAAAGAATTGTGTCTACCTCATACATATCCAAATGTACAAACAATTCTTCCTTTCTCATAGTCTTTTGACCTTATGATTATTTACTTAGACAATTATTATTATAAATGCTATAAGATTTTGTAAAACTAGAAATCACTTTATTAATATGAAAAGATTATCAATTACAATATTACACTCTTTCTATTGAGCATAATCCTAACAGGAATGAGACTTCCAACCTTTTCACAAGGCATGTGATCTAAGTGAATGCAAATGATGCAAACACACAAAACGTAGTATATATGATCAATATATCCTATGGAAACTAGAATTGAATCAATATGCACATGTCAAATGTATTCTAGTTTACAATCCTAAAAACAATGCAATCACACATAATGATGCATATACATATGAAATGTGTGGATTAGGCACATATCATGAAGAACTAGATTTTTATCAATAAAAGCTCAAAAACAAATTTATCTAGAACTTGTAACATGAACAATAAATCTAGTGTATATGAAACATCTAACAAACACAAAAACCTAGATTATGTTTGTTAATAGCCAAAATTGGCTAAGGACCAAAGGGAAATTTTCCACCCTCCAGACCTGGCTCCATGCCCGAGATTTTCCACCAGGAGACCATATTACCCAAAGCCGAGTTACGATACCGCCCTGCAGGAATAAGGGCAGGCTCCAGAAACATTTGGAATAGAGCCTGGAATGGTCAGATCAAGCCCGCGTCACCGAACCTGAAAACAGGAAATCCCCCCGAAGTCAAGGTTACCTCGTAATTTCTCCAGAAGCTCACTTATACCTCGTTGATACAAGGGGGTGTCCATAGGGGGCCGCACCTAGCTTCGAAAGGTCAAGGAAGGCCAGACCTAGCTCCTAGCTGGATGAAACTTCTCAATATCGGGGCCAGAACACTGATCGACCTCACTAAACTGATGTACCACACCGTGATACATTCAACGACCCCTATGGAATCATGCTAGACCTGAAGATACACAGGATCACATCTAAAGACGTTACATACGTATAGAACAAGTAATAGAGTCTAAGTAGGAAACAAATTGATTTCCACCAAGATATCCTCAACTGAGCAATTAACTCAAAGTCAATGACATTTAAAGGTAAAAATCCCGTCCGATAAGGAGGGAGGAGAAAATCAAGGGGGAATTAATGAGATTAAACCTATGAAGACATTGGATAAAGAAGGGACTTCCTCCTGCTGAAAAGAGGAGACTACTATTCAACAGGCACACAACAAGTACCCAACTATCCCTAGAGAAAATTGAGAGCCATTTGAAAGAGAGAGAGAGAGAGATGTAAACCATATGTTATCATTAAAGGAAGACTTTTATTTCTTTCGAGTAGCTAACAATATCATTGTCTCCTTGTCATTTCATTAGGCACTGTCATATACATATACATTCTACCTTGGTCATCACCTACATGGTAATGATCTTGAGGGTGCTAACTGAGATTTATTGCCTCGAGCAAAATTTCTGTTAACAATGTTCAATCACATAAAAATGCTAGAAACAACCTGATAAATTCAAAAATGAATTTCTAGCAAAATATTAGAGCTTAGATTCACAAGATAAGCATATAAATTCAA
Source organism: Dipteronia sinensis (assembly GCA_033220585.1). Taxonomy (NCBI): domain Eukaryota; kingdom Viridiplantae; phylum Streptophyta; class Magnoliopsida; order Sapindales; family Sapindaceae; genus Dipteronia; species Dipteronia sinensis. The sequence goes on from JANJYJ010000987.1 coordinate 317,091, forward strand.
TCAAGCCCTAAATCGTCAATCAAATATGCTATTTCAACAAATCTTCAATTAAACTGACCTAGCAGATGAAAAGACTATCAATCATTAAAATCATGTCAATAAACATACAATATAGTCCTAGATTTGAAGCTAGCACAACACAACATCACACACATGTGAAAACATAGATTTGAAAAATCTAACTCAACATGTAAGTCAATTGAAGCTCAATCTAGCTTTATTAGAGATCATTTATCTAATAAATGATTACACATCAAACATACATATATATATGAGAAGAAAACCCAAGGTGATTGAAGACTTGAAGATTAAAATCAAAAGAGAAATCAATACCTTGAATGAAAACTGTGCTGTCTCGTTATTGTGAGTGAAGCTACAAGAAAACTAAATCAAATTACTCCAAACCCTTGTGGAAATGATAGAGGAAGATTCTCCAATTCAAATCACTCGATTCGAACCCTGAATGAGAAAGTTATGGTGTTTGGAAGATAATAAAATTGGAGAGAAAATTTCTGCACAAAGTTTTCAAGTTTTTCTTCTTAGAATGAAATGAGAGGGACGTTGGGATTTAAAGAAGAGGGAAACAAAAGAAGAATGGAAGGGCCAATAGGAGGCTTCCAACTGAGCTTCCCATGGAGGCATGTGGCCTCCACGGGGGTAGAGTGCAGCTCCTCCCATAAAGGCCACGCACCTCCACAGGTGAGTTACAATGGCCCTCCTTTTTGGCCATCAACTCCCCTTGCGCACCATCTTTGACTATTCTCTGATCTCCAAACTCCGGTTTTGAATTCGTTACAGAATTACGAACCAGGATTCCCTCACACACAAATTACATATAGAAAATTTTCAAAAAAAAATTTGGAATTCAACTTGAAAACAAGGATAAAAACCTTGTACGATAAGATCACGGAAAGTTTCTTAACTTCCTATTTTGAACTTGAAACTTAATGAATGAGTAACCGAAACAACCGAAACTCAATGAGGAATTATATATGCTCAAAAACAAGTTCAATAAAATATAAACAAAAAGAAATAAACACAAGAACACATAAGTATGCTATTTTCTAGAACTAATCCAAAAACGTGCAATATTTGAAATTGTCAACTTTAAGTCTAATGCATGTGCATACAAGTATATGTGTGTGTATTGTGTTAAACCAAATTATGCACAACTATGCATGAACACATATAAATGGAATGTATGTGTGTGCCTAGGCCTTGTAAGAGGAAAGAGGTCTCGATATACCTTTTGCTAAGCAACTTAGCTTTGTTCCTTTTGAAGCCACAACTTTGCTCGAATGTTGTTCAATCTTCCTTGAAGCTTGATTATTCACAAATCCTAGACAACCAATCAATACAAAGCAAATGTTGTTTTGATATAGAATTATGCCAATACAAAACTCAAAGACCTAACAATCTTCCCCTTTGGCAAATTCTATGTCAAAACACCTATACAAATACTAAAAGATTCTCAATGAAGTTTGGTCACAAGTCACACTCTCACATTCCAATGAGATAGTTCCCTTAGATTAATCTTCATCCAGTCTTGAATTCTTTCTTGTAGTCTTGTCTTGTCATCGCCTAGAATCAACTTGAAACTCAAAGCGTATACAAGAGAAACATACACATATATGGCAAGATAATATTTAGATACATATCAATTAAAGTTTAAATGGATAGACATGTCTCACCCTAAATACATGCATACTATCTAATCGAGCCAAAATTGTCATACATTTTGGCCCTCAATTCCATATCCTTTATCTTGTTTTCGAGCATATTTTGGTGTCTAATGGCTCGTTTTGTTGTGATTAGAGGCATTCAATGGAATTCAGTCTCTGAAGGAGGATACCGTAACTTTTCAAAGAAAAACAAGTCAAATCGTGCAAAAAGGGATGTTTGAAGGCAATAGTGCACAAGTAACCTACCCGTGCACTACCCTTGATATTACCCCCGTACACCGGAGGATGGAAATCAGGAAGAGCTCAGTGCACGGGTATCTTACCCGTGCACTTACCCATGGACATGCTCTGACCAGGAAGCAAGAAGAGATAGCACGGGTGTAGCACATGTACCTTACTAGTGCACTATGCGTTCCATTTGGGCGAAAAGTCACGTTTTCAACCATTTTAAAAGGGGCAAATGAGTCCTTTCATGCATATTTCGTGCCCTAGCCACTCAAACCTATAAATACATCACTTAGCCATAAGACCCAGGGAGATCCCTTCCATTCATTCCTTTAATCCATCCATTCCACATTTCATCTTCTCCACCAAATCAAGAGAGAGAGGAGCTTCCAAAGGCATCCATGGAGGTTTACCTCCATGGATTGCCTCCTTATCATCACTCTCTACCTATAACTACCCATCTTTGGAGGAGATTCAAGAGGAAAGAGTACCCTACCTTGTCTATGAGGAGGAGGAGCTTCAATGGAGGTTGGAGATCCGTGATGACAATTGGGCCACTCTTCGAGCTTAGAGATCTAGGATTAACAGCCTTGGGTTTCTTCTATCTACTCTTCTCCAATATCCCAAAAACATAAACATATAAACACAAGAATACACAAGTATGCAATTTCCTAGAGATAGTCCTAGAACATGCAATTTACAAAAGTTGTCAACTTTAAATCCAATGCATGTGCATACATGTATAAGTGTGTGTATTATGTTAAAAAAAAATTCACAATGATACAGGGACACATATGAATGCAATGTATATGTGTGCCGAGGCCTTGCAAGAGGAAAGAGGTCTCGATATACCTTTTGCTAAACAATTTAGCTTTGTTCCTCTTGTAGCCACCAATTTGCTTGAATGTTGTCCAATCTTCCTTGAAGCTTAAACATCCACAAACCCTAGAAATCTAATCAATACAAAGCAAATGTTGTTTTGATATAGAATTATGCCAATACTAATCTCAAAAACCTAACAATTGGGTATAAGGGATGTCCAATAAAGAGTGTATCATGTTGATTGGCCACTTTTAAGGGTGTACTTTTATCATCTAGTGAAAGATAGTTTGCCAGTGGTTGTGGATTCAACCCGTGGATGTTTCCTCTTCAGAGGTTTAACCATGTAAAAAATAACGTGTCAAATGTCTCTTTCCTTATCTTTTTATATTTGTGTATGTGCTTGGTTGTATCTTGTTTAGAACTCCATTTTTCTATATCCTTGTAAACAAGATCTTTGCAATACTTGTAATGAAAACTTTCTTATGATCAAAGCTATATATATCAATTGTCTTTGTAAGTTGACTTATTTGTATAGAGTCATTCTTTCATTTGTACTTGTATATATGGAACTTTATATATTAATACAAGTACTATTAACTTTTAGTTTTAGTATTGATATCTTCACTTGCAAATTGTAGACTTTATTTTGTATGCTTATTTGAATATGCTTTACGATAGTTGATCGGTCTATTTCTATACATGTTTTAGGGTGAAAAATATAAACACAGTTAATTTGCCTTGAGCTAACCTAGAGGAGGGGGGGTGAATAGGTTACTACACCTTTTTAGTTCCCTCGAAACAAAGACAAGTTTGTCCCTCTAAGAAGATTGTATCACACTTTAAAAAGCAAGAACAAGTATTATAAAATCTATTAAAGATATACTTGATCAAACACATTCAATATAAGTTATAACTTGCATGTGATACAAACTCAATTTATATATTGGCTTTTCATCATAAAGCTCTAACAAATATAAATTTGATATATCATGAATCTCACTTACAAATATATCAAACAAGATTTATATCAACACATACACAAATATTAAGAGATAAGGATAGAGAAAATTAACACACGATTTTTTACGTGGTAAAACCTCCTAAGAGGAAACATCCACGGGTTGATACCACAACCAACTGCAAACACCTTTCACTAGTAAGATAAAAAGATACAATCTCTCAAGTGACGACTTCACCTAGAAATCTATCCCTTCAACCCTACACAATGAAAGAGATGCCACGTTGCACAAATTGAAGAATCACTCCCCAAAATGCGACTTCCATGCTCAAATCAAAGAATCACTCTAAGAAATGAGACTTCCATGCTTAGTTGTCTTCTAAATGATAGTGCCTAAATTATTGTATATTTTGGCCCTCATTCCTATTCCTTTGTCTCGTTCTTGTGTGTATTTTCTGTATATTTTATGTCTAATAGGCTCGTTGGTGCTAATTGCAGGCAATAGATGCAATTTTGGTGTTAGAAGCGTTTTACGGTGGTTCCAGCAGAAAAGGGGCAAAAGGAAAACAAAGTATCATAAGCAGCTCTACAGTGTGGGTCAAGTGCGGGTTGCAACCGCACTCCTTCCCACAGCCGGGACCTAATTCATGAAGAAAAGATAAAGTGCGGGTCAAAGCGGGTCATCCAACCGCACTCCACCCGCATTGTTGCCGAATCCAGAGAAGCTAATTTGCACCTGACACTAAAGTGCGGGTAAAGTGTGGGTAATCCAACCGCACTCCACCCGCACTATTGCTCAAGACAGAGGAGCTGATTTGCACCTGACACTAAAGTGCGGGTAAAGTGCGGGTAATCTAACCGCACTCCACCCGCACTGTTGCTCAAAACAGAGGAGTGGATTTAGTCCTGACACCAGAGTGCGAGTACAATGCGAGTAAAGTGCGGGTAAAGTGTGGGTAATCCAACCGCACTCCACCCGCACTATTGCACAGATCAGAGAACTGAAGATGAAGACAACCCATATAGTGCGGGTACAGTGCGGGTAATTCACCCGCACTCCACCCGCACTCTGCGCGTGACCGCTTATGTTATCAAGCTTCATTGACCTATTTTTCCATCCCCTATAAATAGAAAAGCATGGGAACGAACCAAAAAAACTCCCACATCTCCGAACACATGTAATAAAAGCTAGAAACACATCTCCCTATCATCCAAACCATCTCTACTCAATCAAACGCAACTAGAAGACTTGGATTCAAGCTTCAAGGAAGGAGATCAATCTTCAACGGTCTATTCTCTACACCCTCTCTTAGTTTATTGGTTTGTAATAGAACATGAGTAGCTAAAATACCTCACTATGGGGTTGAAGTTATTTATTTGATGGATATTTGGGCTTTGTAAATCAACTCTATGTGTTATATTTATTCTATATCTATGTTTTAGTCCATTGCTTCAATTGATTTCCATTATTGATTTGCTTGGATACACCCTCTTTGCATGATTGATTTGGATTACTTGAGTAGGCAATTAGGTTGTCTAATGCTCCATTAAATGGAAGGTTTTCTTGAAATCCAGCTCTACAACCATTCTTTTAATCTAATCTCGAATTAGTGGCTTTCACTATACACCCTAGGTTAGCCACTTGTGAGAGAATTAGAAGCCTCCACTATACACCCTAGGTTGGCTACTTTAGTGATTTTACTAGAACTAACCTTCAAGTAGAATTTGGTTGATAACCTCGAGCCTCATCCAATCCCAAACAGGTGGCCTTCACTGTACATCCTAGGTCGGCCACTTGTGAGGAAATTGGAAGCCATCACTATACACCCTAGGATGGCTACATTAGTAATAGGTTGAACCATAGCTAGATAGATGAGCATTCATGGAACAAGTCCCAATTGAGTAACTAGCCATTGTTGGTTACTTAGGAGGGATTAATCGCTAGTAGGAGGTCCTCGCTATTCACCATAGGTTGACCTCTTGCTAGAGATATATACCAACACTATACACCCTAGGTTGGTTACATTTGTCAAAATATGCTTAATTGAGAGTTTGTTGCAATTGCCCCAATATTCACTTATGAGTCCATCAACTCCGTAGTTCCATCATCATTCATTCATCAATCCATTGTCATCCCATTTTATTTGCTTTCATAGTTTAGTTTATATTGTATTTTCATTCACCATCATTTTACTTTTATGCATACTAGTTATATTAATCCTAATCTTATCACCGCTCTCCCGATCTCAGTGGATGACACTCGTGTTTGCCGCTTTACTTGTATTTCTACTTGTGAACGCATCGCATAGGTTTTATAAATTGTTTTGTCGGACGATTTTCTGACGGCAAAAAACCTTCCCATCAAATTGCGCCGCTGCCAGGGATCGGTGTGTGTAGTAGTGATTAGATTAGTTTTAATACTATTAGTTTATTAGTTGTTTTTAGTTTTTTTAGTTTCTTTTTATTGCTTTGGTAGTTTTTGGTTTTTGTTTGTCGCAGGACTCTATGGATTCCTTTTGGAAAAATTCAGCGTCAAGCTATGAGCCTAACGAGAATACCTACATCTCATCATTCCAGTCAAATTCCGTTGAAGATCAACTAAGAAATTTCATGAAGAATCATGTATGGGAGACTGAGGACATGATAACTTCTTAACAAGAGACTCAAACCTTCATAGAAGAGAAAACCACCCAAATGCTCGAATCCGCCTAGCAGTCCACCCTGGTAAATCATAGTTGTTTCCAAGTTAAAGCAACCAAACCGGTGGATTCCTCCAATTTCTCAAAAGAAGACATGTATAAGCTCCGAATAGAATTTGAAGTGGAACGAAGCAAGAGAATGGATGAGATGGACAGGATGATCAAGATGAACCAAGAGCTTATGAGCGTGAGCACAGAGCTAGTGTTGGAAAGGGGTGTGTTAAAGGAAGAGAATGAAGCACTTCAAGAGAGAGAAGCCTTGAGAATGGAAAAGGCGAGTAATCTCCAAGAGTTGAACAAGAAACTATTATTTAAAGTGAAGATGCTCAGGGTTAAGAATTGTACTCTCAAGACGACAAATGGCGAAGTCTCCGACAAGAACAAAGAATTAGAAGAACGAATTGAGAGATTTGAAGCCAAAAAGAGTACCGCATTGAAGGATTTGGAGAAGTTAGTGAGGCTATCAAAAGATTTTGAAGATGAGATAGCTCACAAGTCAATGAAGATGCAAACGGAGGTTGATCAAAAATCCAATGCCTTAGAGGAAGCAAAGGTAGCACTAAGCAAAAAGGAGGAGGAGGTCAAGGCGTTACAAGTAAAAAAAAAATCAAACGTCCTCAAGACCACTCATCAAATGGGAGTTCCTCTAACTCTAATATCTTTTGCTATGCATGTTCTAGGATAGAGCATTTTAAGGCTAAAAATCACAAGCCAAATCAATATAGGAAAACTAGAGGTCTTAGGAATAGGTGGAGTCCACCTAGGGTCAAGCAAATTTGGGTAAGGAAAGACCAAGTGCACTTATATAGAAACATGTTAAAGGAAAAGATAATGAAGTCACCTAAATTTATTTGGGTAGTGAAAAATAGAGAATTTCCTAACTTGGTCAAACCACCCTTAGAGAACCCTAGCCTCTCCATGAATGCATCCCATTGAATAATTTTGATACATGTAGTTAGTTTTATGTTTTATGTTGTTTAAATTCAATAAATTGTGATGTTGGGATAGTTTTGTTCGAATGCTATATTTTGTGGATATTTGCACATTGAATTTATTGATTATATTTGTGGATGAAAGAGCCGGAGGCTCTTGTGCAAGTATGAATGCATGTGCTTTATATTGTTTAATTCGGTTTGGGGGTTGTTCATGCCCCATTCCGTCAATTTTGATAAAATGCATGATGTTAAGCTTGACTTGTGCTTCAATGATATATTGCATGAATTGCCTTTATTTTGTGAGCCTTGTTTGAGTCACTTTTATTTTGTTGGGGCATTGATTGTGGTTGATTAGTGCCTAGGTTTGTTTGAGTCATGTTAGGTGCGTGCCGCTAGGTTGGATTCTCTTGTCTTCAACATTGAGGACAATGTTGGGTTTTGGTTTGGGGGTGTAGACCCCTTTTTGAGTCGTCTTTTGTGTCTTGAGTCATTTTTTGTGTCTTATTTTGGAAAAAGTTGCTGCTTAGCAAGAATTTTGAGCTTATTTAGCTTAGTGAGATACCTGGAGCATAGTGTTTGTGGCGAATGTGTGTATGCTTTGTGTGCTTATTCAATAACTCTTAGTCACTTTAAGGGTCTCACTTGTACTTCATGGGCTAGTCTCATCTTCTAGTGTCCAAGTTTAGGGAACTCGGTGCTCAAGCGCCTTGTTCTAATAGTGGAGATTTCCCTTGTGAGATTACAAACACAAGCCTAAAGCATGTATATTTGAGGGAAAATGTTTTTCAAATCTTTAAACACTATTCAAACACCATGCATAGTCTCACTACATCATTTATCATTGAACATGCATCATATATGTGGACTCCTTGATGGAAACTCTTATTCCCTTGGTAGATTGATCCTTTGAAGTGATATTAGGCAATGTGTGTTTTAGCCACTCAAAAAGAAAGCCTAAACACTTCCCATTCCCGTAATATGTGTGCTCCCAAGCCAATTTTGAAGCCAAACACATATAGACTTTTCCATTCTACACCCACGTTATCCATAACCCAAGCAACCTAAACACTTAGCCAACCCTCTCTTAATTGATCTTGTTGAGGCTTAGGAATCTAAAGTTCTGCTTTAATTTGATAAATGGCGTGTACCTAAGCAAGAGTAATGAGTTGTGAAAATGTGCATAGTAAAAAGGCATGAAAAGAAAAGAAAAGAAAAGAAAGAAAAGAAGCAAAAAGTAACAAAAGAAAAATATGCTTCAAATGCCTTGTGTAAATTGTAAATGCTACTCAAATGGGTAACATGAGTAGTTAAAGATTGCACGTAGAGTCTAAACGTATGCCTGGACGCCATATTGTATTTGGAAGTGGAGTTGCACGAGAAATTAAATGCTTAAGTGTAGAATGTATTGCCTTAACTTGGTTGATTAGTGCTTGTGCCAAAATTCTCATTCTTCTAATCACTATTCACCGTGGCCATGTTACAACCAAATGGAAAAGACCTAGTTTATCTTAGGGGATGTCTAGATTGGGAATATTAGTTAATGAATGCTCTTTCCACATTCATGACACGTGATTCTTTCATGAGACTCACTCACTAAAAACAACGTTTATTCTACACTAAATGTATGCAACTAAGTTGATTCAGTTACTCAAATTCATTGGCATACATGTTGCATGAGTGTGAACCTAGGTTCTGAGAGGAAAGATAAGAGAAAATCCATGTGAGAATCTAGTGTCGAAGCGAATTATGCTCGAGGTGTGAGAGTGAGTAGTTTCTGAGGCGATGGCATTTTATGTGTAAGATTCGTGTTATGCCAGTTTCCCTTGGGGTGCCTTCAAGTTGTTTAGAACATTTTGCATATGCTCATTCCTCACTCCCATTTGCTTTTGCGTATCTCTCTGCTAGTTGGTTCTGCAGCAAGTTTTTCTTTGTGTCTAGGAAAGTTATTAGTTTGAGTTATGTTTAGTTTGTGTCTTATTTGTTTTGTTTTGAGTTTGCTCAAGGACGAGCAAAGGTTTGGTTTGGGGGTGTTTGATAGTGCCTAAATTGTTATATATTTCGGCCCTCATTCCTATTCCTTTGTCTCGTTCCAGTGTGTATTTTCTGTATATTTTATGTCTAATAGGCTCGTTGGTGCTAATTGTAGGCAATAGATGTAATTACGGTGTTAGAAGCGTTTTACGGTGGTTCCAGCAGAAAAGGGGCAAAAGGAAAGACAAAGGATCATAAGCAGCTCTACAGTGCGGGTCAAGTGCGGGTCGCAACCGCACTCCAACTGCACTCCTTCCCACAGTGGGACCTGATTCATGAAGAAAAGATAAAGTGCTGGTCAAAGTGGGTCATCCAACCGCACTCCACCTGCGCTGTTGCCGAATCCAGAGAAGCTAATTTGCACCTGACACTAAAGTGCGGGTAATCCAACCGCAGTCCACCCGCACTGTTGCTCAAGACAGAGGAGCTGATTTGCACCTGACACTAAAGTGTGGGTAAAATGCGAGTAATCCAACCGCACTCCACCCGCACTGTTGCTCAAAACAGAGGAGTGGATTTACACCTGACACCAGAGTGCGAGTACAGTGCAAGTAAAGTGCGGGTAATCCAACCGCACTCCACCCGCACTATTGCCCAGATCAGAGAACTGAAGATGAAGACAACCCATATAGTGCGGGTACAGTGCGGGTAATTCACCCGCACTCCACCCGCACTCTATGCGCGACAACTTCTGTTATCAAGCTTCATTGACCTATTTTTCCATCCCCTATAAATAGAAATGCATGGGAACGAACCAAAACAACTCCCACATCTCCCAACACTTGTATTAAAAGCTAGAAACACATCTCCCTATCATCCAAACCAACTCTACTCAATCAAAGGCAACTAGGAGACTTGGATTCAAGATTCAAGGAAGGAGATCAATCTTCAAGGGTTTATTCTCTACACCATTTCTTAGTTTATTGGTTTGTAATAGAACATAAATAGCTAAAATACCCCACTACGGGGTTGATGTTATTTGTTTGATGGATATTTGGGCTATGTAAATCAACTCTATGTGTTATATTTATTCTATCTCTATGTTTTATTCCATTGCATCAATTGATTTCCATTATTGATTTACTTGGATACACCCTCTTTGCATGATTGATTTGGATTACTTGAGTAGGCAATTAGGTTGTCTAATGCTCCATTGAATGGAAGGATTTCCGGAAATCCGACTCTACAATCATGCTCTTAATCTAATCTGGAATTAGTGGCTTTCACTATACACCCTAGGTTAGCCACTTGTGAGAGAATTAGAAGCCTCCACTATACACCCTAGGTTGGCTACTTTAGTGATTTTACGAGAACTAACCTTCGAGTAGAATTCGGTTGATAACCTCAAGCCTCATCCAATCCTAAGCGGGTGGCCTTCACTATACATCCTAGGTCGGCCACTTGTGAGGGAATTGGAAGCCATCACTATACAACCTAGGATGGCTACATTAGTAATAGGTTGAGCCATAGCTTGATAGATGAGCATTTATAGAACAAGTCCCAATTGAGTAACTAGCCATTGTTGGTTTCTTAAGAGGGACTGATCGTGCCTAAATTGTTGTATATTTCGGCACTCATTCCTATTCTTTTGTCTCGTTCTCATGTGTATTTTCTATATATTTTATGTCTTTCATGTCTAATAGGCTCGTTTGTGTTAATTGCAGGCAATAGATGTAATTCGGGTGTTATAAGCGGGTTGCGGTGGTTCTGGCAGAAAATGGGCAAAAGGAGAGGCAAAGGATCATAAGCAGCACAACAGTGCGGGTCAAGTGCGGGTCGCAACCGTACTCCAGCCGCACTCCTTCCCACAGCCGGGACCTGAATCATGAAGGAAAGATAAAGTGCGGGTAAAGTGCGGGTCATCCAACCGCACTCTACCCGCACTGTTGCCAAAGCCAGAGAAGCTGAGTTGCACCTGACGTTAAAGTGCGTGTACAGTGCGGGTCATCCAACCGTACTCCACCCGCACTTGCACCAAGAACAGAAGGTAGATTTTGCACCTGACAGTACAGTGCGGGTCAAGTGCTAGTCAAGTGCGGGTAATCCAACCGCACTCCACTGGCACTATTGCTCAGATCAGAGACCTGAAGATGAAGAAAACTCTTACAGTGTGGGTAATTAACCCGTACTCCACCCGCACTATTCGCACGACAGCTTCTGGTTTCATGCTTAAGTGACCTATTTTCCCATCCTCTATAAATAGAAAAGGATGGGAACGAACCAAAATATCACCATACCTCCCAACACTTGTAGTCTAAGCTAGAAACACATCTCCCTCTCATCCAAACCATCTCTACTCAATCAAAGGCAACTAGAAGACTTGGATTCAAGCTTCAAGGAAGGAGATCAATCTTCAAGGTTTCTCTCTACACTCTCTCTTAGTTTATTTGTTTGTAATAGAACATGAGTAGCTAAAATACCCCACTATGGGGTTGATGTTATTTGTTTGATGGATATTTTGGGCTTTGTAAATGAACTCTATGTGTTATATTTATTCTATCTCTATATTTCATTCCATTGCTTGTATTGATTTCCATTATTGACTTGCTTGGATACACCCTCTTTGCATGTTGATTTGGATTACTTGAGTAGGCAATTAGGTTGTCTAATGCTCCATTGAATGGAAGGATTTCCAGAAATCCGGCTCTATAACCATGCCCTTAACCTAATCTCAAATTAGTGGCTTTCACTATACACTCTAGGTTAGCCACTTGTGAGAGAATTAGAAGCCTCCATTATACACCCTAGGTTGGCTACTTTAGTGATTTTACGAGAACTAACCTTCGAGTAGAATTCGGTTGATAACCTTGAGCCTCATCCAATCCCAAACGGGTGGCCTTCACTATACATCCTAGGTCGGCCACTTGTGAGGGAATTGGAAGCCATCACTATACATCCTAGGATGGCTACATTAGTAATAGGTTGAGCCATAGCTAGATAGATGAGCATTCATGGAACAAGTCCCAATTGAGTAGCTAGCCACTGTTGGTTGCTTAAAAGAGATTAATCGCTAGTAGGAGGTCTTCACTATACATACTAGGTTGACCTCATGCTAGAGATATATGCCAACACTATACACCCTAGGTTGGTTACATTTGTCAAAACGTACTTAATTTAGAGTTTGTTGCAATTGCCCCCAATATTCACTTACGAGTCCATCAACTCCATAGTTCCATCATCATTCATTCATCCCTCCATTGTCATCCCATTTATTTGCTTTCATAGGTTAGTTTATATTGTATTTCCATTCACCATCATTTAAATTTATGCATACTAGTTATATTAATCCTAATCTTATCACCGCTACCCCGATCTCAGTGGACGACACCCGTGCTTGCCGCTTTACTTGTATTACTACTTGTGAACGCATCGCATAGGTTTTATAAATTGTTTTGACGGACGGTTTTCTGACGGTAAAAACCTTCTCATCAGGGATTAATCGCTAGTAGGAGGTCCTCGCTATACACCCTAGGTTGACCTCTTGCTAGAGATATATACCAACACTATATACCCTAGGTTGGTTACATTTGTCAAAACGTGCTTAATTGAGAGTTTATTGCAATTGCCCCTAATATTCACTTACGAGTCCATCAACTCCGTAGTTCCATCATCATTCATTCATCACTCCATTGTCATCCCATTTTATTTGCTTTCATAGTTTAGTTTATATCGTATTTTCATTCACCATCATTTTACTTTTATGCATACTAGTTATATTAATCCTAATCTTATCACCACTCCCCCGATTTCAGTGGATGACACTCGTGCTTGCCGCTTTACTTGTTTTCTACTTGTGAACGCATCGCATAGGTTTTATAAATTGTTTTGACGGACGGTTTTCTGACGGCAAAAACCTTCCCATCACTAAATCCTTGATCTTTTCATCTTGTTGAATCAACCTTGCACTTAGTTCCACCACTTTAGCATCAAGCTCTCCAATCTTAGTCATAAGCCCCTCTTGAAATTGCATGGCTCATTCCGGTGAAGAAGTCGTGCTTGTCACAACACATAGCTCATAGTACTCACCAAAAAGCCTACAAGTGTCACTAGCCTTCCCTTTTTCTTTGTAAGACATAAACTGAAAAATATAAACAAGATTAATTTGCCTTAAGCTAACATAGAGGGGGGGGGGGGGGGTGAATAGGTTACTATACCTTTTTTACTCCATTGAAAAAAACACAAACTTGTCCCTCTAAGTAGCTTATATCACACTCCAAATATAAGTATAAGAAATATCAATTCTATTAAAGACACGCTTGTTCAAACAAAGTCAATATAAGTTATAACATGTTTGTGATAAAAACTCAAGTTGTAACAAGGCTTTCATAAAAAAAGCTCCAACTTATACAAAGTTGATATAATATGAATATTAATTACAAAGATATCAACTAACATATATATCCACACATACACATATATATAAAGAAATAGGGATAGGAAAAATCAACACATGATTTTTTTTACGTCGTAAATCCTCCTAAGAGGAAACATCCACGGGTTGACAGCACAACCACCAGCAAACACCTTTCACTAGTAAGATAAAAAGATACAATCTCTCAAGTGACCACTTCACCTAGAAATCTACCTTTCAACCTTATATAATGAAAGAGATGCCATCTTGCTCAACTATCTGGATCACCCCAATCCTAGTCAAGACTTCCATGCACAAGTTGAGGATCTTCTCTCCAAACATGTGACTTCCAATGCTTAGATATCCGGATCACTCCGATCCTAGCCAAGACTTCCAATGCTCAACTATCCAAATCACTCAGACTTTAGTAGAGACTTCCAATTGCACAAGTTGAAGAGATCCCCTCTCCAAACATATGACTTCCAACCTTTTGCAAGGTAAATGATCTAAGTGAATGCAAATGATGCAAACACACACAACATAGTATATATGATCAATATATCCTATGGAAACTAGAATTGAATCAGTATGCACATACCATATGTATTCTAGTTTATAATCCTAAAAACAATGCAATCACACTCAATGATGCATGTACATATGAAATGTGTGGATTAGACACAAAACATGAAGAACTAGATATTTTTCATCAAAAGCACAAATCAATTATATCTAGAACTTGTAACATAATCGATCCAAAAATGTCATACATTTTGGCCCTCATAACCTTTATCTTTGCCTCATTCTTGGGTGTTTTTATGAGTATTTACGGCTCTTTTGGTTGATATTTCAGGCATTAGGTGAAAAGCCATGAAGAGGGACAAAAAGAACAAATGGTGCAAAAATGTGGTGAAGAAGGCCATAGTGCACGGGCAGCACGGGTAGCATACCCATGCACTACCCCGTGCACTACTCGTGGATCGGAAGAGGAATTTTAAGGAGGCCAAAGTGCATGGATAATTGCACAGGTATTAACCGTGCACAACCCATACACATTGCTTAGACCAGAAGAAAAAAAAATGAGATTTGGTGACAAGAGGGCAGAAATTGTAAAAATAGTATGTGTAGATCATCCAACTTCAAAAGGATCATATCTCCCTCTTCGGATTGAACCATGTTTCATATTTCATATATTCAGAAAGCCTCGGGAGTCTAGTTTTCATCAGTTTTTACAGATCACAATTCCAAGTTTTCTAGAGGAAGTTATGGTCATTTTAGTAACTGTTGCGCGACTATCCACGAGAACTGCATAGGTACTACACGGGTAACCTACCCGTGCACTATCGGTGCAATACCAGGTTTTTTACTCATGCACCTCACCTTCCAACACCACAAATGATGGGTTTTAAGCAATTTTTAGAGGGGCAATGAAGTCCTTTCATGTCTAGATCATGCCCTAACCTCCCAAGTCTATAAATACACCATTTTCTTATTGAAAACTCTCTCTTCCACACTTCAAATCTTCCACCCTCTTCCAAGAACGAAATTCTACCATTTTTATCTCTAATTACTAACACCTAGATCTAGGAATCTTTCCCCACCATATCCTTACCATCTTACATCATCTTCATCATCTACTACTCAACAAAGGACATTGAAGATTAGATTCAAGCTTCAAGAAGGAAGAGTTCTACATGGGTTTTCTCTATCTCTCTTCTTATAATTATTTGTTTGTATTTGTCATGAGTAGCTAGATATCCCACTAAGGGATTGATGTGAACACTTGTGGATGTTGGGCTTTGTAATGAACTTTATTTTCTCTATAAATCTATCAATTATGTTCCATTCATTGTTTTACTTGCTTTCCTTAATTGGTTGTCATTGATTGTACACTCCTCTCTTTGCTAATTAATTAAGGGAATTAATTGAGTAGTTGACTAGGTATATACTCTACTTGGTCTTCTTAAGCTCATTTGAATGTGTAATCAATTCTATAGACTCTAGGTTGATTTCTTGTGAAAGGTTAAACACAAAAACTATACAATCTAGGTTGGTGACTTTATAAAGAGGTTGGTCCCTTAAGTTGATAGATGTGAATTCATGGAAAATCCTAAGTGAGTGGTTAATGCTATACACTCTAGGTTGGCCATTTATGAGGGATAAATAATCAACACTATACACTCTAGGTTGATTACATAAGATTAATGTACACTCATGCAAGTTCATGATTTGCCCACCATTCATTTGTTCGATCCATCAATACCTTAGTCATGACTATCATATAGATTAGCTAGTTTTATTTTAGTTGCATTAGTAAATCTTCAAATCAACCATTGATGTTTACTTTATTTATGCTTGGTTTAGGTTTAACAGTAGTTAACTAGCTTTAGCCATTTAGTTTCCATTTCCCTGTGGACCTAGGTTGCACGGATACGGATACAGGATACAGATACGCCACGATACGTAGATACGGAAAATCTCTAAAAACTAGGATACATATACGGCAGGATACGTCAATTAAAATAATATATATTTTTATTTTATATTTTAAAAAATATAATCCAATAATTCATTCAAAACATATTCTATATAAACATAATCCAATAATCCATTCCATTCAAATTTAAAAATAAAAACATAATCCAATAATCCAATAATCCATTCATTCAAAATGAAAACATAATCCAATAATTCATTCAAAACATATTCTCAAAAAACATAATCCAATAATCCTTTCAAAATGAAAACATAATCCAATAATCTATTCAAAATGAAAGCATAATCCATCATATATAAGTCATAACATATTACAAAACCCAAATCTGAATTTGTAAAATCTTGATTTGACCCTTCAACTTTGTAAAATCTTAATTTGACCTCATTTTAAACTAAAATAATTAATTTTTTCCCCAAACGTATCCTCGCTGTGTCCTTGCCGTATCCTCACGTATCCTTGCCGTATCATAGCCGTATCCCATAGTCAAACTTGAGAAAAATTCAACGGATACATCAAATGGTGTATCGGATACGTATCCTGGTGTATCGGGGGTGTATTCGGATAGGATACTAGTTCGATACGAGTTCCCTCCCCAATATGGAGTACCCGTGCAACATAGCTGTGGATGATACCCTTACTTGCCATTGCACTTGTTTAGTAACATTTTGAGGCATTTGAGGTTTTTATAAATTACTTTTGACGGGCATTTTCTAACGACAAAAACGTACCTCATCATAACATGAACAAACAACCTAGAGTATGTGAAACACCTAACACACATAAAAGTCTAGATTATGTTCAATCATATAAAAATGCTAGAATCAATTTGACAAAATCAAATGTACATCTCTAGCAAAATAATAAAGCTTAGATTCTCAAGATAATCAATTAAGATCAATCAAGCTCTAAATCATCAATCATAAACCCTATTTCAATTAATCTTCAATTGAAAAGACTTAGCATATGAGAACACTATCAATAAACAAAATCAAGTCAATTAACAGACAAGATAGTCCTAGATTTGAAGCTAGCACAATACAACATCTCAAACATGTGAAAACATAGGTTTAGAAAAACCTAACTCAACATGTTAATCAATTGAAGCTCAAACTAGCTCTATTAGAGATCATTTCTCTAATCAATGTTTACACAGAATATATACATATATATGAGAAGAAAATCCAAGGTAATTGAAGCTTTGAAGATCAAGAACAAAATAGAAATCAATACCTTGAAGAAAAACTGTGCTGTCACGTTTTTGTGTCTATAGCTACCATAGAACTTGATAAAATGACTCCTAACCTTCATGTGAATGATAGAGGACTGGAAGAAAAAGATTCTCAAACTTGAATCACTCAAAACGGAGTTCGTATGAGTGAGTTATGGTTTTTGGAAGGTGAGAAAGTTTGAGAGAAAAAATGCACAATGTTTTTCAAATGTTTCTTCTTATTCAAGAATGGGAGGGAAGTTGGAATTTAAAGGAGGGAATCAAAGAAAAAAAAGAGCAACCAATCAAAAGAGGCCACATCATCCATCCTATGGAGGCCCGTGGGCATCATGGGGACATATGGCTGCTCTTCCCGTCGAGGCCACACTCTTCCAAGGGGAGAGGAGCTTGGCCATCTTGTTTGGTCTCTCTCCTCCCCTCCCGCACCAAAATGTTCTTTAACCGTTCTCCGGCCTCCGAACTTTGAATTAGAATCCATTTTCGAATTGCAAACTGGGACTCCCTCACACACAAAAGTTGTAAGACAACTTTCACATAAAATATGGAACTCAACTTGAAAATCAAAGACTAAAACCTTATACGATAAAATCACAGAAAGTTTCTTAACTACCTAATTTGAACTCGAAACTTAATGAATGAGTAACAAAATTAATTGTAACTCAATGAGGAATTATATA
The DNA here is from genome assembly GCA_033220585.1 of Dipteronia sinensis. NCBI lineage: Eukaryota > Viridiplantae > Streptophyta > Magnoliopsida > Sapindales > Sapindaceae > Dipteronia > Dipteronia sinensis. Next base: position 335,196 of record JANJYJ010000987.1, read on the forward strand.
AGCTCAAAAACAAGTTCAATAACATATAAACACAAAAACAAATAAACACAAGAACACACAAGTATGCTATTTTCTAGAACTATTCCAAAAACATGCAATATGTGAAATTGTCAACTTTAAGTCTAATGCATGTACATACAAGTATAAGAGTTCATTGTGTTAAACCAAATTATGGACAACTGTGTAGGAACACATATGAATGCAATTTATGTGTTTGCCTAGGCCTTGCAAGAGGAAAGAGGTCTTAATTACCTTTTGATAGCCAACTTAGCTTTATTCCTCTTGTAGCCACCGCTTTACTTGAATGTTGTCTAATCTTCCTTGAAGGTTTATTATTGTAAGTTCCTCATTTTTGATTGGCTCATTTTGTTGACAAACCACATGGGGATTTACTTGTAAGGGTAGTTAGGTCTTATTGTTCGTAATCAAGATTTGATGACATCCTCAAGCTCAAGAGCACTTCAAAGGTATATCTCTTGCTTAACTCTTTTTGAAGAGACTAGTAGCACACACACACTTCTCATGCATGCCCTAGCTTTCTTGCTTTTATGCTCAATACAAGTGTGCATTCTCTACATTCACACGTGCACCACCTTGTTACATTTTGTGTTTGTATGTGCTTGTTGTGTTAGTGCGCGGGTCATTATGCACGAGTTTATACCCGCGCAGTGACCAGCACAATAGACTTGGTGTGATGTTGATCCCCAGTTTGCTGGTGTGTTTGCTAGTTGCAAACCAGTGAAGCCCATGTGCACGGGTCTATGCACGGGTAGGTACCCGCACAGTGTCACCCACGCACCACTTCAGTTTTTCTTTGTCTTTTTGCAAACTTTTCCAAAACAACGTAGCTTCATTTTGACCTCATATATATATGTCATCTTCTTTCCATTTAGTGTTGGGGAGTTCAGATTGGTGTTTTATTCAGAGAAAATTTTTTTCTAGAGAGAGAGACTCCCAAGAAGCCATTTTTACTTAACCAAACTCATACCCATGTGCACCTAGCCTCATTCTTGCATTTATTCATCATGGGTCTTAATGCTCTTCTTGACTAGGTAATTAGCTATGACTTAAAACTTCTTGTTTAATCTTTATGTTCTTGTTTTACCTAGGGTTAGCAATTATTTGTTGATTAATTGCATGTTTCTTTTGTTGAGAATGATTTGAGTATGTTTGTGATTGTGTTTGTTGGTTGAGATTTCATGTTTAACGATAGCTAGCATATAGGACCATTTTGCCCTCTAGCTAAATCTATTTGCCTTGCATTTAGATATTGATATCTAGGATTTGCACTTAGTGTCATCTTTAATTCCTAGATAAGCATTTAATGTAGCCTAGCATTAATTGCATGATAGAATATTTTTACATATTCACATAGGTTGCTTTATCTCTTCATGGATTGTTAAGCTTTATGACTAAGTGGATTATTGTAGGGAAAAAATGATATAAAACGTAGCGGAAGAAACGAAAAATAGATTTCGTATGGTTTTAAAATTTTTCTCAAAGTTGAACCTCAACCTTTTAATTAATTAAACTCAGATATATACGGTTAGAGTTAAATACCTCTTGACGCGTGATCCGATTGACTTACGTCGATTGGTAATCCGTAAAATCTTTTCCGATGCCCGTGAATAGTACCCACGTGAACTAGTGATCGTGAACAGTACCGCGAGATCTTCCAATCCGAACACGTACGTGAATCTCCTAGGAGCGTGGTCTCCCTTTTTCTTTAAATTGCAAACCTGAGAATGGATGAACAAAGTTTTCTTTTTCTTTTGTTAGTCACAAAACAATCAAAAGAAGACAAAAATTATTCCGGTCACTTTTGAGTTCTCAATCTAATGATCGAAACTCGCGTGAACCTAATTCGATGTTGTACACACAAGCTTATTGATGAACAAGCAATCAGTGTACTATCAAATAATAATCTCTTCTCTCTTTTATGTTTAGTAGAATAAAAATTATCCTTTTCTATGAATTGAGAAGAAGAAGAAAAATTGAATCATTCAATCAACTATGGTGGCCGAATTCTATATGTGGTATTATATAGGTGGCCGAAATTTTGCTTCCTCTTCTATTTAGGATTGCCGAAATCTTCCTCTAAATGGACTAGGGTTGCCGCAAATCACTTACCAAAAAGAGTTTGTGTTGCACCCTAATTTCCATCAACCTTTAGACTTCAAAACCTAATCCAACTCATATATATTTTTATTCTTTTATTGACTAAATAAAAAGACTTCTTATTTGATTAAATAAATAAAATTATTTATTTATTTTCTTATCAAACAAGTCTTTTACTTTTAATATACTACTACTAATAGTATAACTTTAGGAAATATATTTCCTGATCAGAAAAAGATTTGTTTCTTAATTAAACAATTAATTAATAAATTAACTAATTCTTATTTAATTAAAACAATGAAACAAAATAATATATTAGGTTAATATATACACCTTGCCGCCCCACTTATATAAATGGGCCATATATTATTTTCTTATTTCATTTAATCCATTGGACTTTAAATAAAAGCCAACATGTGAACCAGACCCATTCTTACTAAAAGAAACAAGCCCACATGTCTCCTTTTAATATATTAATATAATAGTGCAACCCATTAATTAAATAATAGACATATTATATTCTTGATATATTAAAAACAATTCTAGATGGACCCTTAAATCGGCCCGGTAGAATATATCAAGTGATCCATGCAAATACGTGTGGATTGGGGATCTTGGCAGGGCTATCTAAATTTAAGCTTCAATAGACACAACCTAATCACAATCAACAAATGATTCACTTAGGTCCAATCTATTAATTTTAACTCATTCCACTAAAGAGCTAAAATTAAACTCTTAAATAAAGATAGAATAAGGAGATGTTTCTCATTCATACCCTAGACAATCTTATAGGAGATGGTGTATCCTCGTGAATAATATCAGTAATCGCCAAGAGCTCATAGACCGCCTATAGCTCTCCAAGTTACCATATTTCCTCATATGACCACATTTCGAACTTGGATACTTTGACTTGTCCAAAAGCCATGTTTTCAATAATCATTATTGAAAACTCAACGTTGAGATTTAATATCCAATACCTCAAAACATCCATATGATGATATTATACTCTCATTTAATAAATGGAGCCACGATGTCCATATCTATAAATGAAGTCCTCTATCGATTAACAAATGTATACCACCAAACTATCGAGGATAGACTATGCTATATAATCGAACTCATTGATAGCTCTAATGATAACACTTGCAATCATAAGTCCATCATTTATCTCAGGATTAAGATAGACTCTCCGATTGTCCTCTTTAATGAAAAGACTTATATCTAGTGACGGTTCTAGATAAAGTATTTCATTGTGATCCAGTTCAATGCACCTAGTGCACTAGATTCTTTTACTCGAAAACCTTTCGATGATTTTAGACTCATCATATTCATTTGATCCCACTTAAATGCTAGTAAAAGAATTCTACAACTTTAACAAGATAGAGGTGCCCAACCTTTAACTTAAGTTGTGAACGTTATTCAAGACTAACTAAAGAATTGTGTCTACCTCATACATATCCGGATGTATGAACAATTCTTCATGTCTCATAGTCTTTTGACCTTATGATTATTTACCTTGACAATTATAATAATAAATGCTATAAGTAATTGTAAGAATCAGAATTCACTTTATTAATATGAGAAGATTGTCAATTACAATATTACACTCTTGCCATTGAGCATAATCCTAACAATCTCCCACTTGCTCTATAGCAAGTGTGTCATATCTCTCATTCCCATGTTCTCTAGATGTCCATCAAAGCTCTTCTGAGGTAGAGCCTTTGTGAAAGTATCCGCTAGATTTTCTGCTGACGCGATTTTGGTGATCGTCACGTCTCCCCTATGAACAATTTCCCTCAAAAGGTCATACTTCCTTTCAATGTGTTTACCTCTCTTATGACTTCTTGAGTCTTTCGAATTAGCCACTGCACCACTGTTGTCATAGTGTATAGTGATCTACTTATTCGAACTAGGAACCACTTCTAAGTCAATCAAGAATTGGTGGAGCCAAACAGCCTCTTTGGCAGCTTCGCATGCAGCAACATACTCAGCTTCCATGGTAGAATCAGCAATACAAGATTGCTTGATACTCCTCCATATGACTGCTCCTCCTCTAATGGTAAACACAGATCCTGATGTGGATTTTCTAGAGTCAGAATCCGACTGGATATCAGAATCTGTATACCAAACGGGAATTAAATCCCCTCTAGAGTATACAAGCATATAATCTCTAGTTCTCTTGAGATACTTGAAAATATGCTTAACTGCGGTCCAATGATCAGGACCAGGTTTTGATTGAAACCTACTAACTATGCCAACAGCAAAACAAATATCTGGTCTAGTACAGAGCATTGCATACATGAGACTTCCAACTGCCGAGGCATATGGAACTCTACTCATGAATTGCTCTTCATGCACATTCTTAGGTGCTTGACCCTTAGAAAGTTTGATTCCATGTCTAAAAGGTAACATACCTTTCTTGGAATCTTGCACGGTGAATCTAGACAGGATTTTATCAATGTATGAAGCTTGGGATAATGCAATCGTTCTATTCTTTCTATCCCTTATTACTTGGATACCAAGAATATAACTTGCTTCTCCTAAGTCCTTCATATCAAATTGTTTTGCTAACCATTCTTTCACTGATGTCAATACACCTACATCGTTTCCAATGAGTAGTATATCATCAACATAAAGAATGAGGAAAACCAACTTGTCGCCTTTGATCCTCTTGTATTACACAAGGTTCGTCAGGGTTTTGAATAAATCCAAAACCCTTTACAGCTTGATCGAACCTTATGTTCCAGAATCTGGATGCTTGCTTTAGTCCATATATGGACTTTCGCAACTTGCATACTCTTTCTTCTTGGCCTTTTTCAATGAATCCCTCTGGTTGCATCATGAAGATGCTCTCGTCAAGATTTCCATTAAGGAAAGCTGTCTTGACGTCCATTTGCCAAATCTCTAGGTCTAGAGATGCTGCAATGGATAAGAGTATCCTAATGGATTTAAGCATGGCCACAGGTGAGAAGGTTTCCTCGTAATCGATACCTTCTTTCTGTGTATAACCTTTAGCTACTAGTCTAGCTTTAAAGGTTTCCACCTTACCATCCATACCTCTTTTCCTCTTGTATACCCACTTGCACCCAATGGGTTTTATCCCTTTAGGCAAGTCTACAAGGGACCAGACTTTGTTATTGAACATCGATTCAATCTCAGATTGCATTTCCTTTTGCCAATGACGACAATCAACATCCTCCATAGCTTCCTTGTACGTGTAGGGATCATCGTCGTCCGGGAGATTCTCAACAGATTCTCCTAGACCGATATATCTTTCGGGTTGTGTTCTAACCCTCCCACTATGACGAGGAATGGTAGGTTGTTGATCTTGTGTTGGAGTGGAAATTACAATTGGGCAGGGTTGTGAAACCTCTTGTGGAATTGTATCTCCTGACATCTCATTCAGGACAATTCTACTTTTGGGCACAAAATTATTCATATAGTCCTTTTCTAGAAATGAAGCATTTGTTGAAACAAATACTTTTAGATTAGAAGGACTATAGAAATAATATCATTTAGTTCCTTTTGGATACCCCACAAATATACATGTTTCCGAACCGGACTCCATCTTTTCTGTCTTTCCTTTCAGCACATGTGCAGGACAACCAAATATCCACATGTGTTGTAAACTAGGCTTTTGCCCAGTCCACAATTCATGTGGGGTTTTAGAGACAGATTTAGATGGTACATCATTTAGAATATATATTGCTGTTTGTAGAGCATATCCCCAAAACGAAATAGGAAGTGTTGAATAACTCAACATTGATCTAACCATCTCTAAAAGAGTCATATTTCTCCTTTCTTCTACCCCATTTTGTTGAGGTGTACCTGGTGCAGAAAGCTGAGAAACTATCCCATTATCAATAAGATATTGCTGAAACTCTCCAGATAGATATTCTCCACCACGATTAGATCTCAAGATTTTTATATGTTTCTCAAGCTGATTTTCTACTTCAGCTTTGAATGCTTTGAACATATCAAATGCATCCGACTTATGTCTCATGAGATACACATAACCAAATCTTGAGTAATCATCTATGAAGGTGATGAAGTACTCATATCCACCTCTAGCTTGAATGCTCATAGGACCACATACATTAGTGTGTACTAGTCCTAAACATTTAGTGGCTCTTGCACCTTTGGTATTGAACGGCCTTTTGGTCATTTTACCTTCCAAACAAGATTCGCAAGTTGCTAGATCATCAACCTTTAAGTCACTTAAAGGTCCGTCACATACCAATCTTTTAATCCTATTAAGGTTAATGTGACCTAGGCGTAAATGCCAAAGATAGGTTTCATCTTTTGATAATTTTACTCTTTTATGATTATGTTCTGTTATTTCTGTGTCTAACGAGTGAAAGATATTTCTATGCAAAAAGAATAAATCATTTTCCAATGTACCTTTGCAAACAACTTTGTCATTCTTACTAATAATAAAAGTTTTATTAAAAGTAACCGAATATCCAAACTTATTTAAACAAGAAACTGAAATTAAATTCCTCTTGAATTGAGGTACATAATAAACGTCTATTAAATCTAAATGCCTACTAGAATCTAAAATAACTCTAATATCTCCCACTACACTTGTAGACAATAAGGTTCCGTTGCCCAAGCGCAAATTGACTTCATCTTCATTCAACCTTCTCTTTTCCTGAAAACCCCTGCAAGGAATAACAAACATGATTAGTGCTCCAGAGTCTATGATCCAAGAATCAGTAGAATCTGCCAGAAAACATGTTTCTAGATAATTAACATTACCTTCTTCCTTCTTTTTCTAGGACTTTGGGCAATCTCTTTTCCAATGTCCCTTTTCACCACAAAGGAAGCATTTCCCTTTTATCTTGGTTACTTTCTTGGTTTCCTTCTTGGTAGGCCCAAGTTGCTTTTTCTTTTGTTGTTTCTTGACCTTCTTACGGGTCTTAACAGTAGCAACTTTACCAACCAAATGAATCTCTTGACCTTTGTTTTTCACAAGGATCTTTTCAGTACTTTGAACATCTTGCATCAGGCCCTGCAAGGTGTATTCCTTTTTGTTCAAGGTGTAGTCCAACTTGAACTGATTAAAGGAATCTGACAGTGAGTTAACTACCATATCAATTTTGGTCTCACCATCAATCTCAGCACCATTTAGTTCAGCAATATTGAGATGTGCTATGACTTTCATCATGTGATCTTTCACAGATTGTCCAGGTTTCATCCTAAGACTCATGAAAGCAGTCACTGCCTGATCGTGCCTAAATTGTTGTATATTTCGGCCCTCATTCCTATTCCTTTGCCTCGTTCTTGTGTGTATTTTCTATATATTTTATGTCTAATAGGCTCATTTGTGCTAATTGCAGGCAATAGATGTAATTTGGGGTTTGGAAGCATGTTGCAGTGATTCTGGCAGAAAAGGGGCAAAAGGAAAGACAAAGGATCATAAGCAGCTCTACAGTGCGGGTCAAGTGCGGGTCAAGTGCGGGTCGCAACCGCACTCCAACCGCGCTCCAATCACACTCATGATCATAGCCGGGACTTGATACAGGAGAAGAGTTACAGTGCGGGTCCAGTGTGGGTCATCCAACCGCACTCCACCCGCACTGTTGCCAAAGCCAGAGAAGCTGAGTTGCACCTGATGTTAAAGTGCGGGTACAGTGCGGGTCATCCAACCGCACTCCACCCGCACTATCGCCAAACCAGAGAAGTTGCAGTTGCACCTGACATTAGAGTGCGGGTACAGTGCGGGTCATCCACCTAGCACTCCACCCGCACTATTGCTCAAAACAGAGGAGGGATTTTGCACCTGACAGTACAGTGCGACTCAAGTGCGACTATAGTGCGGGTCAAGTGCGAGTCAAGTGCGGGTAATCCAACCGCACTCCACCCGCACTATTGCCCAGATCAGAGACCTGAAGATGAAGAAAACTCTTACAGTGCGGGTAATTCACCCGCACTCCACCCGCACTCCGAACGTGACAGCTTCTGGTTTCAAGCTTAAGTAACCTATTTTTCCATCCTCTATAAATAGAAAAGGATGAGAACGAACCAGAGATATAACCATACCTCCCAACACTTGAATTTTTAGCTAGAAACACATCTCCTTATCATCCAAACCATCTCTACTCAATCAAAGGCAACTAGGAGACTTGGATTCAAGCTTCAAGGAAAGAGATCAATCTTCAAGGGTTATCTCTACTCTCTCCCTTAGTTTATTTGTTTGTAATAGAACATGAGTAGCTAAAATACCCCACTATGGGGTTAATGTTATTTGTATGATGGATATTGGGCTTTGTAAATGAACTCTATGTGTTATATTTATTCTATCTCTATGTTTTATTCCATTGCATTAATTGATTTCCATTATTGACTTGCTTGGATACACTCTCTTTGCATGTTGATTTGGATTACTTGAGTAGAGAATTAGGTTGTCTAATGCTCCATTGAATGGAAGGATTTCCAGAAATCCGGCTCTATAACCATGCCCTTAATCTAATCTCGAATTAGTGGCTTTCACTATACATCCTAGGTTAGCCACTTGTGAGAGAATTAGAAGCCTCCACTATACACCCTAGGTTGGCTACTTTAGTGATTTTACGAGAACTAACCTTCGAGTAGAATTCGGTTGATAACCTCGAGCCTCATCCAATCCCAAACGGGTGGCCTTCACTATACATCCTAGGTCGGCCACTTGTGAGGGAATTGGAAGCCATCACTAACATCCTAGGATGGCTACATTAGTAATAGGTTGAGCCATAGCTAGATAGATGAGCATTCATGGAACAAGTCCTAATTGAGTGACTAGCCACTGTTGGTTGCTTAAGAGGGATTAATCTCTAGTAGGAGGTCTTCACTATACATCCTAGGTTAACCTCTTGCTAGAGATATATGCCAACACTATGCACCCTAGGTTGGTTACATTTGTCAAAACGTACTTACTTGAGAGTTTGTTGCAATTGCCCCAATATTCACTTACGAGTCCATCAACTCCATAGTTCCATCATCATTCATTCATCACTCCATTATCATCCTATTTCATTTGCTTTCATAGTTTAGTTTATATTGTATTTTCATTCACCATCATTTTACTTTTATGCATACTAGTTATATTAATCCTAATCTTATCACCGCTACCCCGATCTCAGTGGACGACACCCGTGCTTGCCGCTTTGCTTGTATTTATACTTGTGAACGCATCGCATAGGTTTTATAAATTGTTTTGACGGATGGTTTTCTGACGGCAAAAACCTTCTCATCAAATGGCGCCGCTGCCGGGGATTGGTGTGCATAGTAGTGATTAGATTAGTTTTAATACTATTAGTTTATTAGTTGTTTTTAGTTTTGTAAGTTTCTTTTTATTGCTTTGGTAGTTTTTGTTTTTGTTTGTTTCAGGACTCTATGGATTCCTTTTGGCAAAATTCAGGGTCAAGCTACGAGCCTAACGAGAATACCTACATCTCGTCATTCCAGTCAAATTCCGTTGAAGATCAACTACAAAATTTCATGAAGAATCATGTGCGGGAGACTGAGCAAATGATAGCTTCCCAACAAGAGACTCAAGCCTTCATAGAAGAGAAAACCACCCAAATGCTTGAATCCGCCTAGCAGTCCACCCCGGTAAATCAAAGTTGTTTCCAAGTTAAAGCAGCCAAACCGGTGGACTCCTCCAATTTCTCAAAAGAAGACATGTATAAGCTCCGAATAGAATTTGAAGTGGAGCGAAGCAAGAGAATGGACGAGATGGACAGGATGATCAAGATGAACCAGCAGCTTATGAGCGTGAGCACAGAGCTAGTCTTGGAAAGGGGTGTGTTGAAGGAAGAGAATGAAGCACTTCAAGAGAGAGAAGCCTTGGGAATGGAAAAGGCGATTAATCTCCAAGAGTTGAACAAGAAACTATTATCTGAAGTGAAGATGCTCAGGGTTGAGAATGGTACTCTTAAGAAGACAAATGGTGAAGTCTCCGACAAGAACAAAGAATTGGAGGAACGACTCGAGAGATTTGAAGCCGAGAAGAGTACCACATCGAAGGCTTTGGAGAACTTAGTGAGTCTATCAAAATATTTTAAAGATGAGATAGCTCACAAGTCCATGAAGATGCAAATGGAGGTTGACCAAAAAGCCAATGCCTTAGAGGAAGCAAAGGTAGCACTAAGCAAAAAGGAAGAAGAGGTCAAGGCGTTACAAGTGAAACAAATCAAACGTCCTCAAGACCACGCATCAAAGGGGAGTTCCTCTAACTCTCATATCTTTTGCTATGCATGTAGTAGGATAGAGAATTCTAAGGCTAAAAATTACAAGCCAAATCAACGTAGGAAAACTAGAGGTCCTAGGAATAGATGGAGTCCACCTAGGGTCAAGCAAATATGGGTAAGGAAAGACCAAGTGCACTTATATAGAAACATGTTAAAGGAAAAGATAATGAAGTCACCTAAATTTATTTGGGTAGTGAAAAAAAGAGAATTTCCTAACTTGGTCAAACCACCCTTAGAGGACCCTAGCCTCTCCATGAATGCATCCCATTGAATAATTTTGATGCATGTAGTTAGTTTTATGTTTTATATTTTATGTTGTTTAAATTCAATAAATTGTGTTGTTGGAATAGTTTTGTTCGTATGCTATATTTTGTGGATATTTGCACATTGAATTTATTGATTATATTTGTGGATTAAAGAGCCGGAGGCTCTTGTGCAAGTATGAATGCATGTACCTTATATTGTTTACTTCGGTTTGGGGGTTGTTCATGCCCCATTCCATCAATGTTGATAAAATGCATGAGGTTAAGCTTGACTTGTTCTTTAATGATATATTGCATGAATTGCCTTTATTTTGTGAGCCTTGTTTGAGTCATTTTTATTTTGTTGGGGCATTGATTGTGTTTGATTAGTGCCTAGGTTTGTTTGAGTCATGTTAGGTGCCTGCCGCTAGGCCAGATTCTCTTGTCTTCAACATTGAGGACAATAGTTGGGTTTTGGTTTGGGGGTGTTTGTAGACGCCTTTTTGAGTCGTCTTTTATGTCTTGAGTCATTTTTGTGTCTTATTTTCGAAAAGTTGCTGCTTAGCCAGAATTTTAAGCTTATTTAGCTTGGTGAGAAACCTGGAGCATAGTGTTTGTGGCGAATGTGTGTATGTTTTGTGTGCTTATTCAATAACTCTTAGTCACTTTAGGGGTCTCACTTGCATTTCATGGGCTAGTCTCATCTTCTAGTGTCCAAGTTTAGGGAACTCGGTGCTCAAGCGCCTTGTTCTAATAGTGGAGATTTCCCTTGTGAGATAACATACACAAGCCAAAAGCGTGTATATTTGAGGGAAAATATTTTTCAAATCTGTAAACACTATTCAAACACCATGCATAGTCTCACTACATCAAAAATCATCATTTGGCATTGAACATGCATCATATATGTGGACTGCTTGACAGAAACTTTTATTCCCTTGGTAGATTGATCCTTTGAAGTGATATTAGGCAATGTGTGTTTTAGCCACTCAAAAAGAAAGCCTAAATACTACCCATTCCCGTAATATGTGTGCTCCCAAGCCAATTTTTAAGCCAAACACATATAGACTTTTCCTTTCTACACCCACGTTATCCATAACCCAAGCAACCTAAACACTTAGCCAACCCTCTCTTAATTGATCTTGTTGAGGCTTAGGAATCTAGAGTTGTGCTTTAATTTGATAAATGGCATGTACCTAGGCAAGAATAATGAGTTGTTAAAATGTGCATAGTAAAAAGGCATGAAAAGAAAAGAAAAGAAAAGAAGCAAAAAGTAACAAAAGAAAAATATGCTTCAAATGCCTTGTGTAAATTGTAAATGCTACTCAAATGGGTAACATGAGTAGTTAAAGATTGCACGTAGAGTCTAATTGTATGCATGGACGCCATATTGTATTTGGAAGTGGAGTTGCACGAGAAATTAAATGTTTAAGTGTAGAATGTATTGCCTTAACTTGGTTGATTAGTGCTTGTGCCTAAATTCTCATTCTTCTAATCACCATTCACCGTGGCCACGTTACAACCAAATGGAAAGACCTAATTGATCTTAGGGGACGTCTAGATTAGGAATATTAGTTGATGAATGCTCTTTCCACGTTCATGACACGTGATTCTTTCATGAGACTCACTCACTGAAAACAACATTTATTCTAAACTAAATGTATGCAACTAAGTTGATTCAGTTACATAAATTCATTGGCATACATGTTGCATGAGTGTGAACCTAGGTTCTAAGAGGAAAGATAAGAGAGAATCCATGTGAGAACCTAGTTTCGAAGCGAATTATGCTCGAGGTGTGAGAGTGAGTAGTTTCTGAGGCGATGGCATTTTAAGTGTGGGATTCGTGTTGTGCCAGTTTCCCTTGGGGTGTCTTCGAGTTGTTTAGAACATGTCGCATATGCTCATTCCTCACTCCCATTTGCTTTTGCGTATCTCTCTGCTAGTTGGTTCTGCAGCAAGTTTTTCTTTGTGTCTAGGAAAGTTTTTAGTTCGAGTCATTATTAGTTTGTGTCTTATTTGTTTCATTTTATGTTTGCTCGAGGACGAGCAAAGGTTTGGTTTGGGGGTGTTTGATCGTGCCTAAATTGTTGTATATTTCGGCCCTCATTCCTATTCCTTTGCCTCGTTCTTGTGTGTATTTTCTATATATTTTATATCTAATAGGCTCATTAGTGCTAATTGCAGGCAATAGATGTAATTTGGGGTTTGGAAGCATGTTGCAGTGATTCTGGCCGAAAAGGGGCAAAAGGAAAGACAAAGGATCATAAGCAAGCTCTACAGTGCGGGTCACGTGCGGGTCAAGTACGGGTCGCAACCGCACTCCAACCGCGCTCCAACCACACTCATGATCATAGCCGGGACTTGATACAGGAGAAGAGTTACAGTGTGGGTCCAGTGCGGGTCATCCAACCGCACTCCACCCGCACTGTTGCCAAAGCCAGAGAAGCTGAGTTGCACCTGACGTTAAAGTGCGGTTACAGTGCGGGTCATCCAACCGCACTCCACCCGCACTGTCGCCAAACCAGAGAAGTTGCAGTTGCACCTGACATTAGAGTGCGGGTACAGTGCGGGTTATCCACCAGCACTCCACCCACACTATTGCTCAAAACAGAGGAGGGATTTTACACCCGACAGTACAGTGCGACTCAAGTGCGGGTCAAGTGCGAGTCAAGTGCGAGTCAAGTGCGGGTAATCCAACCGCACTCCACCAGCACTATTGCCCAGATCAGAGACCTGAAGATGAAGAAAACTCTTACAGTACGGGTAATTCACCCGCACTCCACCCGCACTCCTAGCGCGACAGCTTCTGGTTTCAAGCTTAAGTGACCTATTTTTCCATCCTCTATAAATAGAAAAGGATGGGAACGAACCAGAGATATAACCATACCTCCCAACACTTGAATTTTTAGCTAGAAACACATCTCCCTATCATCCAAACCATCTCTACTCAATCAAAGGCAACTAGGAGACTTGGATTCAAGCTTCAAGGAAAGAGATCAATCTTCAAGGGTTATCTCTACTCTCTCCCTTAGTTTATTTGTTTGTAATAGAACATGAGTAGCTAAAATACCCCACTATGGGGTTGATGTTATCTGTATGATGGATATTGGGCTTTGTAAATAAACTCTATATGTTATATTTATTCTATCTCTATGTTTTATTCCATTGCATTAATTGATTTCCATTATTGACTTGCTTGGATACACTCTCTTTGCATGTTGATTTGGATTACTTGAGTAGACAATTAGGTTGTCTAATGCTCCATTGAATGGAAGGATTTCTAGGAAATCCGGCTCTATAACCATACCCTTAATCTAATCTCGAATTAGTGGCTTTCACTATACATCCTAGGTTAGCCACTAGTGAGAGAATTAGAAGCCTCCACTATACACCCTAGGTTGGCTACTTTAGTGATTTTACGAGAATTAACCTTCGAGTAGAATTCGGTTGATAACCTTGAGCCTCATCCAATCCCAAACGGGTGGCCTTCACTATACATCCTAGGTCGGCCACTTGTGAGGGAATTGGAAGCCGTCACTATACATCCTAGGATGGCTACATTAGTAATAGGTTGAGCCATAGCTAGATAGATGAGCATTCATGGAACAAGTCCCAATTGAGTGACTAGCCACTGTTGGTTGCTTAAGAGGGATTAATCGCTAGTAGGAGGTCTTCACTATACATCCTAGGTTAACCTCTTGCTAGAGATATATGCCAACACTATACACCCTAGGTTGGTTACATTTGTCAAAACGTACTTACTTGAGAGTTTGTTGCAATTGCCTCAATATTCACTTACGAGTCCATCAACTCCATAGTTCCATCATCATTCATTCATCACTCCATTATCATCCTATTTCATTTGCTTTCATAGTTTAGTTTATATTATATTTTCATTCACCATCATTTTACTTTTATGCATACTAGTTATATTAATCCTAATCTTATCACCGCTACCCTGATCTCAGTGGACGACACCTGTGCTTGCCGCTTTGCTTGTATTTATACTTGTGAACGCATCGCATAGGTTTTATAAATTGTTTTGACGGACGGTTTTCTGACGGTAAAAACCTTCTCATCACTACCTCTCTCTTAGTCGTCCTAGACTTCATAGCAAACATTTCCTCTAGAGACATCATTACATCAGCAGCGGACTCCATTCCTTCATGTTGTTGTTGCAACACGTCAAAGATAGTGGCCATAATGTAACATTTTGCCATATCATCAGAAGTCTTCTACTGCTCATACTCATCTCTTTGCATCACATTAGATTAATTATTAGGAAAGGGTGGTTTAGGAGTGGTCAGAACAAACTTATGTTTTTCACTTTGTAGCAACAACCCAATTTTCCTTTTCCATGTTACGTAGTTATCTCCAGTTAAGGTGTTATCTTTCAGGATGTTCATAAGTGATGGGGTCATGATTTCTGATTAAAACAAAAACATATATAAGTAAATAATCATGATAATAGCACTTTTAAAAAATTTATCTTGAATTAAAATAAATAATTCAATCATAAAAATTCAACGGTGATCCAACACCCATAAATATTACGCCTCCTTCGGGAGTTCGAACTATTTACTAGTTATACTAGGTCCCACCTAATTGCTAACATAACAACCAGCGTTTTTAATTTTAGCCTTGTAATTTTTATTAACAAGAACTCTTGGGAGGATATTAATAAAATTACATTGAGTGTGTTATCAAGATATCGACCCTCAATTTTCTCTCACGAAAATCCCTCCTTGGGGAGTAGATTTCGTTTAAGTCAATTGTCTAGTCTATCCTTGTAAGGAAGTATATTGTTAAATTCAATTTATGGACGCCCCTTGGGGGGATTACCAAAACTAATAAAACTCAACTAATCTTGGAGGCCATAGGCGTTCTTGCACACCTTCTCCCACTCAATTATTTAAGGCGTGTGATTAAATCCCAAAGAATGATTTTTACCAAGTTATCTAGATTCCAATTAGATACCTAAATCATTCAATGCATGTTCATACCAAAAGAGATATATGAGTGGCACTCCTATTCTAAAATGTCATGTTATCATACAACAACAAATATTGTAATATTTAAGCAAAAATTAAATAGCAACAATTTTGGCCCATCCTAGAAAAGCAAGTAAATTACAATTGTTAGGAATACAAGATCTTCAGGTGGCCATCAACCATACGCTCATCCCTCGGCCTCCTCCCATGGACGTGCACAGCCCACAACCCCACAAAGGGGCTGCCTTGCGCAGCCCATAAGGCCACACAAGGCTGCCGTGCGCAGCCCACCAAGGATTTGGCTTGCCATGCGCAGCCCAATCCAGTCCTAGGGTGCGCACGGTGCTCGTTCTCGGTTCCGGTTGCTTTGTTTTTCTTCGTGTCTTCGAATTTTCAATACCCGAATACATTACATCATATTATGAATAAATTACTTCAGCAATTTTTTTTTTAATTTTACTGCAGTAAGATTTACAAAAAAAAATACTGCACCTGATTACAAAAAAAAAATACTGCACTTATTTTACATACAAAAAAAAAACCCTAGCAACTACCAAGAAGGAATTATGGCGATAATAGACCACCCTTCTTGTTACAAATCCGAAACAAAAATTACATTGAAATTCTAGGACCAAAATCGAGCAATAACAGTTCACTTTATAAAACATATATAAATCCATACATTCAACATGTAATTATATATGCGAATACCTAGAGTGCCATCTCTTTCTAAAACATGTATAATCACAACAAAAAAGAAATAGATTCACGTATATATACGTTAATTAATTAAAAGGTACAACCAAGGCTCTGATACCAATTGTAGGGAAAAAACGATATAAAACGCAGTGGAAGAAACGAAAAATAGATTTCGTATGGTTTTAAATTTTTTCTCAAAGTTGAACCTTAACCTTTTAATTAATTAAACTCATATATATACTGTTAGAGTTAAATACCTTTTGACGCGTGATCCGATTGACTTACGTCGATTGGTAATCCGCAAAATCTTTTCCGATGCCCGTGAACAGTACCCACGTGAACAGTGATCGTGAACAGTACCGCGAGATCTTCCAATCCGAACACGTACGTGAATCTCCTAGGAGCGTGGCCTCCCTTTTTCTTTAAATTGCAAACCTGAGAATGGATGAACAAAGTTTTCTTTTTCTTTTGTTAGTCACAAAACAATCAAAAGAAGACAAAAATTATTCCGGTCACTTTTGAGTTCTCAATCTAATGATCGAAACTCGCGTGAACCTAATTCGATGTTGTACACACAAGCTTATTGATGAACAAGCAATCAGTGTACTATCAAAGAATAATCTCTTCTCTCTTTTATGTTTAGTAGAATAAAAATTATCCTTTTCTATGAATTGAGAAGAAGAAGAAAAATTGAATCATTCAATCAACTATGGTGGCCGAATTCTATATGTGGTATTATATAGGTGGCCGAAATTTTGCTTCCTCTTCTATTTAGGATTGCTGAAATCTTCCTCTAAATGGACTAGGGTTGCCGCAAATCACATACCAAAAAGAGTTTGTGTTGCACCCTTATTTCCATCAACCTTTAGACTTCAAAACCTAATCCAACTCATAGATATTTTTATTCTTTTATTGACTAAATAAAAAGACTTCTTATTTGATTAAATAAATAAAATTATTTATTTATTTTCTTATCAAACAAGTCTTTTACTTTTAATATACTACTACTAATAGTATAACTTTAGGAAATATATTTCCTGATCAGAAAAAGATTTGTTTCTTAATTAAACAATTAATTAATAAATTAACTAATTCTTATTTAATTAAAACAATGAAACAAAATAATATATTAGGTTAATATATACACCTTGCCGCCCCACTTATATAAATGGGCCATATATTATTTTCTTATTTCATTTAATCCATTGGACTTTAAATAAAAGCCAACATGTGAACCAGACCCATTCTTACTAAAAGAAACAAGCCCACATGTCTCCTTTTAATATATTAATATAATAGTGCAACCCATTAATTAAATAATAGACATATTATATTCTTGATATATTAAAAACAATTCTAGATGGACCCTTAAATCGGCCCGGTAGAATATATCAAGTGATCCATGCAAATACGTGTGGATTGGGGATCTTGGCGGGCTATCTAAATTTAAGCTTCAATAGACACAACCTAATCACAATCAACAAATGATTCACTTAGGTCCAATCTATTAATTTTAACTCATTCCACTAAAGAGCTAAAATTAAACTCTTAAATAAAGATAGAATAAGGAGATGTTTCTCATTCATACCCTAGACAATCTTATAGGAGATGGTGTATCCTCGTGAATAATATCAGTAATCGCCAAGAGCTCATAGACCGCCTATAGCTCTCCAAGTTACCATATTTCCTCATATGACCACATTTCGAACTTGGATACTTTGACTTGTCCAAAAGCCATGTTTTCAATAATCATTATTGAAAACTCAACGTTGAGATTTATTATCCAATACCTCAAAACATCCATATGATGATATTATACTCTCATTTAATAAATGGAGCCACGATGTCCATATCTATAAATGAAGTCCTCTATCGATTAACAAATGTATACCACCAAACTATCGAGGATAGACTATGCTATATAATCATACTCATTGATAGCTCTAATGATAATACTTGCAACCATAAGTCCATCATTTATCTCAGGATTAAGATAGACTCTCCGATTGTCCTCTTTAATGAAAAGACTTATATCTAGTGACGGTTCTAGATAAAGTATTTCATTGTGATCCAGTTCAATGCACCTAGTGCACTAGATTCTTTTACTCGAAAACCTATCGATGATTTTAGACTCATCAGATTCATTTGATCCCACTCAAATGCTAGTAAAAGAATTCTACAACTTTAACAAGATAGAGGTGCCGAACCTTTAACTTAAGTTGTGAACGTTATTCAAGACTAACTAAAGAATTGTGTCTACCTCATACATATCCGGATGTATGAACAATTCTTCATGTCTCATAGTCTTTTGACCTTATGATTATTTACCTTGACAATTATAATAATAAATGCTATAAGTAATTGTAAGAATCAGAATTCACTTTATTAATGTGGTGGAATCGGGCACATCTCAACGTATTGCGGTAACTTGAAGAATAAGACGAAAGGAAAGGCAATGGTCGCCATTTTGAGTGACAGTGATGGCACTGAAGAAAATGATGAATCTTCAAGTGATGAAGAAGAAGTGGCCAACTTTATATCATTTGCCACTTCTCACAAGCGAGACAATAAAGTGGAATTTGTTGTAGAACGTCCCTCAAGTTTGAGTGATTTTGAGAAGAATTACTTTGCTTTTCCGGTCTCTTATCATGAAGAGGCTCAAGTGGTCACCAAGTGTTTGTCACTTGAAGGACTCAAGAAGGATGCCTTGAAAAGTGGAGACCAACGAGGAGCAACATTAAAAGAAGCTATTCTTGAACATATGAGCCATGATACCATAAGTGGTAGAAGCTTTGATCAAGACAGTTCTTGGTCCGGGAACTCAAGTTATAATGTGGTAAATTATCAAGAGTTCATTGACTATCTTCAAACATGTTTGAAAAAATAAAAAGGATGAAGTTCAAAGGTTGATGAATGAGAATCTCTAACTAAGAACGAGAGTGACTCATTTAGATAAGGAAATGACTCTTGTCAAAGTGAATGAAGTAATATTCGAAAAGGAACTTGAGTAGGCAAGAAATATTCTTGCTAAGGTGACTTCGAGTTCAGAAAAGCTTGATCACATGTTGAGCATTGGAAAGAAGCCAAATGACAAGAGAGGGCTCGGCTTTGTGGATGATGAGTCCACCCATTCCTCAGACAAGACAACTTTTGTGAAGGAATTTGTTCCTAGATTGTCTCCTTCACCACAAAATCATAGGAAAAAGATTGATCTAGGAGAGTGTTCAAATAATGCCCAAGTGAAGATGGCACCAAGAGGTCGAGCTCAAGCTCAACCAATGAAAGCTCTACAAGAAAGCTTTCCACAACCCAAATCCCACCAAGCAAATGGACAAGTCATGCATACTCAACCTAGAAGGCAAGCTCAACCGGTTCAACAACATACAAGAAGAGAACCGATCCAACACCCAAAGCCAACTCAAAGACATGTGAAAGCTCCAATGTACACTCAAGGGAATGGTATGACCTCTTATTTCATTCCTACATGTCACTTTTGTGGTGTTGATAGTCATATTAGACCAAATTGCTTCAAGTTTATTAATATGTGTAGAACTAAAAGCATGATGGAAAAGAATAGGGCTAGAGCCAATATGCATGTGCCTAGGAAGTTTAGAGTCAATGATTCTAGGAGAAATGTGTTGACTATGTCCACTTGGAATGTAATTGTATCACCTAAGTGGATTAGAAAGGATGAACCCGTATGCGATTGTGATAAGGGTTCGCCCATAGGCTCAACTAAGTCCTATGGATTTGGTAAGTCTATAGGGGCTCATACCCCCCTTTGACTTGGTTGGATATTAACCCCATATGGAGAGCTCAAGCAAATAGAGCAACCTTGCATAGTTGAAATAAGCAAAAATTTGATCAACTTTATGCTTCTTTATTAATTGCTTGAGCATTTTGGTTTGCTTATATATATAATTATATGGCTTTTTATTCAATAAGTGTGCCATTTGCTTTGTTTGTAATCCATGTCACCTTTATGTTCAAACATGCATTTTTGGACTAGGAGAATTGATTGGGAAGTACAAATTCAATTACCCTTAATTTATCTCCATGACATGTGAACTTGTTTTTGACTTGCTAAAATACTACGCATGAGTTACGTGTGTGCAAATGTGTGTGGAAGCATCTTGAGAAGGCTAAAATCAATAAGGACCTTGTGTCCCTGCAATAAATAAGGTTGTCTCATCCAATTTAGCTTTGTCTCTTTTCTTAATGGTTGAATAAGACAACAAACAATAAGGATTCCATATCCATTCAATTAATAAGGATTTTATATCCATGTCTTGATTGACCATTAAGGATTGACATGGTTGCTTGTGTGTGCTACAAATTTTTAAAGCTATATCTTGTTTAATTATGGCAAACGGGTACAGAATTCCTTTGGAATCCTTTTGATGTTCACTTTCATAAATACCATTTGCTTGAGCCTAGCTTGATGTTGCATGTCTTGCATCCAAAGTAAAAATCTCACACATTTTTATAAAAACTAAAACCTCCTTAATTCTCTCTCTATTAATTGGGTTGCATAAAGTTGTTGTATATGATTATGCACTTATCTTGCAAACAACTCTCTTTGCTAAAGTGACCAAATTGGGGAATTCTCCTTTGTCTATCTCATGACAAAAAGAGGGAGTAGTGTTGGTAGCTAAGAGTGTTGCATATTCGGGGATATTGTCTTGTTGAGGGCGAGTAACCCATTTAGGGGGAGCATTTGCATTTGCATCGCTTGTTGCATGTTGTATATTTTCTTTTATGCAAATTGTTTTTATTGTTTATCTCTCTTGATAACCTCACATACACTTGTCTTGGAGAGTGTAGTTTCATTGTTGTGTAGGGATGGCCATTCTACAAGAGATCAAAGACTTGAAGATCTAGATTTTAGCTATCTCTTTGTAATGTAGAATATCTTTTGTTGACCTCTTGTTTTTAATTTTTGTTTTGTGAGGATGATTTGTGAGTGGTGCTTTTGTCACAAAATAGCCAAAGGGGGAGATTGTAAGTTCCTCATTTTTTGATTGGCTCATTTCATTGACAAACCACATGGGGATTTACTTGTAAGGGTAGTTAGGTCTCATTGTTTGTAATCAAGATTTGATGACATCCTCAAGCTCAAGAGCACTTCAAAGGTATATTTTTTGCTTAACTCTCTTTGAAGAGACTAGTAGCACACACACACTTCTCATGCATGCCCTAGCCTTCTTGCTTTTGTGCTCACTACATGTGTGCATCCTCTACACTTCACACGTGCACCACCTTGTTACATTTTGTGTTTGCATATGCTTGTTGTGTTAGTGCGTAGGTCATTGTGCGCGGGTTTATATCCGTGCAGTGACCAGCGCACTGACCTGGTGTGATGTTGATCCCCAGTTCGCTGGTGTGTTTGCTGGTTTCAAACCAGTGAAGCCCATGTGCGCGGGTAGGTACCCGCACAGTGTCACCCGCGCACTACGCCAGTTTTTCTTTGTCTTTTTGCAAACTTTTCCAAAACGACGTAGCTTCATTTTGACCTCATATATATATATATGTCATCTTCTTTCCATTTCGTGTTGGGAAGTTCAGATTGGTGTTTTAGTGAGAGAAATTATTTTTCTAGAGAGAGAGAGACTCCCAAGAAGCCTATTTTTACTCAACCAAACTCATACCTATGTACATCTAGCCTCATTCTTGCATTTATTCTTCATGGGTCTTCATGCTCTTCTTGACTAGGTAATTAACCATGACTTAAAACTTTTTGTTTAATCTTTATGTTCTTGTTTTACCTAGGATTAGCAATTATTTGTTGATTAATTGCATGTTTCTTTTGTTGAGAATGATTTGAGTATGTTTGTGATTATGTTTGTTGGTTGAGACTGCATGTTTAATGATAGCTAGCATATAGGACTATTTTGTCCTCTTGCTAAATCTATTTGCCTTGCGTTTAGATATTGATATCTAGGATTTGCACTTAGTGTTATCTTTAATTCCTAGATAAGCATTTAATGTAGCCTAGCATTAATTGCATGATAGAATAATTTTACATATTCACATAGGTTGCTTTATCTCTTCATGGATTGTTAAGCTTTATGACTAAGTGGATTAGTGCACAATCTTGTTGGTTTAGGATCACTATTAAAGGCCCGTTGGGTAGAGTGAGAGGGTTAGTTACCAAGTATGGTGTGACTTGAGGTAAAACTAGGTTGTAAACTTTCATTCAAATAGTGGATTTGAGGACCGTGTGTGGCTAGAAAGATAGCCCGTGAGTTTTGCCCAGTTGGAGGGTTTTTCACGTAAATCAATCATTGTGTTTTTATTGTTTTATGCATGTTTATTTTGGATTGGTTGACTGCTAATATGAGGTAGCATTATTAAAATGGATTAAGTAGAAAAGTTGTTAATAAATCATCTGAAACCTATTTACCCCCTCTCTAGGTTAGTAGACATACGCTTTATAGTATTTTCAAGTATCCACAATTCCTAGACAACTAATCAATACAAAACAAATGTAGTTTTGATATAGAATTATGCCAATACAAAACTCAAAGACCTAACAATCTCCCCATTTAGCAAATTCTGTGTCAAAACACCTATACAAATACTTAAACATACTTAATGAGGTTTGGTCACAAGTCACACCCTCACATTACAATGAGATAGTTCCCAGACTATTCTTCATCAAGTCTTGAGTTCTTCAATGTAGTCTTCTCTTGTCACCAACTAAAATAATCTTGAAACACAAGGCATATACAAGAGAAACATATATATATATATATATATATATATATATTTGGCAAGATAATATTTAGATATATATCAATTAAAGTTCAAATGGATACACATGTCTCCCCCTAAATACATGCATACTATCCATCGACAAAATATTATCACTATCCAAATATTGCAAACCAAGAATTTTCAAGATACCAAATGAATCCAAAACAAAATATACCAAAAACTACCTAAAATTAAACAATTCCTAAGATTAAGAGCATAGCATAGAGGTTTTAGTATTATTTTCTTTCTTACCCTTTTTGACATAAAATGAAGCCAAAAGGTTAAAAAAAAATACCTCAAGATCAAGAATCATTAAAGAAAGTTCTTCTTGTTAATGATCTCACATATTGATTTGTAGTGGATGAATTGCTAGAGGCAATCTTGTCTTCCAAAATCTTGATCTTCTCATCTTGTTTAATCACCTTAGCACTAAGTTCCACCACTTTTGCATCCAGATCTCCAATCTTAGACATAAGCCCCTCTTGAAATTTCATGGCCCATTACAGTAGAGGATTTGTGCTTGCCACAACACATGGCTCATGGGGCTTACCAAAAAGCCTAAAAGTGTCACTAACCTTCCCCTTATCTTTGTATGACATGAACACCAAGCGCTTGTCACAAAATTTCTCTAAAAGAGGTAGAAGCACATCATTTTCAAGCATCGGAATCCCTGGCTTCAGGCAAAAATGAATAAGAAACCCCAGAAAAGCCAACTTCTTATATAATCTTGACGAAGAAGCCGCACTCTCAATATGTTCTATCAAGAGATCACCAAGGTTCAATGGCTTGTTTGTCACCAAGGCGTACACAATCTTGATCATCTCTTTGTTAAGCTCGGGAGCATTTCTAGATCCTACAAACAAATAGATGCCAAAAGGCACTAACCTTGGTTAACTCACTTTGACCTATATATGCTATCTTATCCTATTCAAATCCATCATCCTCACACAAAGTTCTCCCCATAAGATTTGAATTATCAATATTATTTACATCAAGTAGTTCCGAAACAATCTCACTTGAAATACCAAGGAACTTATTGATGTTATCCAAGGAGATTCTAAATGTTTTCCCTCTCACACTTACCAAGGCATTTTCAAAGGTTGAACTCTCCTTATACTCAAAGTATAACTCTCTTATAAGTCTTTCATCCCTAATGGAATTTATTCAAGTATCCCAATGCATATCACTAATAGAGTGGTAAATATAAGAATCCTCAACAAAATCAACACCACTATCTTGAATAATTTTCTTGGTTCCCATAATACCTAAAGCTTTCAACTTGCTGGGTTTAAGTTTTCTAGAGGTGGTTGGAGTAGATTTGGGTTTGGCTATGGGTTTTTATGGATGGATAGAACTAGAAACCTTGTTTCTTCCCATAGCTTTGTTGTTTTAACTACAAAACAAAAACACATGAGTGGAAAAGAGACACAAGTGAGTGTTAGATGACAAAACAAATATATAACAAAGACATATGATAAAATAATGAATCATAAATGCATAAATGTTCATTTTCAAGCTCATTGATACATTTTATCAAAATAAACAATGCATTTAACAACACAATTTATCCACACATGGAGGAATTAGTGTCAACCACAATTACTATCAACCTCAAATCATGAAGGAATTGGTCATAATAACAACTACAATCAAACCCAAGAAAGAAGGAACGTAATCAACCTCAAGCTAGGAGGAATTGGCTTTAATTACAACTACTATCAACCTTAAGAATGAAGGAATTCATTACAATATCAACTACTATCAACAACAAATTAGGAAAAATTAATTGACAACACATTCATACAATTATTCCAAGATAGATATCATGCATTTTCATAATTCAATTATTCTAATCAATCAATATGTCAACACATAACAAAGCAAATCATATGAACATATCATAAAAGAGAATAAAGTCTAGCATACTATGATCCCCGTTGATAAGTGATCTATCTAAGATCAAGATAGAATATAGTTCACAATGATATCCACACAATCACACATTCAAGCAATTTTAAAATAAATTCAACAACAATAAGCTTCACAAACTATGAGAGATACACCAAGATTTTCAATCTTTCTCATAATTCTTCTCAAATTGTTAGAATATCAAAATACTTATAAACAAAAGTGTGTGTGTGAGATTTGCTTCAACATATGTAGAGGAGTAATTTGATAATCAACATGCAAATCATATCCACATATATTCATCTTAAGCTTTTCCATAAAAGGTCAAACCGATTATCATCCGAAATTTTTTGCTTTAAAGAGAATACATTTCAACATATGAGTGTGTGTGTGCATGTGGCTCGTCATCCCATTTCTATTTGACAACCCTAGCATTTATGATTTTCAACTATACTCCTTTAAGCCCATTTTTTTAGGCATTGAATCAAAGATTTTTTTTATTGATTCTTTTTGTTAATAGCCAAACTTGGCTAGGGACCAAAGGGAAATTTTTCACCCTCCTAGTCTGACTCCAAGCCCGAGGTCATCCACTAGGAGACCACGCTTCCCAAAGTCAAGCTATGGTACCACCCCACAAAAATAAAGGCAAGCTCCAGAAACACCTGGAGTAGAGCCCGACGTGACCAGATCGAGCCCGCGTCACCAAACCTGAAATCAGGAAGCTCCCCCGTGGTCGAGATTACCTCGCAACCTCTCCAGAAGCTCGTCCTAAACCCCGCTGTCATAGAGGAGTATCCGCAGGGGGGTCGCATCAAGCTCTGAGAAATCAAGGGAGGTCAGATCGAGCTCCTGGCTAGATTAAGCACCTGAATATCGAAACCAAGACACAAATCTACCTCGCTATCTGATTTACCTCGCCATACATACCATATTCAACGACCTCTATGAAGGATCATGCTATGAAGATACAAAGATACACTGGATCATATCTGGAAACATTACGTATATGCAGAAGAAGTATTAGAGTCCAAAGAGGAAAAAAACTGATCTCCCTCAAGATATTCTCCATTCAGCTATTAACTCAAAGTCAATGACATTTAAACGAGGAATCCCGCCCTATAAGGAGGGGAGAATCAGTTGATTTAACCTACAAAACTACATATAAATGGAGTGAAAGAGAAGGAGAAAAGGAGACTACTTTTCGACAGGCATACGACAACAACCCTACTACACCCTAGAGAGATTGAGAGCGATTGAGAGATATTTGTAAACGATACACCATTGATAAGAATAAAGAAAACATTTTTGTTCGGTTTTGTTCATTCTTTTTTGATGGTATTGATAATAGTATTTTTTGTCATTTTTAACTAGCACTGACTAGAATACATTCTACCTTGACCACCACCTACGTGGTAGTGGTTTTGAGGGTGTTAATTGAGATTTCTCACCCTGAGTAAAATTTCTGTTAACACTTTCTAGCGCCGTCTGTGGGAACACCCAGACCCTGTTAATCAAATCAACCGTGTGCATTTTCATTGTTTTACATGAACCATGAGGCTCTGCTCATCCCAAGGACAGCACAGAGCTTCAGAACAACCTTCGGCGATGCCAATACGTAAGGCCCCACCGAGGGGGAAGAAGTCTGGACATCGCAGTCAAGCTCCGGTCCAGACGACCAATGCGCGGGCTTCTGGCCACCCTATAATAAGCCAGGTTGCGCTCGACCAACAAGCGGTAACCTTTGTGGAAATCATCCGCCTCCGTCTGCTCTCCGAAGGCATCACAATCCAACCAGTAAACCCAAATGATCAGAGACAGCCTGCTTTCAACCACCTGGGACCTCCTCCTCCAGAGCCATCTCGCGATAGGACTGGGCCCCAACCTTCGATCCGGGATAGGCTAGGACCCATGCCCCCATTTCCAAGAAGACCTTCATCATGTCAGCTCAGGCTAGTTAAATATGCAGTAGATGCACTAACACGGGAGCAACGAGAGGCACCTCGCCTGACGGCCTCAAGAAGAGAAGCCCGGGCCTAAGAGGAAGGAAGCCGACAAACCTCTCGAGTGGATCCCGCCCATGAAGAGGATCGGGTAAAGGTCTCCAGTTTAGCGGAGGGATCCGACATCGAAGGATCCGAGGTCAATTCAAAGAAACTCGAGATCAAACGGCTGACGGATCAGCTGGCAAAGCTACAGAAAGAGGTCCAGCAGATAAGAAAGGGAAAGAACAAGGAGGATAAGAAGGAACCATTAAGCGAGATGAACGCTCCCTTCACAAGGAGGATCCGGGAAGCAGAGCTCCTACCAAAATTTAAAATGCCAACAGATAAGTTCTCCGGAACGGAAGACCCTTTAAGCCACCTGAAGAGCTTCGTCCAACAGATGGAGTTCCAGAATACCACTAGAGCAGCTATGTGTAGGATGTTCCCAACAACCCTAACCGACTACGCTAAAACTTGGTTTAGGAAACTGCCTGCTGGTAGTGTGGATTCTTTCACAAAACTATCAACAGACTTTTGCTCAGCAATTCCAAGGAGTCAAACCTCGTCTAAAAGATCCCATACACCTCCAATATGTGATTCAGGAGCGAGGTGAAACACTTCGATCATACGTAGAGCATTTTCACAAAGAAGTCATACAAATGGGAGTCTTTACCGAAAAAGAGACTCTCGCCAATTTCAGGCGAAACTTGTGGGCAGGAAAGCTTTTCCGTTCCTTCGCCAAAAGACCTCCAGAGACTTACTAGGAGGCCTATAACCGGGCTCTTGAGCAGGTCGAGGTCGACGAACAGCTCAAAGTCAAGATGGAACACGATGATATGAGAACGACAAAGCGCCAGAAAAAAGAAGCCCCCAAATCTGAGCCAGCTCAGAAAAATCAGAACAAACCCCCTAATAGATCAACGTACCATTTCCCCACTGCTCAACTCAGACAAGAAAGATATCCAGCAAGACGAACCCCTCTGCGAGCTTCAGCCTCCTCCTAGGACCGTATCCCCTATTATGCGAGATGAGAAAGGGTATGATTACTACACTCCCCTGAACGCATCTCGTGAAATAGTCTACCTTGCAATATAGGACAAGGGGCTACTCCAAAGCCGGCGCTTATGAAAGCCCCCATGAAGATGTGGGCCACAACACATCGGAATGTTATAATTTTCACAACCAGATCGAAGCCCTGATAAGGGGATGATGTTTGATTGAGTTTTTACAGCAGGTTAGAGACAATATTCAGACTGGAAGAGAGGTACAAGCAGAGATCCGCAAACTCACGGATAAGAGAAAGGGGGAACAAATTGATTTAATGCAACAGATACAGGCGATACACACCATCAGCGGAGGTCCCACATTGGCCGGTACCTCAAATAATTCTAGGAAAAACCACGTAAGGAAGATTCCCCTTGTAAAAGAAGGTCGGGGTATCTTCAAGGTCAGCCAAAGCTCGGCGGAGCCCTCCCAGTCAGCATAGATCATTTTCACTGAAGCAGATATCTTCAACACCGTGCAGCCTCATGATGATCCCATGGTGATCACGATACAGATTGGCAACTGCATGGTCCATCGCGTGCTCGTAGATACGGGCAGCAGTGTACATATCCTCTTCAAAAATACCTCGGAAAAACTAAACCTGAAGCAATGCTGTTACAATAGTTGTACAACTCCGCTTTATGGATTTACTAGGGATTCGATCATCCCAGTGGGATCGAAGATCCTCCCAGTGATCTTCAGAACCACACCTCTCCAACAAAATGTTATGACGGACTTTGTTGTGGTTGACGCCCCATCGGCATACAACCCCATCTTAGGAAGACCCTTCCTCTCTTCCTTGAAGGGAGTCTTGTCTATATACCACAATGTCCTGAAGTTCCCAGTAGGAACCAAGGTGCGAGAGGTACGCAGAGATCAACAAGCAGCTAGGAAGTGCTACACAGTGTCCACCAATCCGATAGCTTTTGCAAAACAGTTTGTACAATCTAGGACATGGAGGCGTCTGGGATAATCCAGGAAGATATGGAGGCATCCTGGATAATCTAGGATGTTATGGAGCCCGCAGAGCATCCAGAGAGCGAACCCATTATGCCT
This sequence comes from Dipteronia sinensis, assembly GCA_033220585.1. Lineage (NCBI taxonomy): Eukaryota > Viridiplantae > Streptophyta > Magnoliopsida > Sapindales > Sapindaceae > Dipteronia > Dipteronia sinensis. The sequence goes on from JANJYJ010000987.1 coordinate 364,223, forward strand.
TCTGAGGAAGAACAGAGCAAGGAATGGGCCAACGGGCAGCCCGTAGATAGACTAGAGGGTATACCCATCAGAAGTGACGATCCCTCCAAGGTCGTCAAGGTCGGAGCTACCCTCAACCAGAAGTGAAAGAAGGCTTTATTGGGCTTCTCAGAGAATTCAGCGACATCTTCACTTAGAGCCACGATGAAATGCTCGGGATCCCGGTATCATTGGCCGCCCATCGATTAGCGGTAGATCCAACAGTCAAGCCCGTCAAACAGAAGAGGTGGCAGTTTAACGCTGAGAGGAACACTGCGGTGCAAGAAGAAGTAGACAAATTGATCAAGGCAGGGTTTATCAAAGAAGTGCGCTAACCAATATGGTCATGGTTACGAAGGGGAATGGGAAATGGCGTATGTATGTCGATTACACCGACCTCAACCGGGCATGTCAAAAAGATAGCTTCCTTTACCAAAGATCCATCAGCTAGTCGACTCCATGTCTGAAAATAAACTTCTTAGTTTCATGGACGCGTTCTCGGGGTATAACCAGATTAAGATGCACCCAGCTGACCATGATAAGACCAGCTTCATTACTGGGCAGAGCTTGTATTGCTACAAGGTAATACCGTTTGGCTTGAAGAATGCGGGGGCTACATACCAGCGGCTGGTTAACAAGCTGTTCAAGCCCGAGATCGGAACGACAATGGAGGTCTACATCGACGACATGATCACAAAATCACCAACAGCAGAAAGACATCGAGAAGACCTTCGCAAGACCTTTCTAATCCTAAGAGAAAACCAGATGTGTTTGAACCCATCCAAGTGCGCTTTCGGAGTAATAACGGGGAAGTTTCTAGGTTTCATGGTTCATGAAAGAGGCATAGAGGCGAACCTAGAAAAAATCAAAGCTATCTTGGACTTGGAATCCCCCACATCACTCAAACATGTGCAAATCTTGACTGGGCGTGTAGTAGCACTCAACAGGTTCATCTCTCGCTCTACCGATAAGTGCCTCATGTTCTTCAAAGTCATCAAGCAAGGGAAAAACATGAAATGGAGCCCGGAAAGTGAGCAAGCTTTCCAAGCCTTAAAGAAATACCTAACAAGCCCACCACTGTTAGTCAAGCCGGATCCCGTAGAGGAACTGCAAATCTACCTGGCCGTCTCAGAAACTGCAGTAAGTGGAGCTTTGGCCAAGGAGTGTGGTGACGGGATTCAAAGGCCCATATACTATGTGAGTCATGCTTTAACCAAGTCTGAAAAAAAAAATATTCTCCTGGAAAAGCTCGCCTATGCTCTGGTGACCTCGGCGAGGAAGCTTGGTCCCTATTTTCAAGCTCATTCAATAGCAGTGGTGACAGACCAACCTCTCCACCAATTCCTATAAAGACTGGACATATTTGGGAGGCTAGTCTTATGGGCCCTAGAGCTCACTCAGTTTGACTTAAAGTATAAGCCAAGGACCACGATTAAAGCGCAGGCTTTGGCAAACTTCGTTGCCAAATTTTCAGCGCTCCCCGGCCAAGTGAACCCCGTAGCATCAAATATGGTTCCTGAGAAGATTTCCGAGATTGATAATTGGCCAGCAGATTGCAACCCTTGGACCCTCTATACAGATGGAGCATCTGGGCAAGCGGGGGAAGGAGCTGGTGTGGTCTTAAAAGACCCGGAGGGGACTGAATTCTGTCACAGCTTCAGATTTGAATTCAAAGCCACCAATAATAAAGCGAAATACGAACCCCACCTAGCTGGAATGAAAGCAGCCATCGAACTGGAGGCCGACTACCTGCAAATCAAAAGCGATTCATTACTTGTAGTCAATCAAGTGTCTGGGGTATACTAGGCAAAGGGAGATAACATCGGCCGCTTACCTAAAGCTAGCTCAGTCACTTAAAAATAAATTCCAGGGATTCAAGATCGATCTGGTGCCTCGACACCAAAACCACCGCGCGGATGTTCTAGCCAAGATAGCCGCAAATGGAGGTCAATCCTTACCACGAGGAGTTCCCCTCCAAGTGATCTCCCAACCAAGCATAGCCGCAAGTATGGAAATCTGTTCCCTGGATCATCAGCCTTGCTGGATGGACCTGATCGTTGCCTACCTCCAAGAGGAAAAGCTTCCTGAGGAGCCCGATCAAGCCCGGAGAATTAAAAGGCTCTCTGTTCGATATTGCCTTATAGATGGGTACCTCTACAAGAGGGGTAGATCCCTCCCCTTACTTTGGTGTTTACATCCTGATGATGCTAAATGGGCGATAAGAGAGGTTCATTCTGGGGATTGTGGGAACCACATCGATGGAGAAGCTTTAGCGTATCAAGTGCTCCTTATGGGGTACTACTTGCCGACCATCCACCAAGACGCAAGAAGCTTTGTACAATCTTGTGAGCCATGTCCAAGGACTTCAAACTTGAACCACTTACCACCAGAGCGACTGTCCTCTCTCAGTTCACCCTACCCCTTTGCCATGTGGGGGATCGACCTAATTGGACCACTTCCCCCCGGGCTTCTTTCTCGAATATCAGAAAAGAATACGACGAAGTTCATCAAAACTAATGTGGTATGTAGATTCGGGACCCCTCTCATCATTTTGGCCGACCTAGGCAATCAGTTTGACAATGCCCGATTCAAAGACTTCTGTAAAGGATTGGGGATCGACCTTAGGCTCGCTTTAGTAGCCCATCCTCAGACCAACGGGCTGGTGGAATCCACCAACAAGACTATCAAGAAACTTCTGAAGAAAGAACTACAGCAGAAAAAAGGCAAATGGGCCGAAGAACTGCCCGAGGTCCTCTGGGCATATCGAACTACAAAGAGGACAGCTACCGGGGAGACACATTACTCCCCGGCTTTCGGAGTTGAAGCGGTCCTCCCCATCGAGCATAAATTGACTTCATTCAGGATGCAGCATTTTGAACCCGAAAGCAACGAAGTCAAGCTCCGAGCTAACCTAGACCTCCTAGAAGAGAAACAAGACTGGGTAGTTGAGAAAGTAGTGATCTACCAGAGCAAGATCGCTAGGTATTTAAACAGAAAGGTCAGAGCCGAGAATTTCAAAGAAAGGGATCTGGTGCTAAGGAAAGTGACCTCGAATACTCGAAAAAGGTCGGATGGAGTCCTAGGCCCCAATTGGGAAGGCCCATACTTGATAAAGGTAGTTGCTCGCAATGGAGCCTACAAGCTCGAAGACATGGATGGACGACCCATCAACCACACCTGGAACGCATATCATTTGAGGAAATTACCCCCATTTAGGTTTCAATAAAATCCCTAATAACGATGTACTACTCCTCGATCATCAATAAAGTCTGCATTTTTCTTTATATCCAATTATGTTCAACCTTAGTATCTACATATTCGACTGGAAAATTTGACATCATCACCTCAAGACTAGAGGTGAGCCGGGGAAACCCCCTAGTTGCCTCTGATGCCTTGGCTGGGCACCACCCCCCGCCAAGAAGGGTCCAAGTGTAAGAGCATAGTTGCCAGCAGAACCTCGAGACCAGGGACTAGCAGGGGAAGCCCCCTCGTTACCCCTGATGCCTTGGTCGGGCTACCACTCCAAAGAAGGGTCTGAGTGTAAGAGCATAGTTGCCATCCAGACCTCGAGATCGAGAAATAGCTAAATAGCCCTCCTGATGCATTGGTCAGGCTACCACCCCCAAGAAGGGTCTAAGTGTAAGAGCATAGTTGCCATCCAGACCTCGAGATCAGGAAATAACTAAACAGCCCTCCTGATGCCTTGGTCTGGCTACCACCCCCAAGAAGGGTCTGAGTGTAAGAGCATAGTTGCCATCCAAACCTCGAGACCAGGAAATAGCTAGACAGCCCTCATGATGCCTTCATCGGGCTACCACCCCCAAGAAGAGTCTGAGTGTAAGAGCATAGTTGCCATCCAGACTTCGAGATCAAGAAATAGCTAGACAAGCCCCTTGATGCCTCGATCAGGCTACCTCTCCTGAAATGGATTTAAATATAAATACTTGTTTCGTTTGTAGGATTAATATCATCTCAATAGGAGTTCCCTATGAAGCCAGATTGAAATATGAACGAATCATCATCAAAGATGCAGGTTTGACTCGTGGTCAGGATCAGAAATAAAGCAAGGAGTTCTACATCAAGATGGAAGCTCGTTATCGGGAATAGTCAAAACAAATGCGAAGGAAATCATAACTAAACTTTTATTAACCATAAGGGAGCATATCCCCTGGTAAAGGCTACATGTCATCAAACAAGGAGCCCAAACCCCAGTTCCCGGCTACATGAAAAAGAAAAAAGATCGACTAAACTAATCATGAGTAAAGCGGGGTGCCCACCCCCTTTTTCCGGGCAATCATGGCCAATCATGAACCGGTAGCTTCGAAGCCCTCTTGATTTCCCCTTGCTACTCTTCCTCCCTCATTTCGATCCCCGCCATCGACTCCTCCTTCAGGTGGTTGCCCGTCTTGGTTACCCTCACCATCTGTCACTCCCTCTAGAGGTTCCTTCCACTGATCAGCTCGATCCTCCTCCAAGAATTCGTTAATCACTGCCATGACCTCAAGAGGGATAGCCGTATCGAGAAGAGCAGCCATGGACCCCGTCTAGCTCTTTTCAACCTTCAATTCCATTCCAGAGGATCCCTCATGCAGGCTCATTGTTCCTTCCTCAGCTTTTGGGTGATCTCCTTAGAACTGCGCGGGCAGAACCTTACTTGAAGACTCTCCAGGACCTAAAGTAATAAAGATTGGAGGAGGAAGAGGAGGGTCTGCCTGGACGGGCTACTTTCCAGTATCTGTCTGGCTAGGAGGAACCGTTTCGCCATCTTTAGGGCGAGATAGTTCATCAGCTTTGGTTATTATGTCCTCTCTATCTCAACTGGCGATGGAGGATAGATCAAAGGGAAGAGGGACAACCTCTGCAATCTGAACGGAAGCATAGAAATATCCATCACTAAAGGAGGTCTTCGCATCAGCCTGTAGCTTGGCCACATGAGCAATCAAATCCTGATTCTCGAGGTCCAACCTCTTAGCTTCGGTTTCCAAGAGTCCCTCGGCTTGGCTATCCAGGTAAACTGGAGAATTTCTTGATCAAAGGACAACTTTGTCCTCTCATAATCACAGCGACGCTCTGCCAACTAAGTCTCTATCTTTCCTTGGCAGGAGGTTATCTCTTCCACTAATGTTTGAGCCCGCTTGAGTAAACCCATGGCTCTCTCAGCTTCGGCTTCAGCTTTGGCTGCCCGATCACGAATGAAGGCTACCTGGTAGCCCATAGCCACGTTAAACTTGAAGGCAAATGAGATACAAAGCCAAGGTTAGAAACGGATTAAGTTGGCAATCTCAGAAGTAGAACAGAGAAATAACAATTACCTCAGCTAAGACAGCAGACCCCTTGGTGAGCAACACATTAACGGGCATCGAGGCCATCCCAGAGAGCCCGCCACTCGGGCAGGATTCGATGAATTGTTCCAAGACCTCATCTTGCCCCGTCGAGCTCGACTGAGAACGAGAGCGACTAGGGGGAATCCTTGCAACACCCGCTTTAAAGTCCTCTGAAGCTCGGGGGGTTGGGACCCCAACGGCATTAGCTAGATGAGCAGATGGGGCAACAGTAACAACAAAGGGAGCAGAAGAAGCATAAGTAGTAACGTCAGTTGCCCGAGAAATGGAAGCCCCTCTGTTTATCGCTTTGGAATCCCATGGCGCAAGGGTAGCCATCTTGGATTTCACCAGGGATGGCGATGGAGTAGGAGCAGGCATAATTCCGGCCGAAACAATCAGCAATTCCTTCTCCAAGGTGGCAGGAGAAGCCCCCCGCGTCAGTATGATGGATGAGGGAGGAGTGTGAGCTTGCCGAAGCTGCTGAGCTTCGCGAGAAGCTGGCTTAACAACAAAAACTATAAGTAAATGAAACAAAAGGGGAACGTTAGAATTGAGGTGGTCGCATCAAGCTCCGAGAAATCAAGAGAGGTCAGATCGAGCTCCTCGCTAGATTAAGCACCTGAATATCAGAACCAAGACACTAATCTACCTTGTTAACTGATCTACCTTGCCATACATACCATAATCAACAACCTCTATGAAGGATCATGCTATGAAGATACAAAGATACATTGGATCATATCTGGAAACATTACGTACGTGCAGAACAAGTATTAGAGTCCAAAGAGGAAACAAACTGACCTCCCCCAACATATTCTCCATTCAGCTATTAACTCAAAGTCAATGACATTTAAACGAGGAATCCCGCCGGATAAGGAGGGGAGAGACAGAGAAAATCAAGGGGAGAATCAGTTGATTTAACCTACAAAACTACATATAAATGGAGTGAAAGAGAAGGAGAAAAGGAGACTACTTTTCGACAGGCATACCACAACAACCTTACTACACCCTAGAGAGATTGAGAGTGATTGAGAGTGTTAAGAGAAATTTGGCTCAGGACGAGAAATCTCAGTCAGCACCCTCGAGACCACTACCACGTAGGTGGTGGCCAAGGTTTAACATATGTATAACAGTGCCTAATAAAATGACAAGGAACAATGATACTATTAACCACCCAAGAGAATCGAAAAATACTTTCTTTATTGATAGTGTGTGATATACAAATCTCTCTCAAATTGCTCTCAATTTTCTCTAGGGTGTAGTCGGGTACTTGTCGTATGTGTGTCGAAAAGTAGTCTCTCATTCAGAAGGCCGAAGTCCTTCTTTTATACATTGTCTTCATAGGTTAAACTAATTGATTCTTCCCTTGATTTTCTCTATCCCTCCCCTCCTTATCTGACGGGATTTTACATGTAAATGTCATTGACTTTGAGTTAATTGCTGAGTTGAGGATATCTTGGTGGAGATCAATTTGTTTCCTACTTAGACTCTATTACTTGCTCTGTACGTATGTAACGTCTTTAAGATGTGATCATGTATGTTTTCAGGTCTAGCATGTTCTCCCATAGAGGTCATTGATTATGCTATGTATTATGGTGAGGTACATCAGATAGTGAGGTCGATCAGTGTCCTAGCCCCGATATTAAGGAGTTTCGTCTAGCCAGAAGCTAGGTCTAGCCTCCCTTGACCTTTTGAAGCTAGGTGCGGCCTCCTACGGATACCCCACTATGTTAGCGAGGTATAGGCGAGCTTCTGGAGAAATTGCGAGGTAATCCCTACTTCGGGGGGATTTCCTGGTTTCAGGTTTGGTGATGCTGGCTCGATCTGACCAAGCCGGGATCTACTCTGGGTGTTTCTGGAGCCGATCCTTATTCCTGTGGGGCGGTATCATAGCTCGGCTTTGGGTAACATGGTCTCCTAGTGGATGACCTCGGGCATGGAGCCAGGTTTAGAGTGTGGAGAATTTCCCTTTTGTCCCTAGCCAAATTTTACTATTAATAGAAGTCCCTACTGACTTGAACACCGGTTGTCGAGCTTGGGGTTGGGGTCAAATTTTTTATTTTATTTGGGAAATCTTTCCTTCTTTATCGTTACCAGAATATTGGGGAAATCTTCTCATTAACTGCGCAAGTGATGTGGCGTGACATGACTGACTTATTTCTGAATTAATCTAGCTGCGTTATGGCTGTCCTTGAGATTCTTTACCATTACCAGAATCTTGGGGAAATCTTCTCATCAACTACGCAAGTGATGTGGCGTGAGCTAACTGATTTATCTCAGAGTTAATCCGGCTGCGTTACGGCAGTCCCCAAGATTCTTTGTGATCTTAACCGAAGATCTTGACAGCTCGTGCTACTACCCTCTTGCCTATATATATATATATATTTGTTTATCCAACGTTCTCCTCAGGCTCAAACTCCTCTTCCCTTTGCTGGGGTCGCACTGGCTCTTGCTCAATCTACCTCCCCAGTTGGGTCTAAGATGGACAACCTTACGTCGCGGGCTTTTCGGGCTCTGGGTAAGGTTTCCCAAGCTGTTGGTCCAACTGCTTCTGCCCCTTCTGTTGTAGTCGCTAAAGTTGCTACTCCCTCGATTCGCCCTTCTGATTCCGATGCGCTTTCAACCCCCCGAGCTTCGGAGGACTTTGAAAGGGGTGTCATAAGGATTCCTCCTAGCGTTCTCGCCCTTAGTCGAGCTCGACGGGGCAGGACAAAGTCCTGGAACAATTCATCGCATCCTGTCCGGGTGGTTGGATCTCCAGGATGACCTCAATGCCCGTGGATGTATTGCTCACAAAGGGGTCTGCTGTCTTAGCTTAGGTAATTGTATTTCCTTCGTACTGCTTCTGCAAACTTGTTCAATTTCTAATCCTGGCTTTGTATTTTATAGGCCTTCAAGTTTAATGTAGCCATGGGCCACCAGGTAATCCTCTTTCGTGACCGGGCTGCTAAGGCTGAAGCCGAAGCCGAGAAAGCCATGGGATTGCTCAAGCAGGCTCAAACCTTAGTTGAAGAGATGACCTCCAACCAAGGAAAAATCGAGACCGAGCTGGCCGAGCTTCATTGCCATCATGAAAGGACGAAGCAGTCTTATGATCAAGAACATCTCCAATCTACCCGGTGGGCCAGGCAGAGGGATTCTTGGAAAGCTGAGGCTAAGAAGTTGGACGTCGAGAATCAGGCTTTGATTGCTTATGTGACCAAGCTACAAGCTGACGCGGAGACCTTTTTTAGTAATGGATACTTCTACGCTTTCTTTCAGGTCGTAGAGGCTCTCCCTCTTCCCTTTGATCTGTCATCTATTGCATGTTGGGATAGAAAGGAGATAATGATCAAGGCTGCTGAGTTGTCTCGCCCTGATGATGATGAGGCAGTTCCTTCGAGCCAGGTAGGGGCTGGAAAATAGCCCGTCCAGGCAGATCCTCCATTTCCTCCTCCTATCTTTACTGCTTCAGGTCCCGGGAAGTCTTCAAGTAAGGTTTTATCCTCTCGATCTGAGGGAGACCATCTAGGAGCTGGGGAAAGAGCTAGGAGCCCATCTGAGGAACCCCCCCCTTTAATGGAGATGGTGGTCGACAGGAGCCAGACGGGGTCCATGGCTGGCCTTCTCAATACGGCTATCCGGTCTGAGGTTATGGCAGTGATTAATGAAGTCCTGGAGGAAGATCCTTCTGTTCAACAGGAGGAGCCTTTGAATGGAGAGATGGTTGGCGAGGATAACTAAGATGGGCAACTACCTGAAGGGGGGGGTGTTGATGGCAAGGATTAGCGTGAGGGAGGAGGATCAGCAGAGGAAAACCAAGAGAGTTCCAAAGATTGAAGCGGTCTGTTTCTGATTTGTCTTGATTGCCCGGAAAAGGGGGTGGGCACCCTGTTTTGCTCTTGATTAGTTTAGCTGTTTTTTTTATAGCCAGTGCTCGGAGGTTGGGCTCCCCGTTAGATAGATGTAGCCTTACAGGGGGATAGGCTCATCTTGTCTTTAATGAAAAACTGATTCGCTTTGAGAAACTCTTGTTTTATTCCTGGTCCTGACTTGAAATCAGAACTGCATCCGTGATGATAATTTGTTCATACTTCATTCAAACTTTGGTAGGAAATTCTTATCATGATGATCTTGATCCTGCACACGAAAACAAATATTTATATATAAATCCGTCTTAGGAGAGGTAGCCCGATTGAGGCATCAGGAGGGTTGTTTAGCTATTTCCTGGTCTCGAGGTCCGGATGGCAACCCTTCTTAGGGGTGATAGCCCGACCAAGGCATCAGGAGGGCTGTTTAGCTATTTCATGGTCTTGAGATCTGGATGGCAACTGTGCTCTTACACTCAGACCCTTCTTGAGGGTGGTAGCCCGACCAAGGCATCAGAATGGCTGTCTAGCTATTTCCTGGTCTCGAGATCTGGATGGCAACTATGCTCTTACACTCTCACCTTTCGTGGGGGTGGTAGCCCGACCAAGGCATCAGGATGGCTGTCTTGCTATTTCCTGGTCTCGAGATCTGGATGGCAGCTATGCTCTTACACTCAGACCCTTCTTGGGGGTGGTAGCCCGACCAAGGCATCATGAGGACTGTTTAGCTATTTCCTAGACTCGAGATCTGGATGGCAGCTATGCTCTTACACTCATACCCTTCTTGGGGGTGGTAACCCGACCAAGGCATCAGGATGGCTGTCTAGCTATTTCCTGGTCTCGAGATCTGGATGGCAGCTATGCTCTTACACTCAGACCCTTCTTGGGGGTGGTAGCCCGACCAAGGCATCAGGAGGGCTATTTAGCTATTTCCTTGTCTCGAGATCTGGATGGCAGCTATACTCTTACACTCAGACCCTTCTTGGGGTGGTAGCCCGACCAAGGCAACAAGAGGTAGCGAGGGGTCTTCCCCGGCTAGTCACTGGTCTTGAGGTGTCTATGTTGAATTTCCCAATCGAGGATGTAGATACTAATGTTGAACATAGTCGGAGATAAAGAGGAAAAAAATGACTTTATTGATGATCGAGATGTAGTACATCTTTATTAGGGATTCTAGTGAAACCTAAAAGGGGGTAATCTGCTTGAAAACTCCCTGCTCAAGGGTAGAATTTCCTCAAGTGATCTGAGTTCCAAGTGTGGTCGATGGGTCGTCCATCCATGTCTTCGAGTTTGTAGGCTCCATTACGAGCAACTAACTTTATCAAATATGGCCCTTCCCAATTGGGGCTTAGGACTCCATCCGACCTTTTTCGAGTATTCAGGGTCACTTTCCTAAGCACCAGATCCCCTACTTTGAAATTCCGGGCTCTGACCTTTCGGTTGAAATATCTAGCGATCTTGCTCAGGTAGATTGCCACTTTCTCCGCTACCTGGTCTTGTTTCTCTTCTAGGAGGTCCAGATTAGCCCGGAGCTTGACCTCGTTACTTTCGGGTTCAAAATGTTGCACCCTGAATGAGGTTAATTTATGCTCGATGGGGAGGACCGCTTCAACTTCGAAAGCCAGGGAGTAAGGTGTCTCCCCGGTAGTTGTTCTCTTTGTATTCCGATATGGCCAGAGGACTTCTGGCAGCTCTTCGGCCCATTTGCCTTTTTTTTGTTGTAGCTTCTTCTTTAGAAGTTTCTTGATAGTCTTGTTGGTGGATTCCACCAGCCCGTTAGTCTGGGGATGGGCTACTGAAGCGAGCCTGAGGTCGATCCCCAATCCTTTACAGAAATATTTGAATCGGGCGTTGTCGAACTGCTTACCCAGGTCGGCTGTAATGATGAGAGGGGTCCCGAATCTACATACCACATTGGTTTTGATGAACTTGGTTGTATTCTTTTCTGATATCCGATAAAGAGGCCCTGCCTCGACCCATCTTGTGAAATAGTCGATAGCCTCGATAGCATAATTCACCTGTCTGGGAGCGGTAGGAAGCGGTCCAATTAGGTCGATTCCACACATGGCAAAGGGGTAGGGTGAACTGAGAGACGACAGTCGCTCAGGTGGCTGGTGGTTCAAGTTTAAAGTCCTTTGACATGGCTCGCAAGATTGTACAAAACTCCTTGCGTATTGGTGGATGGTCGACCAGTAGTACCCCATACAAAGCACTTGATATGCTAGAGCTTCCCCACCGATGTGGTTCCTGCAGTCCCCTGAGTAAACCTCTCTTAGTACCCATTTAGCATCGTCAGGATGCAAACATCTAAATAAGGGGAGGGATCTACCCCTTCTGTAGAGGTACTCGTCTACCAAGCAATATCGGACCGAGAGTCTTTTAATTCTTCGGGCTTGATCGGGCTCCTAGGGAGCCCTCCCTCTAGGAGGTTGGCAACGATCTGGTCCATCCAGCAAGGCTGACGATCTAGGGAGTAGATTTCTTTATTTGTGGCTATGGTTGGTTGGGAGATCACTTGGAGGGGAATTCCCCATGGTAAGGATTGGCCTCCATTTGCAGCTATCTTAGCCAAAACATCCGCGCGGTGGTTTTGGTGTCGAGGCACCTGATCGATCTTGAACCCCTTAAACTTATTTTTTAGCAACTGAGCTAGTTTTAGGTAGGCAGCCATATTATCTCCCTTTTCCTGGTACACCACAGTCACCTGATTGACAACAAGCAATGAGTCGCTCTTGATTTATAGGTAATCGGCCTCTAGTTCAATGGCTTCCTTCATCCCAGCTAGGAGGGCTTCATACTCTGCTTCATTATTTATGGCTTTAAACTTGAATCTGAAATAGTGACAGAATTCAGTCCCCTCCGGGTCTATTAACACTACGCCAGCTCCTCCCCCAGCTTGCCCGGATGCTCCATCTGTATAGAGGGTCCAGGACTTGCAGCCTTCCGGCCAATTGTCGATCTCGGATGTCTTTTCAGGGATCTCATTTGGTGCTGCGGGATTCTTTTGACCTGGGAGCGCCGAAAATTCTGCCACGAAGTCTGCCAAAGCCTATGCCTTAATCGTGGTCCAGGGCTTATACGTTAAATTGAACTAAGTGAGCTCTAGGGCCCATAAGACTAGCCTTCTGGACACATCTGGTCTTTGTAAGAATTGGCGGAGAGGTTGGTCTGTCACTACTCTATTGAATGAGCTTGAAAATAGGGACTGAGCTTCCTCGCCGAGATCACCAGAGCATAAGCGAGCTTTTCCAGGAGAATATAATTTTTCTCCGACTTGGTTAAAGTATGACTCACATAGTATATGGGCCTTTGAATCCCGTCGCCACACTCCTTGGCCAAAGCTATGCTTACTGCAGTTTCTGAGACGGTCAGGTAGATCGGCAGCTCCTTTCCGGGAACTGGCTTGACTAACAACGGTAGGCTTGTTGGGTATTTTTTCAAGGCTTGGAAATCTTGCTCGCTCTCCTGGCTCCATTTCATGTTTTTCCCTTGTTTGATGGCTTTGAAGAAAGAGAGACATTTCTCGGTGGAGCAGAGAGATAAACCTGTTGAGCGCCGCTACACGTCCAGTCAGAATTTATACCTGCTTGAGTGATTTTAAGGATTCCAGGTCCAAGATAGCTTTGATTTTTTCTAGGTTGGCCTCTATGCCTCTCTTATGAACCATGAAACCTAGAAACTTCCCCGCTGTTACCCCGAAGGCACACTTGGAGGGGTTCAACCGCATCTGGTTTTCTCTCAGTATGAGAAAGGTCTTGCGAAGGTCTTCCCGATGTCCTTCTGCTGTTGGTGATTTTGTGATCATGTCATCGATGTATACCTCCCTCGTCCTTCCTATCTCGGGCTTGAACAGTTTGTTAACCAGCCGCTGGTATGTAGCCCCTTCATTCTTCAAACCAAATGGCACCACCTTGTAGCAGTACAAGCCCTGCCTAGTAATGAAACTGGTTTTATGTTGGTTAGTTGGCTGCATCTTAATTTGGTTGTATCATGAGAATGCGTCCATAAACCTCAGGAGTTTATTTCCGGACCAGGAGTTTATTTCCGGACGTGGAGTCAACCAGCTGGTCGATCTTTGGTAAAGGAAAACTGTCTTTTGGACAGGCCCGGTTGAGGTCGGTGTAATCGACACACATACGCCACTTCCCATTCGCCTTCGTAACCATGACCACGTTGACAATCCATTCGGGATAGCGCACTTCTCTTATAAACCCTGCCTTGATCAATTTATCTACCTCTTCCTGTACCGCAACGTTCCTCTTAGTGTTGAAGTGACTCCTCTTCTGTTTGACGGGCTTGACTGTTGGATCTACCGCTAGTCGATGGGCGACCAATGATACCGAGATCCCAGACATTTCATCGTGACTCCAAGCGAAGATGTCACTGAATTCTTTGAGAAGATTGATCAAACCTTCTTTCACTTCTGGCTCGAGGGTGGCCCTGACCTTGACAACCTTGGAGGGATCGTTATTTCTGATGGGTATCTCCTCTAGTCTATCTACGGGCTGACCGCTGGTCCACTCCTTGCTCCATTCCTCCTCATAAGGCATAATAGGTTCGCTCTCTGGATGCTCAGGAAGCTCCGTGGGCTCCATCTCTTCCTGGATTATCCGGGCTGTTTCCATGTCTTCCTGGACTAATGCAACCTGTACACACTGTTTTGCTAAAGCTGTAGGATTGGCAAACACTGCGTAGCACTTCCTAGCTGCTTGCTGGTCCCCGCGTACCACCCCCACCTTGGTTCCCACCGGGAACTTCATGACATTGTGGTATACGGACAAGACTCCCTTCAAGGAGGTCAGGAAGGGTCTCCCTAGGATGGCGTTGTAGACCGATAGGGTGTCAACTACAACAAAGTCGGTCATAACATTCTGTTGGAGAGACGTGGTTCCGACGATTACTGGTAGGATCATCGACCCCACCGGTATGATCGAATCCCTAGTGAACCCATAAAGTGGAGTTGTACATGTATTGTAACACCAATGCTTTAGATTTAATTTTTCCAGAGTATCCTTAAAGAGGATATCTACACTGCTGCCGTATCTGCGAGCACGCGATGGACCAGACACTTGGCAATTTGTATTGTGATCTCCATGGGATCATCATGAGGTTGCACGGTGTTAAAGACATCTGCTTCAGTGAAAATGATATGTGCTGACTAGGAGGGCTCCATCGGGCTTTGGCTGACCTTGAAGACTCCCTGGCTTTCTTCGATGCGGGGAATTATTGGAAGTGCCAGACAGTGTGGGCCCTCCGCTAATGGTGTGTATCACCTGGATTTGTTGCATTAAATCAGTCTGTTCCCCCTTTCTCTTCTCTGCATCCTCACGAATCTTGGATAGTACCTCCCTTCCAGTCCGAATGTTATCTTTGATCTGCTGTAAGAATTCAATCAAGCATCCACCCCTTATCAGGGCTTCAATCTGGTTGCGCAAATTATAACACTCTGAAGTGTTGTGGCCCACGTCTTCATGGAAGTCGCAGTACTTGTACCGGTTCCTCCTGTCAACTGGGGCTTTCATGGGAGCAGGCTTTTGGAGTAGCCCCTTGTCTCGTATAGCAAGGTAGACAGTTTCCCTGGAAGCATTCAAGGGAGTGTAATAGTCATACCCTTTCTCCCCTCGAATTACAGGGGCCTATGGTCATGGGAGGTGGTGAAGCCCGAGGAGGGGTTCGTTTTGCTGGATATTTTTCTTGCCTGTGCTAAGGAGCGGGGATGCGATAGGTCGACCTATTGAGAGGTTTTTTCTGAGTTCTCTGAGCTGGCTCAGATTTGGGGGCTTCTTTTTTCTGACGCTTCGCCATTCTCATATCGTCGTGTTCTATCTTGACTTTGAGTTGCTCGTCGATCTCGACCTGCTCAAGAGCCCGATCGTAGGCATCCTGGTAAGTACCGGGAGGTCTCTTGGCAAAGGAACGGAAAAGCTTTCCCACCCACAGGTTTCGCCTGAAATTGGTGAGAGTATCTTTCTCGGAGAAAACTCCCATTTGAATGACCTCTCTGTGAAAATGTTCCACGTACGATAGAAGTGTCTCACTTCGTTCCTGAATCACATATTGGAGATGTATGGGATCCTTCGGACGAGGTTTGACCCCTTGGAACTGCGAGCAAAAATCTGTTGATAATTTCGTGAAAAAATCCATGCTACCAGCAGGCAGCTTCCTGAACCAAGTTTTTGCGTAGTCGGTTAGGGTCGTAGGAAACATCCTACACATAGCTGCTCTGGTTGTGTTCTGGACCTCCATCTTTTGACTGAAGCTCTCCAGGTGGCTTAGAGGATCTTCTGTTCCGGTGAAATTATCTGCTCTCATTTTAAATTTTGGTGGGAGCTCCGCTTCCCGGATCCTCGTAGTGAAGGGAGCGTTCATCTCGCTCAATGGATCCTTTTTATCCTCCTTGTTCTTTCCTTTTCTTATCTGCTGGACCTTCTTCTATAGCTTTGCCAGCTGATCCCTCAGTCGCTTGTTCCTAGGTTTCTTTGAATTGGCGACCTCTAATTCTTCGCTGTCAAGTCCTCGGATGAACTGGCGACCTCTATCCGGTCCCCTTCATGGACAGGATCCACTCGGGAAGTTTGTCGATTCTCTTCCTCTTGGGCCCGGGCATTCCTCCTTGATGCCGTTGGGCGAGGTACCTCTCGTTGCTCCCGGGTCAAGGAATTTGCGGCAGACTTAACTCGCCTTGGTTGATATTGTGAATGTCTTTTCGAAACTGGGGGCATAGGTCCCAGCCTATCTCAGATCGAAAGTTGCGGTCCAGTCCTGTCACGAGATGGCTCTAGAGGAGGAGGTCCCAGACGGTCGAAGGCAGGCTGCCTAGCCCCGAACCTACTCTGTTCTCCTTGAACATTCGGGTTTGTTGGTTGGATTGGGATGCCTTCGGTGAGCAGGCGGATGCGGACGGTTTCCATGAAGGCGGCCGCTTGTTGGTCGAGCGCAGCCTGGCTTATGATAGGGTTGCCAGAAGCCCGCGCATTAGTTGTTTCGACCGGATCTTGATTGCTATACCCAGACTTTCTCCCCTTTCTTGGGGCCTTTCGCGTAGGCCTCGCTGAGGGTTATTCCGAAACTCCATGTTGGCCTTGGGAAGAGCAGAGCCTCATGGTTCCTGTAAAACAACGAAAATACAAATGCAAATAGTTGACTTGATTAACTGGGTGTAGGGTTTTTTCCCACAGACGGCGCCAGAAATTGTTAACAAAAATTTTTCTCAGGACTAGAAATCTCAGTTAGCACCCTCGAGACCACTACCACGTAGGTGGTGGCCAAGGTTGAACGTATGTGTAACAGTGCCTAATAAAATGACAAGGAACAATGATACTATTAACCACCCAAAAGAATCAAAAAATACTTTCTTTATTGATAGTGTGTGATATACAAATCTCTCTCAAATTGATCTCAATTTTCTTTAGGGTGTAGTCGGGTACTTATCGAATGCCTGTCAAAAAGTAGTCTCTCATTCAGAAGGCCGAAGTCCTTCTTTTATACATTGTCTTCATAGGTTAAAATAATTGATTCTTCCCTTGATTTTCTCTATCCCTCCCTTCCTTATCTGACGGGATTTTACATGTAAATGTCATTGACTTTGAGTTAATTGCTGAGTTGAGGATATCTTGGTGGAGATCAATTTGTTTCTACTTAGACTCTATTACTTGCTCTGTACGTATGTAACATCTTTAAGATGTGATCATGTGTGTCTTCAGGTCTAGCATATTCTTCCATAGGGGTCGTTGAATATGGTATGTATTATGGTGAGGTACATCAGATAGTGAAGTCGATCAGTGTCCTAGCCCCGATATTAAGGAGTTTCATCTAGCCAGAACCTAGGTCTAGCCTCCCTTGACCTTTTGAAGCTAGGTGCAGCCTCCTACGGACACCCCACTATGTCAGCGAGGTATAGGCGAGCTTCTGGAGAAATTACGAGGTAATCCCGACTTCGGGGGGATTTCCTGGTTTCAGGTTCGGTGATGCGGGCTCGATCTGACCGAGCCAGGATCTACTCCGGGTGTTTCTGGAGCCCGTCCTTATTCCTATGGGGCGGTATCATAGCTCGGCTTCGGGTAACATGGTCTCCTAGTGGATGATCTCGGGCATGGAGCCAGGTTTAGAGGGTGGAAAGGGACCAAAAGAGAGATATTTGTAAACGATACACCATTGATAAGAATAAAGAAAACATTTTCTTTCTCTTTTGTTCATTCTCTTTTGATGGTACTGATAATAGTATTTTTTGTCATTTTTAACTAGCACTGACTAGAATAGATTCTACCTTGACCACCACCTCCGTGGTAGTGGTTTTGAGGGTGTTAATTGAGATTTCTCACCTTGAGTAAAATTTTTGTTAACACATTTTAACACTTCTTTGATTTTTCTAACATAAACATATACTCTTCATGACGGCTTTCACTCATCACAACGGTATTGCTCTTTCCTACATTGGGTGGCTTCACACCCAAAATGTGTAGCTCTTTCCATAAAGGTGCTCGTTGAGTTCTATGTAGTTGCCGAAGCAAAATGGATACTAACCATAGGTCATCTTAAATGTACTAGTCATTAGACTTCAAGGTGTATCCACGATTTACATATATTCAAACTCAATTTAGTACAACAAACATACAAGAGAAGCAAAGTGCATTTTGAAAACCAAGTATTATGGCTTACAAGCACATGATCTAAAAGCAATACAAAGAGATTTACTTATGATCATTACTTCTTAGGAGAGTAGCTCTTAAAGAATATGAAGCTCATATTTTTCAAACCAAATGCCACTCATCATTCAAACAAACATTTCACATATCATATATAAGACCTTTATGAACAATATCACTATAAGATTTTTAGAGAGCAAATGTCAATGAGAACCATATGTACATTATACTATGTTCTCTAAAAATGACATGCTACATGATGTAGTGCCAAAAATGAGTTAACAGATGAAAAAAAAACAAAGTATACAAGCAATATGTTATATAAATACCTTAGCAAGAAATTTTCATCAAATGCAAAGTCTTTGCCCTTTTTATGAGCTCTCTTGGCTTGTTTGTCCTCATGACAACAAGTTGTTGATGTTTCATTCCAAAAGAATAAAAACTAAGCATTTTAACTCAAACATATAAAAAAATGACTTTCTCTAAAAGTCTTAACAAACAAAGAACACCATATAGATTTCAAAAAATGAACTTCTCATAAAGTTAACCAATAGATTTCGACTATCATAACAAATTTATGAGATAGCTAATAAATACAGATTTATAGAGAAACAAAGCTAGCAAGCTAAATCTCTTAACAACTTGACAGTAATCTTAAAGCTAACTCATAAGTGCAACTTACAATAACGGTAAGAGCACTCACCCTTGATCCACTTGGTCTTGGGTGAACTAACACAAAAATCACCATCATTCTTGACTTTAATGTTGAACCTAGAGTAGACATTTTCAACAATTTGATTCATAAGAATATCATTGATACTAATCTCCTCAATATTATTAACAACACATGCTTTGTTAAGTTTGACATAATCATCACATTTCTTCATCCAATTCTTCTTAACATGCATCTTTGGAGCATTATGCTTATCAACATCTAATGTCCTAGCATGCTTCAATTTAAGTTCAATCTCATTATCTCTAGATGCATTTCCTATTTTGAAAAACTCAATATACTTATAACACCTTGGTTTGATATGACCAACGGTATTACAAAAATGACAAATAGGAATAAAAGATGAGATTGTACATTGTGGATTTGAAGAAGTGACTAGAGTTTGTGAAGATACCTTGTCTTTCTTTTTACCTTTAGCTTTGGGAGTATTATTCTTGGGAGACTTCTTAACCTTAGCTTTCTTTGTAGGAGGTGATGCTATCACAAGATTCTCCTTACTTTTTAAGATGTTAGGTTCTCCATGAGGTTGAGCAAGATTCATGCTATTCTTTATGTTGATCGAACCATTGACTAAGTCTTTGATAGCTTGCTCAGCAATGTTGATCTCTTTAATGTACTCTTGCTCTCTAACCTTCGTCTTAGAAATAATCTCCTTATGCTCAAAGACAAGTCTCTCAACCTCAACATATCTCTTTGTAATCTCATTCTTTTCACACATAAATCTATGTGAGGTCTCAACAAACTCATCCACTTAAGTTTTGATCAAATCATCTTTCCCCTTAACCTCTCTCAATGCTTTATCTCTTTGCTCCTCAAGATTCTTAGTCTTTGCCATTAGATCGAGATTGGTTATATTTGAGCTTGTATCTTCTAGATGACTTTAAACAATCTCTTTAACAACAAATACTATACAATCATCTTCTAGCTTTGTAAAAGAAGCCGTAAGAGCAACAAAGTTGCTAACATGTTCTTCTTCTTCACTTGAGGACTCATCACTAGAGCTCTCCTCATCGCTAGAATCGCTCTCACTCCAAGTGACCGCCATAGCTTTGCCCTTCTTGTCTTTCTTGGACTTCCTTTTTGTGCACTCATTTACAAAATGTTCAAATCCTTGACATTCGAAGCATTGAACACTCTTCTTGTTCTTTGCTTGACCATTCCTATCAACTCTTGGAGAAGATGTTTCCTTGATTTCCTTTTCCTTAGAAAAGCTATCTCTAGGCTTGGTACCTCTTCTTAGAAACTTCTTAAATTTCCTAACCATGAGAGCCATTTCTTCATTTTCATCATTACTCTCATCTTCAATATCTTTGAGAGCCACTCTTGGTCTTTGGCTTCAAGCACATCTCATAAGTTTGGAGTGACCCAAGCAATTCATCAATACTTAAGGAATCTACATCCTTGCTTTATTCTATGGCCGTGACCTTGGCCTTGAATCTCTTAGGGAGAGATCTTAGAATCTTCCAATTGAGACGCTCTCTAGAGATTGGTACTCTAAGTTCTTGACATTGGTTCGCAATATTTAGAAGTTGGAATTGGAAATCTTCAAACTTGTCTTCATCACACATTTGCAAGTTTTCAAATTGTGATGTCAACATTTGAAGCATAGACTTTCTCACCACCAAAGTGCCTTCATTTGTGACTTGAATTGTATCCCATGCTTCTTTGGCCGATTCAAGATTTTGTATATAGGAGAATTGATGTACATCAACTCCTCCAAATATAGCATTCATAGCACGATGGTGCCACTTAGCAACTTCAAAGTCATTAGGCGTCCATTCACTTCTAGATTTGGAGACTTCGGTTCCATCCTCTAGAACCTTACTAGGAGGAGAATAGCATTCTTCAACCATCATCCAATCTCTCTCATCTATAGAGCGAATGTAGGCCTTTATCCTCAATTTCCAAAACCCATAGTTGTTGCCACGAAGTAATGATGGCCTAGTATTTGAAGCTCCTTCCGCCATCACATCATCTTGAAAACCTATTGCTTCACTAGCTTCTGCAAATCACCGTGAAAGTATACTGGGACCTCACTAAGTGCAATCTAATGACCCGCTCTGATACCAAATGAAAAATACAAACACGGTTAATTTGATTTAAGCTAACCTAGAGGGGGTGTGAATAGGTTACTACACCTTTTTCTCTCCCTTGAAACAAACACAAGTTTGTCCCTTTAAGTAGCTTGTATCACACTCCAAATATAAGTACAAGCAATGTCAATTCAATTAAAGATATGCTTGTTCAAAACAAAGTCAATATAAGCTATAACATATATGTGATACAAACTCAAGTTGTAACAAGGCTTTATTACAAAAAGCTCCAACATATACAAAGTTGATATAATATGAATATTAATTACAAAGATATCAACTAAGATATATATCAACACATACACAAATATAAAGAGAAAGGGATAGAGAAAATCAACACATGATTTTTTTACGTGGTGAAACCTCCTAAGAGGAAACATCTACGGGTTGATACCACAACCACCAGCAAACACCTTTCACTAGTAAGATAAAAAGATACAATCTCTCAAGTGACCACTTCACCTAGAAATCTATCCTTCAACCCTACACAATGAAAGAGATGACATCTTGCTCAACTATCCAGATCACCCCAATCCTAGTCGAGACTTCCAGGCACAAGTTGAAGATCCCCTCTCGAAACATATTACTTTCAATGCTTAGCTATCCGGATCACCTCGATCCTAGCCAAGACTTCCAATGCTCAACTATCCAAGTCACTCCGACTCTAGTCGAGACTTTCAATTGCACAAGATGAAGATCCCCTCTCCAAACATGTGACTTCCACCATTTTGCAAGGTAAATGATCTAAGTGAATACAAATGATGCAAACACACACAACATAGTATATATGATCAATATATCCTATGGAAACTAGAACTGAACCAATATGCACATACCATATGTATTTTAGTTTATAATCCTAAAAACAATGCAATCACACTCAATGATGCATGCACATATGAAATATGTGGATTAGACACAAAACATGAAGAACTAGATATTTGTCATCAAAAGCACAAATCAATTATATCTAGAACTTGTAACATGAACAAACAACCTAGAATTTGTGAAACACCTAACACACACAAAAGTCTAAATTATGTTCAACCATATAAAAATGCTAGAATCAATTTGATAAAATCAAATGTACATCTCTAGCAAAATAATAAAGCTTAGATTCTCAAGATAATCAATTAAATTCAATCAAGCTCTAGATCATCAATCATATGTGTTATTTCAATTAATCTTCAATTAAAAAGACCTAGCATATGAGAAGACTATCAATAAACAAAATCAAGTCAATTAACACACAAGATAATCCTAGATTTGAAGCTAGCACAATACAACATCTCAAACATGTGAAAACATAGATTTAGAAAAACCTAACTCAATATGTTAATCAATTGAAGCTCAAACTATCTCTATTAGAGATCATTTCTCTAATCAATATTTACACAACAAACATACATATATATGAGAAGAAAACCCAAGGTAATTGAAGCTTTGAAGATCAAGAACAAAATAGAAATTAATACCTTGAAGAAAAACTGTGCTATCACGTTTTTGTGTGTATAGCTACCAGAAACATGGATCAAATGACTCCAAAACTTTGTGGTAATGATAGAGGACTGCAAAGATTATCAAACTTGAATCACTCAAAATGGAGTTCGTATGAGTGAGTTATGGTGTTTGGAAGCTAAGAAAGTTTGAGAGAAAAAAACTGCACAATGTTTTTCAAATGTTTCTTCTTATTCAAGAATGGGAGGGAAGTTGGAATTTAAATGAGGGAATCAAAGAACAAAAAGGCCAACCAATCAAGAGAGGCCACATCAGCCATTCCATGGAGGTACGTGGGCTCCATGGGTGCAGATGGCTGCTCTTCCCCTGGAGGCCACGAACCTACATGGGGAGAGGAGCTTGGCCATCTTGTTTGGTCTCTCTCCTCCCCTCGCGCACCAAAATTTTCTTTGACCGTTCTCTGGCCTTTGAACTCCGAATTCAAATCCGTTTTTGGATTACCAACCGGAACTCCCTCACATACAAAAGTTGTCAAGACAACTTTCACAAAAAAAATATGGAATTCAACTTGAAAATCAAGGACGAAAACCATGTACGATAAAATCACAGAAAGTTTCTTAACTACCTAATTTGAACTCGAAACTTAGTGAATGTGTAACCAAATTAACTGGAACTCAATGAGGAATTATATATGCTCAAAAAACAAGTTCAAAAACATATAAACAAAAACAAATAAACACAAGAACACATTAGTATGCTATTTTCTAGAACTAGTACAAAAACATGCAATATTTGAAATTGTCAACTTTAAGTCTAATGCATGTGCATACAAGTATATGCATTTGTATTGTGTTAAACCAAATTATGCACAACTATGCAGGAACACATATGAATGCAATGTATGTGTGTGCCTAGGCCTTGCAAGAGGAAAGAGGTCTCAGTTACCTTTTCCTAACCAACTTAGCTTTATTCCTCTTGTAGCCACCACTTTGCTTGAATGTTGTCCAATCTTCCTTGAAGCTTAATTATCCACAAATCCTAGAAAACTAATCAATACAAAGCAAATGTCATTTTGATATAGAATTATGCCAATACAAAACTCAAAGACCTAACATAAACACTAAGCGCTTGTTATAAAATATTTCCAAGGGAGGTAGAAACACATCATTATCAAGTATCGAAACACCTTGCTTCATGTAAAAATGAGTTAGGAACCTCAAAAAGCCAACTTCTTGTCTAATCTTGACGAAGTAGCCACACTCTCTATATGTTTTATCAAGAGATCACCAAGGTTCAAGGGCTTGTTTGTCACCAAGGCGTACACATTCTTGATCTTCTCCTTGTTAAGCTCGGAAGCATTTGTAGATCCTACAAGATTTGCACAAACAAATAGAGGCCAAAAAACACTAACCTTGGTTAACTCACTTTGACCTATATATGCTCTCTTGCCCTATTGAAATCTATCATCCTCACATAAAGTTCTCCCCATAAGATTTAAGTGATCAATGTTATCCACATCAAGTAGTTTCGAATCTCATTTGAAATACCAAAGAACTTGTTGATGCTATCCGAGGAGATTTTAAATGTTTTCACTCTCACACTTACCAAGGCATTTTCAAAGGTTGTGATTTCCCTATACTCAAAATAAAACTCTTTTATAAGGCTCTCATTAACAACCCCAATAGAATTTATCCAAGTATCCTAATGCCTTTGTATAGAGTGGTGAATGTAAGAACCCTGAATCAAATCAACACCACTATCTTGAATAAGCTTCTTGGTTCCCATAACACCTAAGGCTTTCAACTTGTTGGGTTTGGGTTTCTTAGAGGTGATTGGAGTAGATTTGGGTTTGGCTATGGGTTTTGATAAATGTATAGAATTAGAACCCTTGTTTCTTCCCATGTCTTTGTTGTTAACACTACAAAACAAAAACACATGAGTGGAAAAGAGACACAAGTGAGTGTTAGTTGACAAAAAAACATAAAAATGACATATGATGAAATAATGAATCATAAATGCATAAATGTTATTTTACAAGCATATTGGTCATTTTACCAAATTCAACAAATGCATTTAACAACAAGATTCATCCACAAATGGAGAAATTGGTATCAATCACAATTACTATCAACCTCAACACATGAAGGAATTGGTCGTAACAACAACTACTATCAATCCCAAGCAAGAAGGAACTTAATCAACCTCAAGTTAGGAGGAATTGGTTGTAACTACAACTATTATCAACCTCAAGTATGAAGGAATTCATTGTAATATGAACTACTATCAACTCCAAACTAGGAGAAATTTATTGCCAACACATTCATACACTTATTTCAAGATAGATATCTTGCATTCTTATCATTCAATTATTCTAATCAATCAATATGTCAACACATAATGACGAGTTGATATTTTTATCTCATTGAAAACATCGTCAAGTATTTATAAAATCAACCTCGCTAATAAGCACGAGTCAAAAGACATATATAGAAATAATACTAGTACAATGTGCAAGCAAGGGTATCGTTCGCAGAGATGTGTTTGTTAACCATTTCAAGTTTTAGAGTTTAGGGAAAGCATGTAAATAGAATGTGGAGAGGTGAGAATGGTGTGTGAAGTGGTGTTGTGTGTGTGTGTAGAAAATGTAAAGAAAAATAATATAAAAATAAACAAGAGAATATGGAGGGGTGAGAATGGTGATTAAATGAGAAATAATAAAAGGGTGGATAGAAGAGATGCATGAAAGTGGTCACACAAGGGTTTACAAGTTCACCATACATAATTGCACACAAGTGGGTTGTTAGACATTAAGTTCATCCAATTTAAGTTAAGGGTTCGTTCTTGCCTCAATCCGATTTATACCCATTCATAGAGCTAACGGTTGAAGAGTGTGTCGAGAGTCTCTCAAACACGAAACCGCAACCAACATATGTGAACCAATCCTACAAACTGATGCTAGATTGAGCCTCAATATTAACATGGTAATGTAAAATGGCAACGTTAAGTCTAATGAATGTGGAAAGAGTAATTGTTCCTCCAACCATAACTTGCCTAGAGCCCCTAGCGCAAGAAATAGTCGAATTCCCAATTATTGTATCTCTAATCATAACTCACCTAGAGCCCCTAGCTTGAGGATTAACTAAAGACCAATGTATAACAAAAACAATAAACCAAACCTCTTTAAATATGGCAATTAACAAGTTCACTCATTCTTACTAGCTAAATTAGCCAAGACTATGCCCGGATGGCCCTCCTAAAGCACAATCCTAACTCTAATTCATTTAAACCCTATCATAGACATGCAATTCGAGTTTCCATCAACATACACACACAAATGGGACATTTGATTATAACTACTCCTACAATTACATTAATCTACTCCTAATCCCATTCATGAACACATATTAATTTCCAATCTCCATACACAAGCATTTCGAGATAAGAGATATAATAAATGATAACAAGAATGAATCAAAACACAAAGTAGATATAAAAACAACCACACATTATATTGAGCACAAATTAGGTTTACAAATTTTCCCAAGTGGGGGTTTACACAATTAAGAAAACATGAAATACAAAGAGAATGAGTTTAAAGGAGACAACCCTTGAAGAAATCCCTCCAAGTGCTCCATAAATCCCTAGCTCGAAATTGGTCATAGACCACTCCTATCTCCTTGCAATCAACTCTCAAATGTGGTGGGTGATGGGTGAACGCACAATATTTAATATGTCGTGATATGCACTATTCAAACAAATTTATAAGATCCCAAGATGCACTCAAACAAGTATAAAACTAGTATGTGGCAAGTATGGGTATCGTTCCTCAGAGATCGAGCGATAGTAATGAGTAAATTAATGCTTTAGTTAAAAATGCTAGAAACGTAAATTGATATGGTTTTGGAGAAGAAGTAAAACTAAAATGTAAACTAAGCTAAAATGCACTAAAACGTACTATTCTAAAAAGGTATGGATATGTGATATATGGTTTAAGGAATTGATGAATTCAACTAGCAAACAATGGGTAAAGAATGAACTCACATTGATTGTCATTAACTAATGTAATCACCTTAGGATGTATAGGAGTGACTATTTACCACTTGTGAGTGCCCAAACCATCATGTATAGCATTGGCCACCCACACTTGGTTATACCATGAAAGAAAATCTATCTCATAAGGGACATATCTCTTTGTTAAAAATCACCAACCAATCATGTATATGTTAATGCTTAATCTATCACATGCAAACAATCCTAGGATATATAGTCTTGATTACCCATGAAAGATTAGAATTAGGTGAGATTAATAAGTCCGGATATTACTTGGGTCATGTACCCTAGTTCAATCCTCCTATTCAATTGAGCTTAGAAAGACAAGCATCATGTATACTTGATTCTCTACACATATAACTCATGAAGAGAGTCATGTACAATCAAACACAAATTGCCTTAGAAATCAAGTAAAACATTGAATAGAACCAATGAGATAGATTTTTAATAGAAGATATTGAGTTCATTACAAATACCCATATTTACAAGTGAATCACATCAATCCCTTAATGGGATTTAGCTACTCATAACAAATGGAATACAAGAATAATAAAAAGGAGGGAAGTATAAAGGACCCATGTAGAACCTGCTTTCTTCAAGCTTCAATCCACCTCCTATGTCCTTGTGAGTAGCAATTGATGGAGATGATGATGGGTTTTTGGTGAGAAAAGGTTTTTTTTTGGGATTTTTAGAGAGAGAAAGAATCAATGGAATGGTGTATGGTCGTGGGTCTCTCCTTTGGAAATTAGAATTGAAAAATATTTATAGTTCCTTCAAAAACTAGTCCAAAATGCTGATTTGGCGAGCTGGATTTCCAGTATAGCACAGGTATAGCACGGGTAGGTTACCGTGCAGTTACCCATGCAGTCTTCATTTCTCTTCAGATTTGCACAATGTGCACGGGTATGTGCACGTGTGGATAACCCGTGCACCACTCGTGCAATTGCCTTCTCCCGTGGCCTTGCTCCCTAGTCTGGTGAACTGCATGGGTGGGTGCACGGGTGTGACCCGTGCAATTACCCGTGCAGTTTGGTCTTCTCAAAATCCACCTTCAGGTGCACGGGTGAGTGCACGTGTATGCTACCCGTGCACTTCTGCTTTCTTCACTTCATTTGTGCACTAATTGGTCCAATTTGCCCCCCCCCCCCCCTTCATGCCTTTTTACCTAATGCCTGCAATAAGAACCAAACAAGCCATAAATACACATAAAAACGCTCAAGAACAAAACAAAGAGAAAGGATATGAGGCCCAAAATGTATAACATTTTTGGCTCGATCAAATACCCCCAAACCAAACCTTTGCTCGTCCTCGAGCAAACTTCAAACAAAACCAAATATAACTCTAAATAAGCAAACATGACTCGATCTAAAAACACCTAGACTCAAACAAATAAGCTGCATGCCAACTAACTAAGAGATAAGTCAGAGATAATGGGAGTAAGGAAGATGCTAATTCAAAATGTCTTAAATAAATCCAAGGCACCACAAGAGGAAACTCGTACAACACGAATCCCACACTTTAAATGCCCTCGCCTTGGAAACTACTCACACTCAGGCCCTAAGCATAATTCGCTTCGACCTAAATTCTCACATGGTTTCTCTCTTATTTTTCCTCTCAGAACCTAGCTTCACACTCATGCAATATGTATGCAAAAGAATTTATGTGATGGAATCAAATGGTTGCATACATTTAATATAGAATAAAAACTCTTTTAAGTAAATGAGTCTCATGAAAGAATCATGTATCATGAACGTGGAAATAGCATGTCTTGACTCCTATTCCCAAACTAGACTTCCTAAAGGATCAACTAGGTCTTTCCCTTAGGTTGTAATGGGGCCATGGGGTTTAATGAGGTGAACAAAGAATAGGAAATGGAATTCAAAAGTCACCAATCATGCTAAGATACTTACATTACACACCCATACAAACTCTACTTGACAACTTAAAACACTAGCGTCTAGGCTTAACTTTCATTACATTGTGCAATGATTATGTACTCTACTTTGTGAGTACTTTTCATTAATCATTCAAGACTATTATGTGCATTTTTTCTTTTTTTTTTCTTTTTTTTTTCTTTTGTCTCTCTTTTGCACATTTTACATTTTGACAATTTAAGCTCTTAAGTGCACATTTTTCACACTTTTACATTTGTGAGCCATTTGCTTTGCACATTTACAAATATTGCATAAGTACACGCTATCTTTACATATTAGAGCTTTAAACCTTTCAACCACACTTACACACACAAAACTCACATGATTGGCAATTAAAGGGTTGGTTTGTGTTTGGCTTATGGGTAATATGGTTGATCGGACTATTTTATACCTATTTTAGGTCCCCAATTTCCTATCATTTGTTCTCGTTTTTGAGCGTATTTTTGTATATAATGTGTTTGTTGAGCCATGTGTAGGTACATATTCCCTACATTTTGGTTTTGAGCTTAAAGAACAGTTTGGGAGGCAAAAACGTGCCAAAAAGAGAATAAATTGGAAGATTCAGAGTGCCGCGCCTCACCGTTGACACAGACCGCGGCGCGATCTAAGCCCAGGCGTGTTCCACGGTTGATCCATTCCCAATCCAGAACGCGACACCGAGCCTGTGGCAGAACCCTTTCTGACTTCCAGCAACTTACGGAACGAGTGCAGAAAAGAAGACATTCGGCAGTCAGTTCGGCGGTTACCACAACCGCCGTTTCATGGCAGTAGGTTATAGAAGTTCGGCGCCCGATTCGGCGGTCACACCATGACCACTATTTCAACCGCCGTTTTAGTCCAGAAGAACACCAGCAATTTGGCGGTCCGAAAGGCGGTCACCCCAACCGCCGATCCAACCGCCGATCGACCAGCGAGAGGCAAATTCTGGCAAATTTTCAGAGGCAGTTTCGTCCTTTCACCATCATTTCCAGCCCTAACCTCCCAACACTATATAAACACCCATTTCTCTCTTCTCTTGATTTTTTCTTCTTCTCCATCTTCTTCATCTTCTTCATCCATTAAGAGAGAGAGAAGCTTTCAAGCTTCCATGGAGGTTTTCCTCCATGGAAAGCTCACCACCTCCATTTCTACCCATCACCCACCACATTTGAGAGTATATTACATAGAGATAGGAGTGGTCTATGACCAATTTCGAGCTAGGCAAGGGAAAGGAGCTCTTTGAGGGATTTCTTCAAGGGTTGTATTTCTATTAACTCATCTCTTTGTATTTCTTGTTTTCTTAATTGTGTAACCCCCACTTAGGAATATTTGTAAACCTAATTTGTGCTCAATATAATGTGTGGTTGTTTATATATTTGATTTGTGTTTTGATTCATTCTTGTTATCATTTATTATATCTCTTATCTTGAAATGCTTGTGTATGGAAATTGAAAATTAATATGTGTTCATGAATGGGATTAGGAGTAGATTAATGTAATTGTAGGAGTAGTTGTAATCAAATGCCCCATTTGTATGTGTATATTGATGGAAGGTCGAATTGCATTTGTATGGATGGGTTTGAGTGAATTAGAGTTAGGATTGTGCTTTAGGAGGGCCATACAGGCATAGTCTTGGCTAAGTAGCTAGGAAGAATGAATGAACTTGTTAATTGCCTTATTTAAAGAGGTTTGGTTCATTGTTATTGTTATATATTGAACTTTGGCTACTTCTCACGCTAGGGGCTCTAGGTGAGTTGTGGTTGGAGTTACAATAATTGGGAATCCGGCTATTTCTTGTGCTAGAGGCTCTAGGCAAGTTATGGTTGGAGGAACAATTACTCTTTCCACATTCATTAGACTTAACGTTGTCGTTTTATATTACCATGTTAGTATTGAGGCTCAATCTAGCATTGGTTTGTAGGATTGGTTCACATATGTTGGTTGCGGTTTCGTGTTTGAGAGGCTCTCGACACACTCTTCAACCATTAGCTCTATGAATGGGTATAAATCGGATTGAGGCAAGAACGAACCCTTAACTTAAATTGGATGAGGAACCCCGTTCACTAGTAACGCAGCGGAAATAGGTTTTAAAATTTTTATACAGATCATAAACGATCTGGGACCAGTGAACTTAGGATCGCAATTCTTTTTCCAGAACTAATACATACAATATGTAAACACAGGAAATTGTAATCAACATATTAAAACGAAATTTAGAACCTTACCAACGTTTGGAGGCTCCTTCACTTTACGATATGCTTCCAGTCTGTACCACTGATCTTCCTAGCTATTCCCGGAATTGGTAACTGCGTGTGGGCGCGTCACGTATTCAGGAACTTAGGAGGATGTAGAGAGAATGAAGAAGAAGAAACAATTTTCTTTTTGTTCACTATGCAACGCTTGCATCACACACACTTGCATTGTTTTTATAAAAAAAATTTGCGTTGATCAAAAATATATTTCTCTGTCTTCTACTTGATTTGCGTTTTAAATATAAATATATATATATCTCATGCCGTTGACCAATTGCATCTGATGCAATTTATGTTCAAAGAGCAAAAGCAAACTTTTTGTCTTTTTCTCCTTTGGTGTGTTTTTCTTGTGCGCACCTTACATGCGTATATTTCTCTCTTTTTGTTTCGTTTTTTTTTTTTGTAATTGATTCACGCACAAAAATCGTATTTGTATTCTATACCAACACTAATATATGTGCATACATATCAGGTTAAGGTTTTTCAAAAATATAAAACTCTTTTATATCTTTTTCAAATAACCACACCTTATCTTTTAAAATAAAATATATATTTTATTTATCAAAAAAGATAATATGTATATTTAAATCTAAACAATTTAAATTCAAATATATTTCAATTTATTTTATTTAATAAATGAGATAATCTCATTATCTCACTATTCAAAAATAAATAACAAATGAAACCATCCATTTAGTGATTAATAACAAAATTAAATAATCTTATTATTTAATTTATTTAATCACCATTATTCATTAATTAAATAATCTCATTATTCAATTATTTTCCGAATAAATACGTGTCACTTTCGTAACACAATTAATTGGACAATCCAATTAATTAACCGTGACCCTTGTTACCTAAATCGATCGGGCTAGCAAGGGGACCTAATGGACCTACAGTATTTTGAGCTCCAATAATCCTCAGAATTATTAATTAAACTCTTTAATTAATATTCCTTGATTATTTACTCCGGTGTTATTCCACTAAAAACCCGAAGCTGCATTCTCTCAACTGCAGACGTTTTTACACAGACCGATACAACTCGGTGTCCATCGATATAGCTATTACACATGGTGTGATCCTCCACAGTAGTTCATAATTAGAGTTGGGTCATAATGTCCGTTATACCCCTCTAATTGCATATATCCTTTAAGTACCATTGATTCTCTAATGAACAATAAATCCTATTTCCTTAAGGAATTAGGAGAGCGCTCATATTGTCCAAGCCCCGAATCAACCCTTAAGGGAACTACCATCTACTTCTCACAAGAAGGAATGGATTCCACTATTGTGTACATACCTTCCCAGCCACAAGCCAAACCGCAATCCCAACATATGGAGTATATTGATCAGGAACTGCATCTGACCTCACCCATGGTATATCAAAGACCACGATCTAACCTGAAGGAGTCGATAAGACACTCAGGATTAAGATCACCCACATATAGCCATCATTAGTTGATATATATGAATCTCATCAGTAAACGAATCTTGGTGAGAGATTCATATAGATCATGGCCCAGTCCTATATGATCACATCATACAAGGTGCCTCCATTCCCATATCTCATATGAATGATTCAGGATAAAATCACTGTACATTACGGAATGGACCGCAGCTATAGATTAACCACAAATAAAGTACCCAGCTTTATTTGCTATCTATGGACTCTTTAGATTGCACGTCTCTTACTGTATCCATCCGTATATGACACTCATATACACAGTTCGAGATTACATCCGGCAATCTAGGATGTTAATATATACACAAGTTAAAAAATAAACAACACAACAAAAATGAATTGAACTTTTCTTTTCATATATTTCATAAATCCATTTACAAATTAAATCTTTAGGGCATAAACCTCAACAGTCTCCCACTTGCACTAAAGCGTGTGAGGCATGTCTCGTAACCCTAGACCATCTAGGTGACCCGAAAACACTTTAGCCGGTAAGGTCTTCGTAAATGGATCAGCATGATTGTCTTGTGAGGCTATCTTGGTGACGATCACATCTCCTCTCTGCACTATCTCTCTAATGAGATGATACTTTCTCTCTATATGCTTCCCTCTCTTGTGGCTTCTTGGTTCTTTGGAATTAGCCACAGCACCACTGTTATCACAATAAAGTGTGATGGGCTTATCCAGATCTGGAACAACTTCCAGATCACTCAAGAACTTACGGAGCCAAACAGCCTCTTTAGCAGCTTCACAAGCGGCTACATATTCGGCTTCCATGGTGGAGTCAGCAATGCAAGATTGCTTTATACTTCTCCACACAATAGCTCCACCACCTAGGGTGAATACTGATCTAGACGTGGATTTTCTAGAATCCCTGTCTGACTGAAAATCAGAATCTGTGTATCCTAATGGGATCAAATCCTGTCCGGAATACACTAGCATATAGTTTCTCGTTCTCCGAAGATACTTGAGAATAGTCTTGACAGCAACCCAATGATCTAATCCTAGGTTGACTGGTACCTGCTGACTACTCCCACTGCATAGCAGATGTCCGGTCTCGTGCATAACATAGCATACATGAGACTACCTACTGCTGATGCATATGGCACACGTCTCATATCCTCAACTTCTTGAGGTGTCTTAGGACACTGTTCCTTAGACAAGTGAACCCCATGTCTAGAAGGTAAATTACCTTTCTTGGAGTTCTGCATCGAAAATCGCACAAGAATCTTGTCGATATATGATGCCTGAGACAATGCTATGAGTTTGTTCTTACGATCCCTTATAAGTTGGATCCCTAGAACATAACTCGCCTCTCCCAAATCTTTCATTTGGAATTGGGTAGCCAGCCAGCCCTTTACATCAGATAACACTCCCACTTCATTCCCAATGAGTAGGATGTCGTCCACGTATAGGACCAAGAAAACTACCTTTTTGTCAATGATGCGCTTGTAGACACAAGGCTCATCGACGTTCTGCTCAAAGCCATAGGTTTTGATTACATCATCAAACCTGATGTTCCAAGATCTAGATGCTTGCTTAAGTCCATAGATGGACCTTTGCAACTTGCAAACCTTTTGCTCTTGATCTGGAGACACGAATCCCTCTGGTTGCATCATATAGATGCTCTCATCAAGATTGCCATTCAAGAATGCAGTCTTGACGTCCATTTGCCAAATTTCATAATCGAAATAGGCAGCAATGGATAAGAGAATCCTAATAGACTTAAACATGGCTACTGGCCAGAAGGTCTCTTCATAATCAACCCCCTCTTTCTAGGTATAACCCTTAGCCACTAGCCTTGCTTTGAAGGTCTCTACCTTCCCCTCTACTCCTCTCTTTCTCTTGTAGATCCACTTACATCCTATGGGTTTTACCCCATCCGGTAAGTCTACAAGATCCCAGACTGAGTTAGAGTACATGGACTCCATCTCGAGATTCATGGCTTTAAGCCATTCCTCTTTATCAGGATCTTCTATTGCATTCTTAAATGTCAATGGATCATCCACACTATCAGCAGAGACAACACTTTGTCCCTCACCTATACCTAAATAGCGTTCAAGTTGTCTTACAACCCTCCTACTACGTTTAGGTGATAGTGTATTCTGATCAGGAACCATCTGACTCTCAGATATTTATGGATTAACAACTCTTGTTGATGAAGCACTAGTCTCACCAGGCTCCAACTCATTCAATACAATCTTAGAACGAGGTTTATGGTCACTAATATAATTGTCCTCAAGAAACGTTGCATTTGTTGCAAATACTTTGTTATCTTCGGGACTATAGAAATGTCCATCTCTGGTCTCCTTGGAGTATCCTACAAACAGGCAGACCACAGACTTGGAGTCTAACTTTCCACTTCTGTTTTTCAGCACGTGTGCTGGACACCCCCATAAGCGGAAATGTCGCAAACTAGCTTTACGACCATTCCACAACTCTAGGGGAGTCTTAGGAACATATTTGGATGGCACTACATTCAAAATGTACGCCGCTGTTTGTAACGCATATCCCCAGAAGGAATTTGGTAATGATGAGAAACTAATCATAGATCTCACCATTTCCATCAGGGTTCTATTTCTCCTCTCTGCTACACCATTTTGCTGAGGTGTACCATGAGCTGTGAGTTGGGAAACTATCCCATGCTCGACCATGAAGTCTTCAAACTCTTGGTCAAGGTATTCACCTCCACGATCTGATCGTAGTGACTTGATAGTCCTACCTAATTGATTCTCAACTTCAGCTCGAAATTCTTTGAACTTTTCAAATGTTTCAGACTTTCGTTGCATTAGGTAGACATATCCGTATCTTGAGTAGTCATCTATAAAGGTGACATAATACTCATAGCCACCCATAGCTCTAACATTCATCGGTCCGCAGACGTCTGTATGTATGAGTTCTAGTGGCTCTATAGCTCTAAGCCCTTTTCCAGTAAAAGGTCTCTTAGTCATCTTACCTTCTAAATAGGATTCGCAGACAGGTAAGGTGCCAACCTTTAACTCACTTAAAGGTCCGCTTTTTACTAGTCTGTCTATCCGGTCAAGGTTGATATGACCAAGCCTTAGATGCCAAAGATATGTGTCATTATCTGGAGAAATCTTATGTCGTTTAGTTTTTGGTTTTTCAACCTTAAACATTTCGGTGTTAAGCAGTGTAGTATGTATTAACGGTCTTAACACATACAAATTGTTTTCATTAATTCCTGAACAAATATTCAGACCATTCTTTCCAATAGTAACAGACTTATTATTAAAAGAAACAGAATACGATTGTTCTAACAATTTAGAAACGGAAGTCAAATTCCGAGTAAATCCAGGAATATAAAAAACATTGTTCAATAATAAAAAACTATTATTATTACAAAATTGCAATCTTATTGCTCCCACTGCTTTGGCCGATACGACATCACCCGACCCTACACGCATTGATATTAAGTTTCCACTTAGTGTAGTTATCACCAGTTAATTTGTCGTTTGCTGAGAATTTGAAATAATGCAGAAGACATAATTGCTAAAATAAATAAAACATTCATTCAGTCATTTATTAAAACAAGTGCGAGTGTTTTGGCATAAATTTAAACATGATGCGTGAACATGTTTAACGAACTAGAAATACCCAAAAAACAGTTACTATACCACGACAATCCAACATACCACAAAGAAGTGCCGCCTTAGGGTCGGTCAAGTCCTTGCATGTTGGACCGAGACATTCTCAATCAAATGATATTCTAGAATAACTCTTATTCCATATCATTCAACCATCGTTTATTCAATCAGGTTTTTAATTAACAAAACTTAATCAAAACCTTCGTGAGTGTAACCCACCATTTCAGATCTCATGAGCTTAACTCGAGAATTGCCGCCTTAGGGTCGGTCAATCCCGAAATACCCTCAGAAATCCTATCCGTTAGGAAGTCAACCTTGGTAATGATCTTTGTGGAAACCCTCCTTAAGGAGGACGAAAGCAAAGCCGTCACGAGGCCCCACTCGGATCTCACAGTGTTGAACTAATAATGGAGATTGTGAGATATATATGTAATATATCCCTCTCCCACTCACTATTTAAATATTAAGGTTTTCTATTATCCGTTAATGCACCTAGACTCTATAGGATCAAACGGCTAATTTTAATCAAGTTATCTAGCGCATTAACAAATTCATTATTATAAATAAATTCTAATTTAACTAATAAATTATTAAAGATTTTTAACAATTAAAAATCTAATTTATTAGTGAATAATCTAAATCTTTGTAAACTTTTTACTAAGGTCGGATTATTATGTAAGCGTTTACCAAGTTTTAACTATAAAAACTCTAACACTTTATGCGGTCCATTTATTATTAGGTTTTTAATCATATTAATCCTAATTACAATAAATGACCCTATTAATCTAACTTATTAAGCACTTTAATAACCAGATTAATATTAATGAGAATTAACAAGTTTTCTAACAATTAAAAAAACTAATCTCATTTTCATAGCCAATAATGTATTTACTGATTTTAATCATATTAAAAAAAAATAATACATAAAAATTAGGCTATGATGCATGTATGACATATCAAATATATTTGTGTAGGCACATCTAATCTAAATGACATACGTATGCATGGCAATGCTTTTATCATCACATAATATAAAGCATACATGAATTGACTGAGTACTATGGATTATTTAACCTAAAAAAAATTGGAATCTAAAATTACAAAAATATGCCCAAGGCATTCCATGGTCTTCTTGTAATTTCCGAGTCTTCTAGTCTCTTCAGGTCACTCCGATTCATCTCATGAATCCGAAATAGGAAATCCGCACGGAACGCACTAGGCAACACTTGCCAACGGAACCGTGCAAGACGACATGAATAATGCCCGACATGAACAGTACCGCGCATGAACAGTACCCGAATGAACAGTACCCAAATGAACAGTACCACGCATGAACAGTACCGTCACGCGTCTTTCCGATTTCGCCCTTCCGACTTCGCGATTTTTCCAGGTCTTCAATATAGGTTACATTTTTTTTACATTACAATAACAGAGAAAAAAATAATAATAATAATAATAATAAAATATAATACAACCCATAAACCTTAAATCCACAGTACCATATAATTAACGATTAATCATGTTTTTGTAAATTAACAAATTTAATATACATACAAAAACAATATACAGTCAATTTAAATAGTGCCTACACAATCATACATACAGGAGCATCGAAAACAATTTCCTGTTCTGAAAAAAAAAACTTGGCTCTGATACCAATTGTTTGAACCCCGTTCACTGGTAACGCAGCGGAAATAGGTTTTAAAATTTTTATACAGATCATAAACGATCTGGGACCAGTGAACTTAGGATCGCAATTCTTTTTCCAGAACTAATACATACAATATGTAAACACAGGAAATTGTAATCAACATATTAAAAAGAAATTTAGAACCTTACCAACGTTTGGAGGCTCCTTCACTTTACGATATGCTTCCGGTCTGTACCACTGATCTTCCTAGCTATTCCCGGAACTGGTAACTGCGTATGGGCCCGTCACGTATTCAGGAACTTAGGAGGATGTAGAGAGAATGAAGAAGAAGAAACAATTTTCTTTTTGTTCACTATGCAACGCTTGCATCACACACACTTGCATTTTTCTTATAAAAAAAATTTGCATTGATCAAAAATATATTTCTCTGTCTTCTACTTGATTTGCGTTATATATATATATATATATATATATATATCTCATGCCGTTGACCAATTGCATCTGATTAGAGGTGCCCACGGTTCGGTTAAACAGTGGGCACCAAACCGAAACCGGGTGGGACAAACCGAAACCGGGTGGGAAAAACCGAAACCGAAACCGTCGGTTACGGAACCGGTTGGAAACCGGTTCCGAATCGGTTCGGTTACGGTTACGAGAAGTTGAAAACCGGCCAAAACCGACGGTTAAACCGTCGGTTAAACCGACGGTTTAACCGGCGGTTTCGACCGTTTGTAATAAAAAAAAAAAAAAATTTCTAACGAATCACAAATCGCCACGTGGACCACATATTTCAAAAAAAAAATTACATTTGAACTGATGACCGTTGGGCGTTGGGTGAGGTGACCAACGGTCATCTTGCCTATGGCCAACGGCCATATATATATATTATTTTTTCCCCTTAATTTCTTAAAATTGCAAATTCGCCCCTCCACTATAATCCTATAAATACCCCCCTCATTTCAATATTCTTCACACCACTCTCATCTTCTCTCAATCTCTCTCAATCTCAAATTCTCAATTCTCTCTACATTATACAATTTTCTTTATTTTTCATTTTTCATAAAAATTAATATCTATTTTTTTCTTCAATTTTTTACAATCATCTATTTACAATTTTCTTTAATTCTTATTTATTATAGAAATTAATATCTATTTACATATTCTATTTTTTACAATCATCTATTATTTATTTACAATTATCTATTTTTCTTAGTGTTACCACTATTATTCCAACAATATTTTGAGTGCCTCACATATCTATATATATTTTTTACTATTATTATTTATAATTAATTATTCAATGGCAAGTGGGGGAGAAGGTTCAAGAAATTTGAACAAGGGAAAGGGTCCATTGCAAGATTTGTTGGAACACCAAGGTGATGATGTCAGTTATAACGACCGACTTTACCACGAGTTCCTTCAATCTCAATTTGGATCCGATCTCCCTCGTAGTCCTAATCCCCCTCTAATAATTTCCGACGAACCCGACCCCAATCTCTATGACCTTGATAGTAATGAAAATCTATCTACCCCCCAACCCCCTTCAAATGAATTTGTTGCAGGTGAAGAAGAAAAGCCGATGAAGTCCGATCTCTTCAAATTGCATATGAAGAAAATTCAGTTAGATGACGGGATGATCCAAATCAAGTGCAACTACTGCTCCAAAATATACTAGGACCAACAAATCATTCGGATATGGCACGTACTGGAACCATATTAGGAAAAATCACCCTTCTGAATTGGTAAAGACTAGTAACCAATCCCAAATCTCCAGGTACGGAACCCCTACTAATCAACTATTTCATTATACGTCTGAAAAAAACAAGGAAGAATTAGCAGTAATGGTTGCAGTTGAACATTTACCTTTTAGTTTTGGTGAGAAAGTAGGTTTTGTTAATTATTGTCAAAATGCATTAAATCCTGCAATGCAACGTGTTCCTAGATCCACTCTCACACGTACAATGTTTTCCATTTACAAAAAACAAAAAAACAAATTGAAATCATTTTTTTATCAATTTGAAGGTCGCGTTTCCGTATGTGCCGACATATGGACCGATAATTTTGGTAGTCACCATTATATGGGTGTGACATGTCATTATATGGATAATGACTGGGTCATGCAAAAAAGAATTATTGCATTTCGTGTTTTCGATGACTCAC
This sequence comes from Dipteronia sinensis, assembly GCA_033220585.1. Classification (NCBI taxonomy): domain Eukaryota; kingdom Viridiplantae; phylum Streptophyta; class Magnoliopsida; order Sapindales; family Sapindaceae; genus Dipteronia; species Dipteronia sinensis. Next base: position 403,434 of record JANJYJ010000987.1, read on the forward strand.
ACCCGGCTCAAAATATTTTTCGACTCCTTAAAATTATTTTTGAAGAGTTTCATATCCAAAACAAAATTTTTGCGATCGGTTTTGATAATGCTGCAAGCAATACCGCATCTATTCCTATGTTGCAGGATTTGTGCAATCCCTATTTTGGGGGTAAATTATTTCATTAAAGATGTGCATGCCATATTTTAAATTTGTGTGTTCAAACTGGAGTACAAATTCTTTCTGTTTATATTAAACCAATTAGAGATAGTATTAACTATATCTGGAGGCAAAACAAACTCCAAAAACTATGGTTAAAATATTGCTCTCAAAATGGTATGCGTCCCATTAAATTTTCTCGGGACATTAGTACTCGTTGGAATTCTACTTATAAGTTGCTTAATGAAAGTGTTGTATATAAGGAATTATTAGTTTCTTTTATTACTTATAACGTTCCTTCAATTTCTCTTCAATTGAAGCATTGGGATATATGTATAAAAATTCTTGAATTGTTACGTGTTTTTAATGATGCTACTAATGCTTTATCTGGTATTTACTATCCCACTACTCATTTATTTCTTATTCAAAGTGTTAATATTGCTGGTGCATTCAGTGAGTGTGAACTCGATGTTCAATTGAGTGAATGTGTTGCTGCCATGAAAAAAAAATGGTTACAGTATTATAAGGAGATTCCAAATATTTATTTGCTTGCATCATGTTTTGATCCACGTTTTAAATTAGAATGTTTGCAAGATTATTTAACTCATTATTACAAAAGTTTAGATTTAGAAGTTGATGTTCTTAGTTATTGTAATTCCATTAAGGCTTTGCTTTATGAATTATATGATGAATATCTTAAAATATATGGTCCGTCTTTGAACATGCCGGTTTCACAACATCAACCGACATCTGATAGTACTGGTACTTCCTCTACTTTTAAATTAAAGGGTTTAGGGGATCGATTGTTTTCCCAAAGAGCCAAAAAATTAAGAACATCTTCTTCATCCTCATCCGGCTCGATTTCTGAGCTTGACCGGTATTTAGAAACATCTCATGAATTTTTAGAAGATAGTGAATTTAGTATCCAGGTTTGGTGGAAGGATCATGAACAGATTTTCCCAATTTTGGCTATTATTGCCAAACAAATTTTGGGAACACCGGTTTCTACCGTAGCTGTGGAACAAGAATTTAGTGCAGGTGGAAATATTTTGGAACCAAGACGGTCGGTTATGTGTCCGCAGACACTTGAAGCTCAGGCGTGTCTTGATGATTGGACAAAGGCAAAATACAGACAACAAGAAATCGAGGCGGAGATAGTGAATGATTTTTTCGAAGATGACCAAACCACGGGAACAGAAGGCAGCGATTAGATTCCATTCCAACTTCCAACCTTCAACACCGAACATCTAATTAAAGGTAAAAGAACTACGTGGCCTTTGATTCCTCTACTGCTCTACATTTATGGAGGATACGTAGGCAACTTAATTGAGGTCAAATTAAGTGCAAGGCCGATTTTTTTATTTTTTATTTTTAATTCAACTTTGTTACATTGTATATTTGAATTCAATATCCATTTAATTATTTTTTAATACATCTGCAATTGTAATTTTGTATCAATTTATCAATGTCAATTTCTTTTATTTTCAACATTATTAAATACCTAAATGCTTCAATTGTATATTATATATTTATATAATTGTATTGAATATTTTATATTAATTTCATTTTATTACAAATGTTTCATTTTATTACAATGTTTCAATTTCATTTTATTACAAATGTTTCAATTTCATATTATATTTTAAATTTTATTCATTTGTCAAAAAACAATTCTGGAACATTATTTTTCCCATTATTTTAATTACGTTTAGTAATTATTGTAATTAGGTTTTGTTTGGAAAAAATAAATAAAACCGAAACCGAAACCGAAATAAACCGAAACCGAAACCGAAATAAACCGAAACCGAAACCGAAACCGAAACCGGCGGAACCGAAACCGAAAACCAAACCGGTTTTCTCGGTTACGGTTACGGTTTGGGTGGCCACGGAACCGAAACCGGCGGTTTCGAAACCGAAACCGCCCCGAAACCGAACCGTGGCCACCTCTACATCTGATGCAATTTATGTTCAAAGAGCAAAAGCAAACTTTTTGTCTTTTTCTCCTTTGGTGTGTTTAACTTGTGCGCACCTTACATGCGTATATTTCTCTCTTTTTGTTTCGTTTTTTTTTTTAATTCATTCACGCACAAAAATTGTATTTGTATTCTATACCAACACTAATATATATGCATACATATCAAGTTAAGGTTTTTCAAAAATATAAAACTCTTTTATATCTTTTTCAAATAACCACACCTTATCTTTTAAGATAAAATTTATATTTTATTTATCAAAAAAGATAATATTTATATTTATATCTAAACAATTTAAATTCAAATATATTTCAATTTATTTTATTTAATAAATGAGATAATTGTTGGAACCTAGGGTTACAGATTGCGCAGCGGAAGGTTTTAAAATTTTTTATGCAATCATTAAACTAACCCATTTGTACAGTAATAATCAAATGAAACAATAAAGTGAAGATTCATACCTACGTAGGAGGCTCCTTCACTTTGATACGAACTGCTCCTGATTTGAACCACGTGATCTTCCTCGCTATCTCCCAGAACTGGTAACAGCGTGTGGGCTCGTCACGATATTCAGGACCTGTATGGAGGAAGAAGAGAAGAACATACACACAAAAACAAAAACTAGAAATGCAGCCTTTGAAGTCGCTGCACCCTAATTTTTTTTTGTTTACTTTTTGTTTTTTGCTTTTTTGTCACGATGACTTTTTCTTTTTCAATTTCAAAGTAATCTTTGCTGTGTATATTTTCTCATTCCATCATAAAGTAATCTGATTACTTTTTGTTATATATATTATTCGGTTATCTTTTAATTAAAAATATATATCTCATATATATTCAAAAACCAACCGAAAATCTTTTATTTGATTTTTAAAATTTTATAAAGATATCTCATATCTTTTTTTAAAATTAATTAAATATTTATTTTTGAATTCAAACATTTCAAATTCAATTTCAAATATTTAATTTAATAAAATAAAATAATCATATTATCTTATTTTATTCAAAATCAAATATCAACTAACACCCTCCATTTAGTGATTAACAACATAATTAAATAATCTTATTATTTAATTTATTTAATCACCATTATTCATTAATTAAATAATCTCATTATTCAATTAATTCCCGAATTAATACGTGTCACTTTCGTAACACAATTAATTGGACAATCCAATTAATTAACCGTGACCCTTGTTACCTAAATCGATCGGGCTAGCAAGGGGACCTAATAGACCCACAGTATTTTGAGCTCCAATAATCCTTAGAAATTATTAATTAAACTCTTTAATTAATATTTCATGATTATTAACTTCGGTGTTATTCCACTAAAAACCCGAAGATGCACTCTTTCAACTGTAGACGTTTTTACACAAACCAATAACTCTCGGTGTCCATCGATATAGCTATTTCATATGGTATAATCCTACACAAGTAGTTCATAATTAGAGCTGGGTCATAATGTCCGTTATACCCCTCTAATCATATCTTTCCATTAAGTACCATTGATTCTCTAATGAACAATAAATCCTACATTCCTTACGGAATTAGGAGAGCGCTCATATTATTCAAGCCCCGAATCAACCCTTAAGGGAACTACCATCTACTTCTCACAAGAAGGACTGGATTCCACTATTGTGTACAAACCTTCCCAGCCACAAGCCAAACCGCGATCCCAACATACGGAGTATATTGATCAGGAATGCTACTCCGACCTCACCCATGGTATATCAAAGACCACGATCTAACCTGAAGGAGTCGATAAGACACTCAGGATTAAGATCACCCACATATAGCCATCATTATTTGATATATATATATATATATATATGAATCTCATCGTTAAACGGATCTTAGTGAGAGATTCATATAGATCATGGCCCAGTCCTATATGATCACATCATACAAGGTGCCTCCATTCTCATATCTACATATGAATGATCCAGGATAGGATCACCGTACACTACGAAATGGACCGCAGCTGTGGATTAACCACAAATAAAGTACCCAGCTTTATTTGCTATCTACAGACTCTTTAAATTGCTCGTTTCAAACTGAATCCATCTATATATGACACTCATATACTCAGTTCGAAATTACATCCGGCAATTTTAGATGTTAAGTGCACATGTTATATAAAGTATGACACAAAATGAATGAATATACTACTTCTTTTATTTATGTTCAAATTACATTTACATATTACAAGCTTTAGGGAAAAAACCCCAACAATCTCCCACTTGCACTAAAGCATGTGAGTCATGTCTCGTAACCCTAGACCTTCTAGGTGACCTTCAAACACTTTAGTCGGTAAGGTCTTCGTAAATGGATCAGCATGATTGTCTTGTGAGGCTATCTTGGTGACTATCACATCTCCTCTCTGCACTATCTCTCTAATGAGATGATACTTTCTCTCTATATGCTTCCCTCTCTTGTGGCTTCTTGGTTCTTTGGAATTAGCCACAGCACCACTGTTATCACAATAAAGTGTGATGGGCTTATCCAGATCTGGAACAACTTCCAGATCACTCAAGAACTTACGGAGCCAAACAGTCTCTTTAGCAGCTTCACAAGCGGCTACATATTCGGCTTCCATGGTGGAGTCAGCAATGCAAGATTGCTTTATACTTCTCCACACAATAGCTCCACCACCTAGGGTGAATACTGATCTAGACGTGGATTTTCTAGAATCCCTGTCTGACTGAAAATCACAATCTGTGTATCCTAACAGGATCAAATCCTGTCAGGAATACACTAGCATATAGTTTCTCGTTCTCCGAAGATACTTGAGAATAGTTTTGACAGCAACCCAATGATCTAATCCTGGGTTGGACTGGTACCTGCTGACTACTCCCACTGGATAGCAGATGTCCGGTCTCGTGCATAACATAGCATACATGAGACTACCTACTGCTGATGCATATGGCACACGTCTCATATCCTCAACTTCTTGAGGTGTCTTAGGACACTGTTCCTTAGACAAGTGAACCCCAATGTCTAGAAGGTAAATTACCTTTCTTGGAGTTCTGCATCGAAAATCGTATAAGAATCTTGTCGATATATGATGCCTGAGACAATGCTATGAGTTTGTTCTTACGATCCCTTATAAGTTGGATCCCTAGAACATAACTCGCCTCTCCCAAATCTTTCATTTGGAATTGGCTAGCTAGCCAGCCCTTTACATCAGACAACACTCCTACATCATTCCCAATGAGTAGGATGTCATCTACGTATAGGACCAAGAAAACTACTTTCTTGTCAATGATGTGCTTGTAGACACAAGGCTCATCAACGTTTTGCTCGAAGCCATAGGTTTTGATCACATAATCAAACCTTATGTTCCAAGATCTAGATGCTTGCTTAAGTCTATAAATGGACCTTTGCAACTTGCAAACCTTTTGCTCTTGATTTGGAGACAAAAATCCCCCTGGTTGCATCATGTATATGCTTTCATCAAGATTGCCATTCAAGAATGCAGTCTTGACGTCCATTTGCCAAATTTCATAATCTAAATAGGCAGCAATGGATAAGAGAATCCGAATAGACTTAAACATGGCTACTGGCGAGAAGGTCTCTTCATAATCGACCCCTTCTTTCTGGGTATAACCCTTGGCCACTAGCCTTGCCTTGAAGGTCTCTACCTTCCCGTCTACTCCTCTCATCCTCTTGTAGATCCACTTACATCCTGTGGGTTTTACCCCATTCGGTAAGTCTACAAGTTTCCAGACTGAGTTAGAGTACATAGACTCCATCTCTAGATTCATGGCTTTAAGCCATTCCTCTTTATCAGGATCTTTCATTGCATTCTTAAATGTCAATGGATCATCCACACTATCAGCAGAGACAAGATCTTATCCCTCACTTACACCCAAATAACGTTCAGGCTGTCTCACAACCCTCTCACTTCGTCTAGGTGGTAGTGTATCCTGACTAGGAATTATCTGACTTTCATATGTTAATGGATTAATAACTCTAGTTGAGTGAGTACTGGTCTCACCAGGCTCCAACTCATTTAATACAATTTTAGAACGAGGTTTATGATCACTTATACAGTTATCCTCAAGAAACGTTGCATTTGTCGATACAAATACTTTGTTATCTTCAGGACTATAGAAGTATCCACCTCTGGTCTCCTTGGAGTATCCTACAAACAAGCAGACCACAGACTTGGGATCTAGCTTTCCAGTTATGTTCTTCAGCACGTGTGCTGGACACCCCCATATGCGAAAATGTCGTAAACTAGCTTTACGACCATTCCACAACACTAGGGGAGTTTTAGGAACAGATTTGGATGGTACTACGTTCAAAATGTATGCCGCTGTTTGTAACGCATATCCCAGAAGGAATTTGGTAATGATGAGAAACTAATCATAGATCTCACCATTTCCATCAGGGTTCTATTTCTCCTCTCTGCTACACCATTTTGCTGAGGTGTACCAGGAGCTGTGAGTTGGGAAACTATCCCATGCTCGACCATGAAGTCTTCAAACTCTTGGTCAAGGTACTCACCTCCACGATCTAATCGTAGTGACTTGATAGTCCTACCTAATTGATTCTCAACTTCAGCTCGGAATTCTTTGAACTTTTCAAATGTTTCCGACTTTCGTTGCATTAGGTAGACATATCCGTATCTTGAGTAGTCATCTATAAAGGTGACATAATACTCATAGCCGCCCCTAGCTCTAACATTCATCGGTTCGCAGACGTCTGTATGTATGAGTTCTAGTGGCTCCATAGCTCTAAGCCCTTTTCCAGTAAAAGGTCTCTTAGTCATCTTACCTTCTAAACAGGATTCGCAGACAGGTAAGGTGCCAACCTTTAACTCATATAAAGGTCCACTTTTTACTAGTCTGTCTATCCGGTCAAGGTTGATATGACCAAGCCTTAGATGCCAAAGATACGTGTCATTATCTGGAGAAATCTTATGTCTTTTAGTTTTAGGTTTTTCAACCTTAAACATTTCGGTGTTAAGTAGTGTAGTATGTATTAATGGTCTTAACACATACAAATTGTTTTCATTAATTCCTGAACAAATATTCAGACCATTCTTTCCAATAATAACAAACTTATTATTAAAAGAAACAGAATACAATTGTTCTAACAACTTAGAAACGGAAATTAAATTCCGTGTAAATCCAGGAATATAAAAAACATTGTTCAATAATTAAAAACTATTATTATTACAAAATTGCAATCTTATTGCTCCCACTGCTTTGGCCGAAACGACATCCCCCGACCCCACACGCATGGAGAAGGCTCCCTCCTCTAGCTGTGTCCAAGAATCAGTCCACTGCAAAGAAGAACAAACATGGTTAGTGGCCCCCGAATCAACAATCCAAGGTGAAGAATCATCTTCCACTAAACAAGATTCAAGAACAAGTAAATCATATTTACCTTTCTTCTTCTTCTTGGCTACCTCCTCCAGGTACTGAGGACAGTTCCTCTTCCAGTGCCCGACCTTGTTACAATGGAAACATTTTCCATTGTCTTGGTCGGTGGAGGTGCCCTTCTTTTTGCTTTGGACCTTCTTGGGTTTGGGCTTACCCTTGGCCTTTCCAACAGACCTCTTCCTCTTCTTATTATTGGAGGAAGATGGTTCGGCAACATTTTCCTCACCGGTCTTACTTTTGCTGTCCTTGGTCATGGACTCAAAAGTAGTGAGCTCATTGAGCAACTGTGTGAGACTAAACCTTAACTTGTTCATCCCGTAGTTGTTCTTAAACTGATCGAAACTCTTCGGAAGAGTCGTCAGTATGATGCTCACTTGACTGGGTTCGTCAATGGCCCCGCCATTGACTTCTGCCGTGTTGAAGTAGGACATCATGCTCAGGACATGTTCCCGAACTGATGTACCTTCCTTCATGCCAGCGAGCATAGCGGAACGAACAGCTTCGTGTCGCTTTTGCTCGGAGGGCTGCCCGAACATAGCGTGCAATGACTCCATAATTTCCAGTGATGTAGTCATTGCTTCGTGCTTTGTGATAAGCACGTCTGTCATAGAAGCTAACAGATATGTTCGGGCCTTCTCATCAGATGAGACCCATCGCTGGTATGCCTCACGAACTAGTTCATGTGGCATTGGAAGTAGGCACCAGAGGACATTCCTCCGTAAGCACAAACTTGAGGTCTTTGGTGACCAGTATTGCATTAATGTTAAGTTTCCATTTTGTGTAGTTATCACCAGTTAATTTATCGTTTGCAAGTATTTGTAATAGTGCAGATGACAAGGCTGAAAAAACATAAATTAAAGATTCATTCAGTCATACATTCTAAACATGTGCTAATGTTCGGCATAAAATTAAACATGATGCATGAAAATGTTTAATGAACAAGAACAACCCTAAAAACAATGTTTCTATGCCACGACAATCCAATATACCACAAGCAAGTGTCGCCTTAGGGTCGGTCAAATTCTTGCATGTTGGATCGAGACCTTCTCAGTCAAAGGATATACTAGAATAACTCTTATGCCAATATCATTCAACCATCGTTTATTAGGTCAGGTTTTTAATTAACCAATTTAATTAAAACCTTGTGAGTGTAACCCATCATTTCAGATCTCAAGAGCTTAACTCGAGAATTGCCGCCTTAGGGTCGGTCAATCCCGAAATCCCCTTCGAAATCCTATCTATTAGGAAGTCAACCTTGGTATTGATTCTTATGGAAACCCTCCTTAGGGAGGACGAAAACAAAGCCGTCATGAGGCCCCACTCGAATCTCACGGTGTTGAACTAATGATGGAGACCGCGGGATATAATGTCAAATATCCCTCTCCCACTCACTATTTTATATTAAGGGTTTTCTATTAATATTAATGCACCTAGATTAAACTAGATTAAACGGCTAATTTTAATCTAAGCGTCAAGTGCATTAATCACAAATTATTAGAATCCTATTCCAATAACTAATAAACTAAATTGATTTTTAACACTAAAAAAATTTAGTTCATTAGTGATAATTCAAATCTATGTAAACTGTTTACTAAGACTAGAATTATTATTAAATGTGTATTTACCAAGTTTTAACTATTAAAACTAAACACATTATTTAGGTCCAATTATTATTAGGAGCTTAATCAAATTAATCCTAATATATATTAAGGACCCTACTAATCTTAGTATTTAAACTCTTTAATAAAAAGATTCATAATTAATGAGATTTACCAAGTTTTTACTCCTAAAAACTAATCCCATTAAAAATAGCCAATTATGTGAATAACCCATTTTAATCAAATTAAAAAAAAAATTAAACACATAATATAGATGGCTATAATGCATGTATGATATATCAACATATATCTATGTGTAGGCACAACTAATTTAAATGATATGTATATGCATGGCAATGTTTAATCATCAAATAATTAAAACATACATGAGTTGACCGAGTAGTTGTGGATTATTTAACCTAAAAATTGGAATCTAATTACAAAAAATATTCCCAAGCCATCCCTTGGTCTTCTTGTAATTTCCAAGACTTCCAATCTCTTCAGGTCATGCGTGGGATGTGCTGTGCGCGCTGGATAAAGTGCGCTGGTGGGCTTGCGCTGGTGGCGCGCGCTGGAAGCATGCGCAGGACTTTGAGCGCTGGTAGCCTGCTTTGCGCGCTGGTAGGCTCGCGCAGCTGCGTGGGATCGCTGGTGGTATGCGTTTGTCTGCGATGCGCGCAGCTGGAAGGGTGCTGATGGCATGTGTGCTGGTGCGCGCTGGTACACTGAGCGCTGGAAGGCTGCGTGAGCTTCACTGGTTGCGATGCGCGCAGCGCTGGTGAACATGCTAGGCATTTGCTTGTCTACGATGCGCGCACCAGGTCTGCACGTGCAATCTTCATGCGCTACCAGGTCTTGCGATTACACTTTTTTTTTTAATAATACAACAGTAAAATAAAATAAAAAAAATACTATAAAACCCAGAAACACTCTAAATCCACAACACCATAAAAAATAACGATCAATCATGTTTTTAAATTAAACAATTTAATTAAAAAACATCATACACTCATAAAAAAAAATATATGTGCCTACACATTCATACATATCAGGAGTAATCGAATTCGATTATACTGTACAAAAATTGGCTCTGATACTAATTGTCGGAACCTAGGGTTACAGATTGCGCAGCGGAATGTTTTAAATTTTTTTATGCAATCATTAAACTAACTCATTTGTACAGTAATAATCAAATGAAATAATAAAGTGAAGATTCATACCTACGTAGGAGGCTCCTTCACTTTGATACGAACTGCTCCTGATTTGAACCACGTGATCTTCCTCGCTATCTCCCGGAACTGGTAACAGCTTGTGGGCACGTCACGATATTCAGGACCTGTATGGAGGAAGAAGAGAAGAACATACACACAAAAACAAAAACTAGAAATGCAGCCTTTGAAGTCGCTGCACCCTAATTTTTTTTTGTTTACTTTTTGTTTTTTGCTTTTTTGTCACGATGACTTTTTCTTTTTCAATTTCAAAGTAATCTTTACCGTGTATATTTTCTCAATCCATCATAAAGTAATCTGATTACTTTTTGTTATATATATTATTCGGTTATCTTTTAATTAAAAATATATATCTCATATATATTCAAAAACCAACAGAAATTCTTTTATTTGATTTTTAAAATTTTATAAAGATATCTCATATCTTTTTTTAAAATTAATTAAATATTTATTTTTGAATTCAAACATTTCAAATTCAATTTTAAATATTTAATTTAATAAAATAAAATAATCATATTATCTTATTTTATTCAAAATCAAATATCAACTAACAGCCCTCCATTTAGTGATTAACAACATAATTAAATAATCTTATTATTTAATTTTTTTAATCACCATTATTCATTAATTAAATAATCCCATTATTCAATTAATTCCCGAATTAATACGTGTCACTTTCGTAACACAATTAATTGGACAATCCAATTAATTAACCGTGACCCTTGTTACCTAAATCGATCGGGCTAACAAGGGGACCTAATGGACCCACAATATTTTGAGCTCCAATAATCCTTAGAAATTATTAATTAAACTCTTTAATTAATATTTCATGATTATTAACTTCGGTGTTATTCCATTAAAAACCCGAAGCTGCACTCTCTCAACTGTAGACGTTTTTACACAAACCAATAACTCTCGGTGTCCATCGATATAGCTATTTCATATGGTATAATCCTCTACAAGTAGTTCATAATTAGAGCTGGGTCATAATGTCCGTTATACCCCTCTAATCATATCTTTCCATTAAGTACCATTGATTCTCTAATGAACAATAAATCCTACATTCCTTACGGAATTAGGAGAGCGCTCATATTGTTCAAGCCCTGAATCAACCCTTAAGGGAACTACCATCTACTTCTCACAAGAAGGAGTGGATTCCACTATTGTGTACAAACCTTCCCAGCCACAAGCCAAACCGCGATCCCAACATACGGAGTATATTGATCAGGAATGCTACTCCGACCTCACCCATGGTATATCAAAGACCATGATCTAACCTGAAGGAGTCGATAAGACACTCAGGATTAAGATCACCCACATATAGCCATCATTATTTGATATATATATATATATATGAATCTCATCGTTAAACGGATCTTAGTGAGAGATTCATATAGATCATGGCCCAGTCCTATATGATCACATCATACAAGGTGCCTCCATTCTCATATCTACATATGAATGATCCAGGATAGGATCACCGTACACTACGAAATGGACCGCAGCTGTAGATTAACCACAAATAAAGTACCCAGCTTTATTTGCTATCTACGGACTCTTTAAATTGCTCGTTTCAAACTGAATCCATCTATATATGACACTCATATACTCAGTTCGAAATTACATCCGGCAATTTTGGATGTTAAGTGCACATGTTATATAAAGTATGACACAAAATGAATGAATATACTACTTCTTTTATTTATGTTCAAATTACATTTACATATTACAAGCTTTAGGGCAAAAACCCCAACAATAATCTCATTATCTCACTATTCAAAATAAATAACAAATGAAACCATCCATTTAGTGATTAATAACAAAATTAAATAATCTTATTATTTAATTTATTTAATCACCATTATTCATTAATTAAATAATCTCAGTTATTCAATTATTTCTCGAATAAATATGTGTCACTTTCGTAACACAATTAATTTGACAATCCAATTAATTAACCGTGACCCTTGTTACCTAAATCGATCTGGCTAGCAAGGGGACCTAATGGACCTACAGTATTTTGAGCTCCAATAATCCTCGGAATTATTAATTAAACTCTTTAATTAATATTCCTTGATTATTAACTCCGGTGTTATTCCACTAAAAACCCGAAGCTGCACTTTCTCAACTGCAGACGTTTTTACACAGACCGATACAACTCGGTGTCCATCGATATAGCTATTACACATGGTGTGATCCTCCACAGTATTTCATAATTAGAGCTGGGTCATAATGTCCGTTATACCCCTCTAATTGCATATATCCTTTAAGTACCATTGATTCTATAATGAACAATAAATCCTATTTCCTCATGGAATTAGGAGAGCGCTCATATTGTCCAAGCCCCGAATCAACCCTTAAGGGAACTACCATCTACTTCTCATAAGAAGGAGTGGATTCCACTATTGTGTACATACCTTCCCAGCCACAAGCCAAACCGCAATCCCAACATATGGAGTATATTGATCAGGAACTGCATCTGACCTCACCCATGGTATATCAAAGACCACGATCTAACCTGAAGGAGTCGATAAGACACTCAGGATTAAGATCACCCACATATAGCCATCATTAGTTGATATATATGAATTTCATTAGTAAACGGATCTTGGTGAGAGATTCATATAGATCATGACCCAGTCCTATATGATCACATCATACAAGGTGCCTCCATTCCCATATCTCATATGAATGATTCAGGATAGAATCACTGTACATTACAGAATGGACCGCAGTTATAGATTAACCACAAATAAAGTACCCAGCTTTATTTGTTATCTATGGACTCTTTAGATTGCACGTCTCTTACTGTATCCATCCGTATATAACACTCATATACACAGTTCGAGATTACATCCGGCAATCTAGGATGTTAATATATGCACAAGTTATAAAATAAACAACACAACAAGAATGAATTGAACTTTTCTTTTTATTTATTTCATAAATCCATTTACAAATTACATATTTAGGGCATAAACCCCAACAATGTAACAACCCACTTGTGTGCACTTATGTTTGGTGGACTTGTAAACCCTTGTGTGACCACTTTCATGCATCTCTCCTATCCACCCTTTTATTATTTTTCATTTAATCACCATTCTCACCCCTCCATATTCTCTTGTTTATTTTATATTATTTTTCTTTACATTTTTTTACACACACACAACACCACTTCACACACCATTCTCACCTCTCCATATTCTATTTACATGCTTTCCCTAAACTCTAGAACTTGAAACGGTTAACAACACATCCTTGCGGAACGATACCCTTGCTTACACGCTGTACTAGTTTTATTTCTATATATGTCTTTTGACTCGTGCATTATAGCGAGGTTGATTTTATAAATTCTTGACGATGTTTTCAACGACACAAAAAGTTCACTCGTCAATGGTTCATTGTGGTTCCCAAAGAAAAGGCAAGTGTTTGGCCTCAAAATTTGCAATGGAGCACACATATAGGGACATGGAAATGTGTTTGGGCTTTTATAGTAGTTATGCACACACATTGCCTAGGATCATTTCCTACATTCCATCTAAAAAGGGAATACAAGCTTTGGTAAGCAGTCCACATATAAGATGCATGTTCTATGACACATGATGATTTTGTCATGTAATGAGACTATGCATGGTGTTTGAATAGTGTTTAAAGATTTGAAAACATTTCCCTCGTATTTGTACGCTTTTTGGCTTGTGTTTGGGAACTGACAAGGGTATCTCCACTATTAGAACAAGGTGCTTGAGCACCGAGTCCCCTCAACTTGGACATCAAAAGATGGGACTAACCCATGAAATGCAAGTGAGACCCCTAAAATGACTAAGAGCTATGAACAAGCACACCAAGCATACACAAATTTGCCACAAACATTATGCTCAAGGTATCTCATCAAGCTAAATTAAGCTCAAAAATTTTGGCAAAGCAGCAAAGTTTTTGAAAAATTGACACAAAAATGACTCAAGACACTAAAAGACAACTCACAACAAGGCATCTACACCCACAAACCAAAACCCAACATTGTCCTCAATGTTGAAGACAAGAGAGCCCGGCCTAGCGGCGCGCACCTAACTCGACTCAAAACATAAACACCTAGGCACTAATCATGCACAATTAATGCCCAACAACACAAAATACTCAAAAATGGCTCATAATAAATTTAGGCATCTTATGTAAATATGGCAATTAAACTTTAACATTCACCCACATCAAGCATCTAGTACCAAATTTTTGGAAAGTGGGAATTAACCACCAAACCAATGTCTATCATATGCTCATTCCTGTACAGGTATATGTATGCAATCAAAACCCCTCAAATCATGTTGGGCTATATAAAATGAAAACCTGTATATCCACAAGAGCCTTCGGCTCATCTAACCATGAAAGAATAAATCAATACTCATGTAAGGACTTCAAAATTGTATCAACAATCCTAGACATCTTCCCTCATTCACAATTAATTCCACGTATGCAACCCAAAATTGATATTTACCAAAGAATACTCGCATTCATTCAAATATCCACATATGCTCAAAAAGAACAATAGAAAATAAAATGCAAGGGTTCAAGTTGAAAAGAATAAACCAATGTGGAAGCTAGTAGTAGACTCAAAATGAGTAGGTTCTTGCCCGTTTTATGAGCACTCTTGGCTTGCTCGTCCTTCCAAGAATTGCAAGTGGCCGGTGTGTTGAATCGAAGAGATAAAAAACCTAGCATTAAGCACCATTTCTGACCACAAAGGTTAGCATTTCAAATCATCACAAGCTAAAACATCCTAAAATAAAGCAAAACAAGAAAATCATACTGAAATGAAAGTTAAGTGCACTCCTAGATAACTAAAGCAAAACTAATTAAAGTTTCCAACTATGACAAGCTCAAATAATCAATCATCATCAGAATCTAACTCCTCCTCCTCTATCATAGGTCCCTTCTTTTTTGTATCTAGCTGTGCTCTAAGCCTCTCCTCATGCTCTCTCCTTGATATCTCCATGGCCACCTGAAAATCAGGATCAATAGCAAGACCTCTTGAAGTAAAATCTTGTCGAATGGCCTGCTTCTTTCTTCTGGAGTAAGGGATCAAGTTCAAGTCCTTCCTCATTTCCTTGACATTTGTCCACAGGTCTTCCATGCTATCTTTAACAGTCATGATCTCTGTGGTGAAAGTGGATTTAAGTGAATCCACTGAGGTCTGAAGACTAGACATCCCTCTGATCAACTGTTCCCAAGGTGCATGTTCACTCCCAACTGCTGGTTCTGGCACTGGACCCTCCTGATAGTACTTATCCTGCTCTTCATTGATATGTATATTTTCACCCTGTTGAGCAATCTTCTTCCTCCCGGTCTTTCTCTTGCCACTTGTCAAATCCCGTTCTATCTGCAAGGTGCGCCATGTCTTGACTTCAAAATCTGCCTGTGGCCACTCAAGCCTCCCATTACTGAGGTCAACCCATTGCTGCCTACAAAATTCAGTGATTAGACTTGGGAAAATCAATGATTGCTTGTCTAATTTCTTACTTCCGACCGCCAAGATCTTTGCCAGAATGATCCAGGCCACACTGATCGGCTGGTTATGTTGTATACAGTGCAATATGGTGGCCGTCTCAAAAGACACATTCGTTCTGTAAGTCCTTGGCCTAAGAGAATGGGAAATGAACACATGCCAGAAACCAAGTTCCATCTTCAAGTTGTTGTGTTTGATTACGAATGTCAGATTCACCCAGAAGTCCATTAAATTTATGACCAAGTCATTGGCGTGGTCAAGGTTCTTCTTCAAAAAGCAGTCATCCCAAGTCACTCCATTCCTCAATCTATTCCAGATTTGATTGTCATCAAGAAGTTCTGTTCGAAAGTACCTTTGGATGTTGTCAATGTTCATCTGTACCTCTACACCTCGGACCATTATAGCCACTCCTCTCCTGAAATCATCGGGAACCATTCCCTCATAAAATTCCTGTACAATTCTTCTGTAGAAACGGGGTGGTGTGCTAATAAAAGATTTCCATCCCCGTTCTTGCACTCTGGTCGGGATTGGGGTGCTCGCAAGCTCTGATAGGGAAATGCCTCGCTCCTCTACAATATTACTCTGTCCAAAATACTCCATTCTTCTCTCGAAATCTTTGTTCAATGTGCATGGAGGTAGATGAGGTAGCTTCTTCTTTTTTCTTGATCCTTGTTTTTTAGCAACCCCTTAGTTTTTCATGACATCTGCAAAAGAAAAATGCTCATTTAAGATTACACATTGTGTTCGAAGGAATCAAAGAGAAACAGCTTGAATCAATTGAAAAACAGTCCTAATTTCCCAGGTGCACGTGTATAGCACGGGTGAAGTACCCGTGCACTTACCCGTGCAGTTTCCTGAATCATTTGTTCAATTTCCTAGGTGCACGTGTATAGCAAGGGTGAAGCACCCATGCACTTACCCGTGCATTTGTGGAGAACTAGACTCTCACTTTCGAACAAAATCTTCAAACAACAATAACACTATGATGTCAACACAGCACCGTTAATCAATAGACTTTTCCAAACAGATTCAAACAATAATAACACTATGATGGCATCCCTAAGCATTCATTCATGGTATTAAACACTCAAAATCAAACAAACCCTAGAGACATATAGAGTGAATGGAGGAGAAGAGAAGAGTTAATCATGATAAATCAATTAAAACAAGTTTAAGGAGTCAATACATTCTTACCTTTGTGCTAGAAATTGAAGACGTAGGTCTCAAGGTTTACCTTAGGGTTTCAAAAGAGAAGTGAGAACTGAAATTTTTGCTTTTGAGTTGTGAGCCCTACCAAGACAGTGACACCTCATATATATATGTTCGCGATAGCATGGGTATAGCACGGGTGAAGTACCCGTGCAATGACCCGTGCTAATCTCTCAAGTGTTCAATTCCCTCTTTGTAGCACGGGTATATACACGGGTGGATGACCCGTGCATTTCACCCGTGCCTTGTCCACCAAGTGCATATCCTCCCCCGGTACATAGGTGACTGCACGAGTATAGCACGGGCGTGCTACCCGTGCAGTTGCTCTGTTTGTCACCCTTCAGCACCTTTCTTGCCTTCTTGAATTCTTTTACCCCGATCAGATTTCCTGCACATGAAAACTATGTAAATGAACTATATTTGCCTTAATTACCATATAGCAACCCTAAAACTCATATTCACACTCTTAAGACTTTTATCTACTGTACTCAAAGATATCACAAAAAATTTTCTCAAGACTCAAAACCACCTATATTAAATGCTCTCAAAGATATTACATAACCACTATGAATAATGATGCATGAGAAAATAATTTGTGACATCCAACCATACTTCAAGAAATCAATCAATGTAAAGTATGTTTGGTGGGGTTTGAGTCAACCCCAAGTGGCTTTACCAAGTGAAGGGATTCATTTCTCTTGACAACCCAAATGGGTACCAAGGTTCTTTCTAGAGAATCCTTCTCCCTCACCCTTACGTCATCAACTAAATCTTTCCTAACCCATATCTTTCTAACTCCCCTAAGGTTTCCCCTAGACTTATTTTGAAAATTTGTGACCCTTTGAAACTTGTAACAATGGGCCTTAATGTGTTCGTGCTTAGAACATAAATAACAAATTGGAAGTGTATAAGGAAAACTCCATCTTTGATTGAAACTTTGAGGTCTCCTTAAGTGTTGCACTTTCAGTGATTTTACTTCTTTCTCCATGTTGTCTAATCTAATCCCACTATGTAGTCACACTCCCTTACTTTTGTAATCTTCAAGGCCTCCTCCCTTTCTTTGAGTGCTTCTTTCACCTCTCCCAATGCATTTGACTTCTCTTCAACCTCCATCAAGAGCCTCCTTATTTTTCTTCCATATTCTTCTTCAAACTCCTCCGAGAGCTTAGCTAATTCAAGTAAGTCTGCGAGATAGCTTTCTTTTCACTTTCCACCTTGGCAATTATCTTCTCAAACTTTTTGTTGATGTCGGAGAGTTCTTGCACTTTCTCCTTCACTGTCTCATTCTTCTCCTTAAGGAGTTCTAATTCTTGACGAAGCTATTTGTTCTCATTTTCTAACTCCATCTCTCTTTCTTGTTCAAATCTTCGGATAACTCTTCGAGTATCTTCTCATCAAAGACTGCCTCTTCCATTTTTATGACTTCATTTTCTTCAATGCCGTCTTGATGGCCTTCATCCATCTCTGTAGCTAACTCGAATGCCCTCAGAAGGTCACAAACTCTGCTATTCTTCCGTTTTCTCTTTGGCACTTCCAACACAAAACACCCTTCAAAAAATCTCTCATTAGACCGGTCAACATCAAATTCGACTCTGTTACCACCACTGTTGAACGACAAGTGCCTCGAAACCACATTTACTTCCATACTAGTTGTGGCCAGAAACGATCTCCCTAGAAGCAGTTTCCACTCCCTCTCATGAGCTTCATCATCCTTCACTTTTAACACAAAGAAATCCACTGGGTCCTTAAGTCCATGGATGTTCAATAGCACATCCTTAACTACTCCACAAGGCATTTTTGGAGAGTTGTCAGCCATCTTGAGTTTAGTTTGAGTGGTCTTCATGGGTTGTAGCTTCAGTTGTCTATATACTTCCAAAGGCATCATATTGACACTTGCCCCCATATCTAGCACTGCCCCTATTTTTCCTGACTCTCCAATGGTGACTGGAACGATGAAGTCACCAGGATCCTCCAACTTCACTAGAGTAGTTTCATTTGGCTTGACTGTCTTTTCTTGTATAACATCTCTGATCGTGCCTAAATTGTTGTATATTTCGGCCTTCATTCCTATTCTTTTGTCTCGTTCTTGAGTGTATTTTCTATATATTTTATGTCTTTTATGTCTAATAGGTTCGTTGATGCTAATTGCAGGCAATAAATGTAATTCTGGTGTGAGAAGCTAGTTGCAGTGGTTCCTGCAGAAAAGGGGCAAAAGGAAAGACAAAGGATCATAACCAGCTCTACAGTGCGGGTCAAGTGTGGGTCACAACCGCACTCCAACCGCACTCCTTCCCACAGCCGGGACCTGAATCATGAAGGAAAGATAAAGTGCGGGTTAAGTGCGGGTCATCCAACCGCACTTCACCTGCACTATTGCTCAAGACAGAGGAGCTGATTCGTACCTGACAGATAAAGTGCGGGTAAAGTACGGGTAATCCAACCGCACTCCACCCGCACTGTTGATCTAGACAGAGGAGCTGATTCATACCTGACAGATAAAGTGCGGGTAAAGTGCGGGTAATCCAACCGCACTCCACCTGCACTGTTGCTCAAGACAGAGGAGTGGATTTACACCTGACACCAGAGTGCGAGTACAGTGCGAGTAAAGTGCTAGTAAAGTGTGGGTAATCCACCCGCACTCCACCCGCACTGTTGCCCAGATCAAAGAACTGAAGATGAAGAAAACCTTTACAGTGCGGGTACAGTACGGGTAATTCACCCGCACTCCACCCGTACTCTACTCGCGATAGCTTTTGGTTTCAAGCTTAAGTGACCTATTTTTCCTTCCTCTATAAATAGAAAAGAATGGGAACGAACCAAAACATCACCATACCTCCCAACACTTGTATTTTTAGCTAGAAACACATCTCCCTATCATCCAAACCATCTCTACTCAATCAAAGGCAACTAGGAGACTTGGATTCAAGCTTCAAGGAAAGAGATCAATCTTCAAGGGTTATCTCTACTCTCTCTCTCTCTTAGTTTATTGGTTTGTAATAGAACATGAGTACCTAAAATACCCCACTATGGGGTTGATGTTATTTGTATGATGGATATTTGGGCTTTGTAAATAAACTCTATGTGTTATATTTATTCTATCTCTATGTTTTATTCCATTGCTTGAATTGATTTCCATTATTGATTTGCTTGGATACACCCTCTTTGCATGATTGATTTGGATTACTTGAGTAGGCAATTAGGTTGTCTAATGCTCAATTGAATGGAAGGATTTCCTGAAATCCGGCTCTAAAACCATGCCCTTAATCTAATATTTAATTAGTGGCTTTCACTATACATCCTAGGTTAGCCACTTGTGAGAGAATTAGAAGCCTCCACTATACACCCTAGGTTGGCTACTTTAGTGATTCTACGAGAACTAACCTTCGAGTAGAATTCGGTTGATAACCTAAAGCCTCATCCAATCTCAAACGGGTGGCCTTCACTATACATCCTAGGTCGGCCACTTGTGAGGGAATTGGAAGCCATCACTATACATCCTAGGATGGCTACATTTGTAATAGGTTGAGCCATAGCTAGATAGATGAGCATTCATGGAACAAGTCCCAATCGAGTAACTAGCCACTGTTGGTTGCTTAGGAGGGATTAATCTCTAGTAGGAGGTCTTCGCTATACACCCTAGGTTGACCTCTTGCTATAGATATATACCAACACTATACACCCTAGGTTGGTTACATTTGTCAAAACATGCTTAATTGAGAGTTTGTTGCAACTGCCCCAATATTCACTTACAAGTCCATCAACTCCGTAGTTCCATCATCATTCATTCATCACTCCATTGTCATCCCATTTTATTTGCTTTCATAGTTTAGTTTATATTGTATTTTCATTCACCATCACTTTTACTTTTATGCATACTAGTTATATTAATCCTAATCTTATCACCACTCCCCCGATCTCTCTCACTCAAGCTTCTTAGTGGCCGAAATTTATCACCTTATATTTATAAGGTGACCGAAATTTCTCCTTCTCAAAATAGGGTTGGCCGAATTCTTTGTGTAGGAAATCTAGGGTTGGCCAATTTCCTTACTTGAAAAGGAATTGTGCTTTTCCCTAATTCCTATCAATTTAAGAATCCTAACCCTTATAGGACTAGGGTGGCCGAATTCTTTGTGTGGTATGGAGTGTATGTGGACTTAATCCTTACCACATTAGGACTCCTATCACTTAAAAGAATTCTAACCCTAATCCAATACATAGTATTTTATTTACTGATTAGGAAAAGATTTTGATTTAAACTATTAATTAATTAAATAAATAATTAATTTCCATTTAATCAAAACAATAAAATAAAATAATATCTTAGGCTATTTTATTAGCCTTTCCGCCCACACCATATATACATGGGCCTAATATTATTTTTCTTATTTTATTTAATCCATTAGACTTTAAATAAAAGCCCACATGTGAACCATGCCTTATTCTTACTAAAAGAAACAAGCCCACATGTCTCCTTTTAATATATTAATATAATAGAGCAGCCCATTAAATAAATAATAGACATATTATATTCTTAATATATTAAATGAAATTCTAGATGGACCCATAAATTGGTCCGGTAGAATATATCAAGTGATCCATGCAAGTACGTGTGGATTGTGGATCTTGGCGGGCTATCTAAATTTAAGCTTCAATAGACATAACCTAATCACAATCAACAAATGATTCAGTTAGGTCCGATCTATTAATTTTAAGTCATTCCACTAAAGAGCTAAAATTGAACTCTTAAATAAAGATAGAATAAAGAGATGTTTCTCATTCATACCCTAGACAATCTTATAGGAGATGGTGTATCCTCGTGAATAATATCAGTAATCGCCAAGAGCTCATAGACCGCATATATCTCTCCAAGTTACCATATTTCCTCATATGACCACATTTTGAACTTGGATATTTTAACTTGTCCTGAAGCCATGTCTTCAATAATCATTATTGAAAACTCAACGTTGAGATTTAATATCCAATACCTCAAAACATCCATATGATGATATTATACTCTCATTTAATAAATTGAGCCACGATGTCCATATCTATAAATGAAGTCCTCTATCGATTAACAAATGAATACCACCAAACTATCGAGGATAGACTATGCTATATAATCGTACTCATTGATAGCTTAAATGATAACACTTGCAACCATAAGTCCATCATTTATCTCAAGATTAAGATCGACTCTCCGATTGTCCTAATAATGAAAAGACTTATATCTAGTGACGGTTCTAGATAAAGTATTTCATTGTGATCCTGTTCAATGCACCCATAGCACTAGATTCTTTTACTCGAAAACCTTTCGATGATTTTAGACTCATCATAACTCATAGATTTTATCAATGTATGAAGCTTGGGATAATGCAATCGTTCTATTCTTTCTATCCCTTATTACTTGGATACCAAGAATATTACTTGCTTCTCCTAAGTCCTTCATATCAAATTGTTTTGCTAACCATTCTTTTACTGATGTCAATACACATACATCGTTTCCAATGAGTAGTATATCATCAACATAAAGAATGAGGAAAACCAACTTGTCGCCTTTAATCCTTTTGTATACTCAAGGTTCGTCAGGGTTTTGAATAAATCCAAAACGTTTCACAGCTTGATCGAACCTTATGTTCCAGGATCTGGATGCTTGCTTCAGTCCATATATGGACTTTTGCAATTTGCATACTCTTTCCTCTTGGCCCTTTTCAATGAATCCTTCTGGTTGCATCATGTAGATGCTCTCGTCAAGACTTCCATTAAGGAAAGCTGTCTTGACGTCCATTTGCCAAATCTCTAGGTCTAGAGATGCTGCAATGGATAAGAGTATCCTAATGGATTTAAGCATGGCCACAGGAGAGAAGGTTTCCTCGTAATCGATACCTTCTTTCTATGTATAACCTTTATCTACCAGTCTAGCTTTAAAGGTTTCCACCTTACCATCCATACCTCTTTTCCTCTTGTATACCCACTTACACCCAATGGGTTTTATCCCTTTAGGCAAGTCTACAAGGGACCAGACTTTGTTATTGAACATCGATTCAATCTCAGATTGCATTGCCTTTTTCCAATGACGACAATCAACATCCTCCATTGCTTCCTTGTACGTGTAGGGATCATTGTCGTCCGGGAGATTCTCCATAGATTCTCCTAGACCGATGTATCTTTCGGGTTGTGTTATAACCCTCCCACTACGATGAGGAATGGTAGGTTGTTGATTTTGTGTTGGAGTGGAACTTACAATTGGGCTAGGTTGTGAAACCTCTTGTGGAATTGTATCTCCTGACATTTCATTCAGGACAATTCTACTTTTGGGCACAAAATTATTCATATAGTCCTTTCTAGAAATGAAGCATTTGTTGAAACAATACTTTTAGATCATTAGGAGTATAGAAATAATATCCTTTAGTTCCTTTTAGATACCCCACAAATATACATGTTTCTGAACGGGACTCCATCTTTTCTGTCTTTCCTTTCAACACATGTGCAGGAAAACCAAATATCCTTATGTGTTGTAAACTAGGTTTTCGCCCAGTCCACAATTCATGTGGGGTTTTAGGGACAGATTTAGATGGTACATCGTTTAGAATGTATATTGCTGTTTGTAGAGCATATCCCCAAAAAGAAATAGGAAGTGTTGAATAACTCAACATTGACCTAACCATCTCTAAAAGAGTTCTATTTCTCCTTTCTGCTACCCCATTTTATTGAGGTGTACCTGCTGCAGAAAACTAAGAAACTATCCCATTATCAATAAGATATTGCTGAAACTCTCCAGATAGATATTCTCCACCACGATCAGATCTCAAGATTTTATTATGTTTCTCAAGCTGATTTTCTACTTCAGCTTTGAATGCTTTGAACATGTCAAAAGCATCCGACTTATGTCTCATGAGATACACATAACCAAATCTTGAGTAATCATCTGTGAAGGTGATGAAGTACTCATATCCACCTCTAGCTTGAATGCTCATATGACCACATACATCAGTGTGTATTAGTCTTAAACATTCAGTGGCTCTTGCACCTTTGGTATTGAACCGCCTTTTGGTCATTTTACCTTCCAAACAAGATTTAGAAGTTGGTAGATTATCAACCTTTAAGTCACTTAAAGGTCAGTCACTAGGTCCGTCACTTACCAATCTATTAATCCTATTAAGGTTAATGTGACCTAGGCGTAAATGCCAAAGGTAGGTTTCATCTTTTGATAATTTTGCTCTTTTATGATTAGGTTCCGTTATTTCTGTGTCTAACGAGTGAGAGATATTTCTATGCAAAAAGAATAGACCGTTTTCCAATGTACCTTTGCAAACAATTTTGTCATTCTTACTAATAATAAAAGCTTTATTAAAAGTAACCGAATATCCAAATTTGTTTAAACAATAAACTGAAATTAAATTCCTCTTGAATTGAGGTACATAATAAACGTCTATTGAATCTAAATGCCTACTAGCATCTAAAATAACTCTAATATCTCCCACTGCACTTGCAGACACTAACGTTCCGTTGCCCAAGCGTAAATTGACTTCATCTTCATTCAGCCTTCTCCTTTCTTGGAACCCCTGCAAGGAATAACAAATATGATTAGTGGCTCCAGAGTCTATGATCCAAGAATCAATAGAATCTGCCAGAAAACATATTTCAAGATAATTAATATTACCTTCTTCCTTCTTATTCTGGGACTTTGGGCAATCTCTTTTCCAGTGTCCCTTTTCACCACAAAGGAAGCATTTCCCTTTGATCTTGGTTACTTTCTTGGTTTCCTTCTTGGTAGGCCCAAGTTGCTTTTTCTTCTGTTGTTTCTTGACCTTCTTACGGGTCTTAACAGTAGCAACTTTACCAACCAAATGAATCTCTTGACCTTTGTTTTTCACAAGGATCTTTTCAACGCTTTGAACATCTTGCATCAGGCCCTGCAAGGTGTATTCCCTTTTGTTCAAGGTGTAGTCCAACTTGAACTGATCAAAGGAATCTGATAGTGAGTTAACTACCATATCAATTTTGGTCTCACCATCAATCTCAGCACCATTTAGTTCAGCAATATTGAGATGTGCTATGACTTTCATCATGTGATCTTTCACAGATTGTCCAGGTTTCATCCTAAGATTCATAAAAGCAGTCACTGCCTCTCTTTTAGTCGTCCTAGACCTCATAGCAAACATTTCCTCTAGAGACATCATTATATCAGCAGCGGACTCCATTCCTTCATGTTGCTGTTGCAACACGTCGGAGATAGTGGCCATAATATAACATTTTATCATATCATCAGATCTCTTCTGCTGCTTATACTCATCTCTTTGCATCACAGTAGATTCATTATTAGGAAGGGGTGGTTTAGGAGTAGTCAGAACAAATTTATGTTTTTCACTTTGCAGCAACAACCCAATTTCCTTTTCCATGTGACATAATTATCTCCAGTTAATGTGTTATCTTTCAGGATGTTCATAAGTGATGGGGTCAAGATTTCTGATTAATACAAAAACATATATAAGTAAATAATCATGATAAAGCACTTTTAAATATTTATCTTGAATTAAATAAATAATTCAATCGTAAAAATTCAATGGTGATCTAACACCTATAAATCTTACGCCTCCTTTGGGAGTTCGTACTATTTACTAGTTGGACTAGGTCCCACCTAATTGTTAACATAACAACCAGCGTTTTCAATTTTAGCCTTGCAATTTTATTAACAAGAACTCTTAGGAGGATATTAATAAAATTACATTGAGTGTGTCACCAAGATATCGGCCCTCAATTTTCTCTCACGAGAATCCTTCCTTGGGGAGTAGATTTCGTTTAAGTCAATTGTCTAGTCTATCCTTGTAAGGAAGTATTTTGTTAAATTCCATTTATGGACCCCTCTTGGCGGGATTACCAAAAATAATAAAACTCAACTAACCTTGGAGGCCATAGGCGGTCTAACACACCTTCTCCCACTCAATTATTTAAGGCGTGTGATTAAATTCCAAAGAATGATTTTACCAAGTTATCTAGATGCCAATTAGATACCTAAATCATTCAATGCATGTTTGATCGGTCTATTTATATACATATTTTAGGTCCCCATTTCCTATTATTTACGCTTTGTTCTTGAGTGAAATTAGGTATTTTATGTGTTTGTTGAGCATGTGTAGGTCACATTTCCTTAAAAGAGGTGTTTGTTAATTTTTCCAAGAAAAGGAGTCTAAAAGTGAGAAAAGGGGCAAATCTGTGAAGAACCGCTGTGGAGGTCGCTTTCCATGCCCTGCATAAGTCGCGGTCCACCGAGCGCTGAAGATCAGTATGTACTCGTTTGTTACCCGCGGTCCATACCGCTTGACAAGAATTACTTCAGTCGCGGTCCACCGAGCGCTGAAGATCAGTAGGTACACTGCTGCACAGACCGTGGTTCAGGAATGAGTCCGCTAAGCGGTATAGAGAGCGGTCGTGCACATTCCTTGTTTTCGAAGGAGATCTTGAAGCCCTAATTTTTGGAGATCATATAAATACTTCTTATTGAGAGTTAGAGAAGAACTTTTCACTTTTTCTACTTTTTATTCCTAGAACAACAACACACTCATCCATCTTTACACATTGAAGATTTGAAGACGAAGAAGACTACAATTGAAGATCTTAATAGGTTTTATCTCTTCTTTCTCTTCTCTTTTTATTTTCAATATGTGTAACTAATCCCATAACTAGGGAATCAATGTGAACCTTTTGTGAATGCTCATATATGGATTAATTATTATTTCATCAATTAAAATTCTTGATTTATTCATTGTTCTTAATTGCTTGATCCTCATTAGTTTTAATATTTATTCACACCATAGACCAAGGGTGAATAACTATTTGGCATGATTTTAGGGTTAAGACTACTTGAGAATTAGGGTTAGAGTATAGACCAAACCTAATCTTAATTAATGCTCTTTTGAATGAATGAATTTTATCTTTAGCATAGGCCAAGCAAAGTATAGAATTTGGTTCTTAATTCTTGTGCTTAAAGGGTTTCCGATCATTGTTCATACCATAGACCAAGGGTGAATAGTGGTTGGGAGCACGTGACTCATCCCATGACCATACGGTAATAGTCACATTAAAGACAAAGAATGAACCCTAGAATTGATTGAATATTATTTACAAATTAATTCCATATATCGAGTGTTCATAATTGGGGATCATTGATAACCTAGTGCTTTCCTTCTATTGATCACAAATACCATTCTTTTTAATTGCTTTCTTAACTTAGTTTAGTTTAATTCAAATCTCCAACAAATCTTTTGTTAATTTTAGTTTAACTTTAATTAGAATTAGTTTTAATTGTTAAATCTCTTTTCCTTGTGGGAACGAACTTTACTTGCCGTTGTGCTTATCTTCACGATTCGTGCACTTGCGAGTATAGTTTTTAATAACACGATTTTCACCATCAATGTTCATATCAAAAGAGATATATGAGTGGCACTCCTATTCTATATGACATGTTATCATACAATAACAAATATTGTAATATTTATACATAGAAAATAAATAGCCACAATTTTGGTCCATCCTAGAAAAGCATGTAAATTACAATTGTACGGAATACAAAAACTCCTTTCTTGGCGGACAAGACTTCAAGCGACCATCTCGCGCACGAAACTCGGGCGCCCAAAGATCACCACAGCAGCCCATGCACACGCCTAGCCCATGCAAGGGCATGAGCTGCCGCACGGCCAGCCTATGCATGGGTCGCGTGTTGCTGCACCGCATCAAGCGCAGCTGCACGCTTGATTGCGTGAGCGCTTGTTGTCTCGGTGCGCGCTCGGGTGCCAAGACGGGTTCCGGATGCTCCAATTTCTTCAAATCTTCGAGTCTTCGAATATTGAATATATTACAGCTTATTTTATACAATAAAATACTGCAGTAATTTTTTTTTTATTTTTTTTTTATTTACAAATAAAAAACTGCACAAAAAAAACTGCAGTATTTTTAATACATTAAAAAAAAACTGCACTATTTTATACAACATAAAAAAAAAATTAAGCAACTATCAAGAAGGAACTTGTGACGATAATAGGCCTGTTAGGATTATGCTCAATGGCAAGAGTGTAATATTGTAATTGACAATCTTCTCATATTAATAAAGTGAATTCTTATTCTTACAATTACTTATAGCATTTATTATTATAATTGTGAAGGTAAATAATCATAAGGTCAAAAGACTATGAGACATGAAGAATTGTTCATACATCCGGATATGTATGAGGTAGACACAATTCCTTAGTTAGTCTTGAATAACGTTCACAACTTAAGTTAAAGGTTGGGCACCTCTATCTTGTTAAAGTTGTAGAATTCTTTTACTAGCATTTGAGTGGGATCAAATGAATATGATGAGTCTAAAATCATCGAAAGGTTTTCGAGTAAAAGAATCTAGTGCACTAGGTGCATTGAACTGGATCACAATGAAATACTTTATCTAGAACCGTCACTAGATATAAGTCTTTTCATTAAAGAGGACAATCGGAGAGTCTATCTTAATCCTGAGATAAATGATGGACTTATGGTTGCAAGTGTTATCATTAGAGCTATCAATGAGTACGATTATATAGCATAGTCTATCCTCGATAGTTTGGTGGTATACATTTGTTAATCGATAGAGGACTTCGTTTATAGATATGGACATCGTGGCTCCATTTATTAAATGAGAGTATAATATCATCATATGGATGTTTTGAGGTATTGGATATTAAATCTCAACGTTGAGTTTTCAATAATGATTATTGAAAACATGGCTTCTGGACAAGTCAAAGTATCCAAGTTCGAAATGTGGTCATATGAGGAAATATGGTAACTTGGAGAGGTATAGGCGGTCTATGAGCTCTTGGCGATTACTGATATTATTCACGAGGATACACCATCTCCTATAAGATTGTCTAGGGTATGAATGAGAAACATCTCCTTATTCTATCTTTATTTAAGAGTTCAATTTTAGCTTTTTAGTGGAATGAGTTAAAATTAATAGATTGGACCTAAGTGAATCATTTGTTGATTGTGATTAGGTTATGTCTATTGAAGCTTAAATTTAGATAGCCCGCCAAGATCCCCAATCCACACGTATTTGCATGGATCACTTGGTATATTATACCGGGCCGATTTAAGGGTCCATCTAGAATTGTTTTTAATATATCAAGAATATAATATGTCTATTATTTAAATTAATGGGCTGCACTATTATATTAATATATTAAAAGGAGACATGTGGGCTTGTTTCTTTTAGTAAGAATGGGTCTGGTTCACATGTGGGCTTTTATTTAAAGTCCAATGGATTAAATGAAATAAGAAAATAATATATGACCCATTTATATAAGTTGGGCGGCAAGGTGTATATATTAACCTAATATATTATTTTGTTTCATTGTTTTAATTAAATAAGAATTAGTTAATTTATTAATTAATTGTTTAATTAAGAAACAAATCTTTGTCTGATCAGGAAATATATTTCCTAAAGTTATACTATTGGTAGTAGTATATTAAAAGTAAAAGACTTGTTTGATAAGAAAATAAATAATTAATTTTATTTATTTAATCAAATAAGAAGTCTTTTTATTTAGTCAATAAAAGAATAAAAATATCTATGAGTTGGATTAGGTTTTGAAGTCTAAAGGTTGATGGAAATTAGGGTGCAACACAAACTCTTTTTGGTATGTGATTTGCGGCAACCCTAGTCCATTTAGAGGAAGATTTCGACAATCCTAAATAGAAGAGGAAGCAAAATTTCGGCCACCTATATAATACCACATATAGAATTCGGCCACAATAGTTGATTGAATGATTCAATTTTTCTTCTTCTTCTCAATTCATAGAAAAGGATAATTTTTATTCTACTAAACATAAAAGAGAGAAGAGATTATTCTTTGATAGTACACTGATTGCTTGTTCATCAATAAGCTTATGTGTACAACATCGAATTAGGTTCACGCGAGTTTCGATCATTAGATTGAGAACTCAAAAGTGACCTGAATAATTTTTGTCTTCTTTTGATTGTTTTGTGACTAACAAAAGAAAAAGAAAACTTTGTTCATCCATTCTGAGGTTTGCAATTCAAAGAAAAAGGGAGACCACGCTCCTACGTGATTCACGTACGTGTTCGGATTGGAAGATCTCGCGGTACTGTTCACGATCACTGTTCACGCGGGTACTGTTCACGGGCATCGGAAAAGATTTTACGGATTACCAATCGACGTAAGTCAATCGGATCACGCGTCAAGAGGTATTTAACTCTAACCGTATATATTTAAGTTTTATTAATTAAAAGGTTAAGGTTCAACTTTGAGAAAAATTTTAAAACCACACGAAATCTATTTTTCGTTTCTTCCACTGCGTTTTATATCGATTTTTCCCTACACCTTCGAAGTAGCATGGCCAATCTAGATGCCTAGGTAGACACCGCCTTCGGGGACGGTTACTTCTTTGTTGGCTACCAGGTGGCTCTAGCTCTCCCTCCTCAGTTTGTTCTAGGTGACATCGCTGGGTGTAACCTAGAGGAGATCATGGCAAAGGCTGCTGAGCTAGCTAGGGCATCACCTTCTGATATGGCTGGGCCCTCCCAGGTTGTTGGAGATATTGGAGTAGTAGGAGGACCGGACCAGGGCTCTGTCTCCCTTCTTCCACCAAGCAATGCTGGGTCAGCTCCAAATCTGATGGATCCTGAGGTTGGTGTGGCTCAGGCTGGAGTAAGGGTTTCTGCCTCCTTTGCTTCTCCAGTAGAGTCTGGCAAGGAGGTAGGAGATCGGCCTGCTACTGATGATGGAGAAGCTATCCTACCTAGGAAAAGGAAAGTCAGGCTGCTTTGATCGAGGAAGTTGGAGGGGAGCTTTAAGGAGATCCATCTCCAATGGAAATTCTGGTTGCTGTAGGTGCCCAGGAAGCAGACGGGGCCCCATCCAGTATTGAAGGAGGGGAAACCATAACTGGTGGAGTTGGCGAGGAGACCGCCACTCATGAGCAGGAGGATGCTTGATCCAGCTTGATCCTATATTCAGTAGCACCTAGATAATGTTATCTTTTTGTAGCCCGTGATCTGGGGATGGGCTCCCCGGTTTTAGTAATGAGAATTTCTTTGTTTTTCTTGACTTCATGCGTGTATAGTTTATCGCATCCCAGGTTGAAATGCTTGTTTCGGGATGATTCTTAGTTCCCAGGTGGGAATTTGGTGGTCCGGGAATTAATTTCGTGAATAGTCTGGGAAAAGTATGAAGACCTCAACCGGTCATAGATCGGGGCGCTTCATTTTTTACGGGTTTCCATGTAGGCATTATTGGTTTGAATTTTGTATTCAACTGTCCTTCCAGATGTCGATCCAGGATAGGTTCGATTATCCCGATCATTAAGCCTTGGGGGGAAAGCACACTTCGCGAGGCTTTCCTTTCCCGTGTATCGAACGTTGTGTACATAAATGACTTTATCCTCTCATTTTCGATATTCGATCTTTCCCTCTATAAATACCCCCTATCTGTTAGATGGGTCTTCAAACAATCCTTTTTTTCCTTTGTAGCAGGCAGTCTCCATAGGTTGACCGATGATCGTCGTATCACCTGACATTGTGGGAGGAGGAAGAGATGTTGGCTCTGTGACTAGCAGAATGCTTGGTATTGTGGAAGAAGCTGTACTTGATGGATTTAATTACCAGAGGAACTGGGAAAGTAGAGATTCCCAAGATCAGGATGAATGGTGTGCCCCGTTGCATCTTGGACGTGGGGGGGAAATCCTTATTTCCTTCCTATTCTTACTGATCTCAACACGGCCTCTGCTACTACCTCCGGGGTTCATGGCATCCCAACACGGCCTCTGCTTCTACCTTCGGGGTTCGTGGCAGCACCGTCAATATAGATTCTGATTTAAATCAATGTTGCTAGGTAGGCAGATCTAGTAAGTAGGTGAGAAGTTAGAGACGGAACTGGCTGTTTCAGACCTCCATGGCAGGGTTCCCAGATTTGATCAATGAAAAGAAAAACTCAATTCCACCTATATCTGTCGATTTAATTTAGTCACACGCTTCTGATTGTAGCACGGACTCTGGCAAGAGTCCCCAGTATAAACTTGACTTAATCAAAACTTGGTAACTCATAAAATCTGATGAGAATAAAGCAGATGATCGGTACCATGGTACCTCGCACTCCAGTTCTGAGAGTCTTGGCAGTATGGCAAGTAGTCTGGCGAAATTAGGAACCTCGTCGAATGATTGAGTACCTAGCTTTCTAGTTCATGGAACCTAGGTCTCCAGGGAAGTATTCTGGCGAAACCGGGTACCTCGCTCCTTTATTTGTAGGAGCTTTGGTGCCTTGGCGAATCTCAGTACCTCGCCTACCTGTTTTAGGAATCTTGGTACTCTGGCGAAAACAGTAGCGTACGAGGTACCTCGCACTCCTGTTTGTAGGAGTCGTGGTATCCTGGCGAAAGCAATTGGCGGATAAACACTGGCAGCAAGATCCAGGTAGGCAACTAAGGCCACTTTAGCACCTGGTCTTTCTTGGCGGGGGGTGGTGCCCGGCCAAGGTTTGATCCATCGGGCAACTATGCTCTTACATACTGGATCCTTCCTAGCGGGGGGTGGTACCCGGCCAGAGCAGCAGGAAGGCCATATGGTCCATCCTGGTCTTGAGGCGAACCTCCTAGATGGACTGATCCGATCTAGGGTGTCAGGAGTGCTATGCAGCTTTCCTGGTTTCATGGCGATCCTCCTGGATGGATCTATCCGGTCCAGGGCATCAGGAATACTATACAGCTCTCCTGGTCTTAAAGCAACAATCATGGGGAATTCAATTGGCGTTGTAAAGCAGATGGATGTAGACAAATGTAGGCAGGAGCAAATGGAGAAAGAAACCTTCTTTATTGATGATCAAAGGAAAAAGAAAAAAGAAAAATACAAGTACTCACGACTACTAATATCTTCTGTCAGTCGTTTAGGAATAATCCTGGTTGACTTGCCTTGCAGAATTTATGGGTAGAATCTCTTGAGATGATCAGCATTCCAAGTGTGGTCTACTGGATGTCTGTCCATAATATTCAACTTGTAGGCCCCACCCTGGATCACCATTTTGATTAGGTAAGGACCTTCCCAATTAGGTGATAGCACTCCGTCCGATCTTTTTTGGGTATTCTGGGTAACCTTTCTGAGCACCATATCCCCTTCCTTGAAGCTTCGACTTCTCACTTTCTTGTTAAAGTAACGAGCAATCCGGTTCTGGTAAACCGCTACTCTTTCGGCTATCCTGTCCTACTTCTCCTCTAAGAGGTCCAGGCTGGCCCTCAGCTTGTCCTCATTTCCATCGGGGTCAAAATGTTGCACCCGGAAGGAAGACGAGCTTGTGTTCTATAGGAAGGACGGCTTCTACCCCGAAAGCTAGCGAGTAGGGGGTTTCTCCCGTAGCGGTCCTCTTGGTGGTGCGATATGACAATAGTACGTCCGGGAGTTCATCAGCCCATCTTCCTTTCTTCTGCTGAAGTTTTTTCTTGAGGAGCCTCTTGATGATTTTGTTTGTGGCCTCCACTAGGCCATTAGTCTGGGGGTACGCCATGGACGCGAAATGGAGTTCAATCCCCAAACTTCCACAGAATTCCAGAAATCTGGCGTTGTCGAACTGCTTACCCAGATCCGTGATGATGACCATCGGAGTCCCGAATCGGCAAACCACATTTTTCTTGATGAACTCTGTTGTGTTTGCTTCAGTAATTCTGGAGAGGGGTTCTGCTGCCACCCACCTGGTGAAGTAATCAGTAGCCACGATTGCATGCTTCTGCTGACCTGGCGCGATTGGGAGGGGTCCAATTAGGTCCACTCCCTAGAATGCAAACGGATACGGCGAGCTGATGGTTGATAACAGTTCTGGAGGTAGGTGATGCAGGTTGGCCATTTTCTGACATGGTTCACAAGACTGTACGAATTGCTTTGCGTCATGGTGCAGAGTCGGCCAGAAATATCCCAAAGGATATTCTCGAGAAGGGAGCATTCATCTCTCCCAAAGGATATTTTCGGTTCTCCCAGTGCTTACCCTTCTTCAGCTCCTAGATCTCTCTTGCCATTCTGGCGACCTGGTCCCAGATATGTTTGTTGCCATTATTTCCTGATTCCACCTCAGAATCTCGGCCGTCAGATCCCCCCGATGTCGCAGAGGTTTCATCCTGCTTTTCTCCACGGGGAGGGTCTTCTCCGACATCCTTGTTGCTGCCCCCTACCACCGAACGAGGGCGCCTCCTGGTCACTTCCTATCGAGGCTGTCTAAAGGAAGCTTCTGGTTGGACCAGATGGTAACGCTCCCTAGTAGGGAGATCAATGACGGATCTAGCGCGTCGGGGTTGATGACCTGTAAGATTTCCTGGAACCAGGGGTGTTAGCCCGAGTCTATCATGGACCGATGGTATCGGGGGCATGGGCCCGAGTCTATCATGGATTGGTACAGGAGGTGGCGGTCCCAACCTGTCAAAGGTAGGTATCCTGGTACCTTGCCGATTGGCCTCTCCCCTGGGATCTGGTATCGCAGGCTGATTGGTGCTGCCTTCGGCGGCCATTCGGAGGTGAATGCTCTCTATAAAGGCCGCGACCTGTTGGTCTAGGTTGGCAGGTCCAGCTTCTGGGGTAATAGGTACCTGTGCGGTAGCCCGCGCGGCAGCTGACAGCTTTGAGGCGGGTTTACGACCCTTTCCCCCCTTTTTCAGCTTCTGACCTTTTCAGGTTGAAGCGTTCGACTGATGTCTTGATAGGTCAGGATGATCCTGAGAGGATCGGAGCTTCATTCTGATAATCTAGCAAGAAAATGAGACACACAGGCTTTCTTTTGAAGGTGTGGTGTTTCCCACAGACGGTGCCAAAAAGTGTTAACGGAAAAATTCACTCGGGGTGAAAATCTCAGTTAACACCCTCACCCACTAGCGGTAGCAGCAGCGGGGTACGTACCTTCGGTACCGGGGTCCTTCTTTTAGTGTGATCGAGGTCGACTGACCAAAGAATGGATAAAAGACACAAAGGGACTGGGAGATGTAAAAACACACACTGTTTATTTAATCAACAACTACCATGGTTTTACAATATGAATACGTACATATCTCTCACACTCTTTCACTCTTTTACACAGGATGGAGATGGAGAAAATGTCCATGCTGATAAGTGGATTTTCCTCCAGTGATTGTCAATGGACTCTCACTAGATTTTGAGAACCTCTCGGGACCTCTCTTTTGTTCTGGTGATCAAGAAATCTTCGAAAAAGTCCCCTTTCTTTACCCTTCAATGCCGTATATATAGTACTCCCCTAATCTCCTTAAAATCCGGTCGTTTTTAATGAAGATTATAGAGAGTCCTATTTTAAACATTGAAAGGCATTTGCGTGGAGCTGAAGGCATGGGATTAGATCCCGTTAATCAATGGCGAATTCGAATTATGATTCGATCGATCATAGGGTCATTGATGGCGCTTTATTTTGGCGATGGAGTCAACTTTCCTTCTTCGTAGAGCTTGATGGCGATGGAGTCAACTTTCCTTCTTCGTGGAGCTTGACGGCGATGGAGTCAACTTTCCTTCTTCGTGGAGCTTGGAGGGAGATTCTGATCGTGAGTTTTGATGGAGGGTAGCGTTGACCCCCCATTTTGATGGACTTGTTCTACTTCCTGCTGGAATGGTGCTCGTGTCTTCATGTTCCCTATCGTATTGACTGGGAGGTAAGGTACTTGCCTTAGAGAAGCTCCGGATGATCATTATTAAGTATCTGGTAGGAGTTGAGGTGAAACCAAGGTGGATATCGAGGTAGCACCGGGGTAGGTATGGAGGTACCTGATACCTTGATCGACGTCGAGATGCTTGCGGGGTGCAGGGCGTGCAAGCTATCCTCGTGCTAGTATTGAGTTGGTATCGGGAGCTTCAGTAGGGCGAGATACATACTTTCGGGGATGATATCCTATCTAGATAGATATGTAGTCGAGGTCCTGACCTTATCAAGTATCGGCTCCGTCTAGGTAGTGGTATCAATCTCACTGATTATCTTGAATATCAGGACGATCTTTCCTAGATAGATTCTTGTTGGAAAATTCACCTTTGGTCCCTTGCCAGAAAAATATGTTAACAAAAGTATTTTTTAAATCTTTTGGGTGGTTAATAGTATCATTGTTCCTTGTCATTTTTTAGGCACTGTTATACAAACGTTCAACCTTGGCCACCATCTACGTGGTAGTGGTCTCGAGGGTGCTAACGGAGATTTCTAGTCCTGAGCAAAATTTCTGTTAACACTTTCTGGCGCCGTCTGTGGGAAAAAACCCTACACCTAGTTAATCAAGTCAACTATTTTCATTTGCATTTTCATTTTCATTTGCTCTTCCCAAGGCCAACATGGAGTTTCGGAACAACCCTCGGTGAGGCCTTTGCGAAAGGCCCCAAGAAAGGGGAGGAAGTCTGGGTATAGCAATCAAGCTCCGGTCCAAACAACTAATGCGCGGGCTTTTGGCAACCCTATCATAAGCCAGGCGCAGTCGACCAACAAGCGGCCGCCTTCGTGGAAACCGTCCGCATCCGCTTGCTCGCCGAAGGCATCACAATCCAACCAACAAACCCGAATGGTCAGGGAGAACCGAGCAGGTTCGGGGCTAGGCAGCCTGCCTTCGACCGCCTGGGACCTCCTCCTCTAGAGCCAGCTCGAGACAGGACTGGGCCCCAACTTTCGATACGGGATAGGCTGGGACCTATGCCCCTAGTTCCGAAAAAGACCTTCACAATATCAACCCAGGTGAGTTAAGTCTGCCACAGATACCTTGACCCGGGAGCAACGAGAGGTACCTCACCCAACGGCAGTCAAGGAGGAACGCCCGGGCCCAAGAGGAAGAGAATCGACAAACTTTCTGACTGGATCCTGTCCATGAAGGGGACCGGATAGAGGTCGCCAGTTCATCCAAGGGATTCGACAACGAAGAATCCGAGGGATTCAACAGCGAAGAATCTGAGGTCAATTCAAAGAAACCTAGGAACAAGCGACTAAGGGATCAGCTGGCAAAGCTATAAAAGGAGGTCCAGCAGATAAGAAAAGGAAAGAACAATGAGGATAAAAAGGATCCACTGAGCGAGATGAACACTCCCTTCACTAGGAGGATCCGGGAAGCGGAGCTCCCACCAAAATTTAAAATGCTAGCAGATAAATTCTCCAGAACAGAAGACCCTCTAAGCCACCTGGAGAGCTTTGTCCAACAGATGGAGGTCCAGAACACTACCAGAGCAGCTA
This sequence comes from Dipteronia sinensis, assembly GCA_033220585.1. Lineage (NCBI taxonomy): Eukaryota > Viridiplantae > Streptophyta > Magnoliopsida > Sapindales > Sapindaceae > Dipteronia > Dipteronia sinensis. The sequence continues at coordinate 440,684 of JANJYJ010000987.1, forward strand.
TGTGTAGGTTGTTTCCAACGACCCTAACCGACTACACGAAAACTTGGTTCAGGAAGCTGCCTGCTGGTAGAGTGGATTCTTTCACAAAATTATCAACAGATTTTTGCTCATGGTTCCAAAGGGTCAAACCTCATTCGAAGGATCCCATACATCTCCAATACGTGATTCAGGAACGAAGTGAGACACTTCGATCATACGTGGAACGTTTTCACAGAGAGGTAATTCAAATGAGAGTTTTCGCCGTGAAAGAGACTCTCGCCAATTTCAGGCGGAACCTGTGGGTGGGAAAGCTTTTCCATTCCTTCGCCAAGAGACCTCTAGAGACTTACCAGGAAGCCTACGATAGGGCTCTTGAGCAGGTCGAGATCGACGAGCAACTCAAAGTCAAGATGGAACACGACGATATGAGAACGGTGAAGCGTCAAAAAAAAGAAGCCCCCAAATCTAAGCCAGCTCAGAGAACTCAGAATAAACCTCCCAATAAGTCGACCTATTGCATCCCAGCTCCTTAGCACAGGTAAAAAAATATCCAGCAAAACGAACCCCTCCTCGGGCTTCACCACCTCCCAGGATCGTAGCCCCCGTTATGCGAGGGGAGAAAGGGTATGACTACTACACTCCCTTGAATGCTTCCAGGGAAACAATCAACCTTGCTATACGAGACAAGGGGCTACTCCAAAAGCCTGCTCCCATGAAAGCCCCAGTTGACAGGAGGAACCGGTACAAGTACTGCGACTTCCATGAAGACGTGGGCCACAACACTTTAGAGTGTTATAATTTGTGCAACCAGATTGAAGCCTTGATAAGGGGGGATGCTTGATTGAATTCTTACAATAGATCAGAAATAACATTCGGACTGGATGGGAGGTACAAGCCGAGATCCGTGAGGATGCAGAGAAGAGAAAGGGGGAACAGACTGATTTATTGCAACAAATCCAGGTGATACACACCATCAGCGGAGGGCCTACACTAGCTGGCACTTCCAATAATTCCTAAAAAAACTTCGCAAGGAAGATTCCCGTCATCGAAGAAAGCCAGGGAGTCTTTAAGGTCAGCCAAAGCCCAAAGGAGCCCTCCCAGTCAGCACAGATCGTTTTCACTGAAGCAGATGTCTTTAACACCGTGCAACCTCATGATGATCCTATGGTGATCACAATACAAATTGCCAATTGTCTGGTCCATCGCGTGCTCGTAGATACGGGCAGCAGTGTAGATATCCTCTTTATGGATACTCTGGAAAAATTAAATCTAAAGCAATTGTGTTACAATAGCTGTACAACTCCATTTTATGGGTTCACTGGGGATTCGATCATACCGGTGGGGTCGATGATCCTCCCAGTAATCGTCGGAACCACCCCTCTCCAACAAAATGTTATGACCGACTTTGTTGTGGTTGACACCCCATCGGCCAACAACGCCATCCTAGGGAGACCCTTTCTGTCCTTCTTGAAGGGAGTCTTGTTTGTATACCACAATGTCATGAAGTTCCTAGTGGGGGAGGTACGCGGGGACCAGCAAGCAGCTAGGAAGTGCTACACAGTGTCTGCCAATCCTACAGCTTTAGCAAAACAGTATGTACAGGTTGCATTCGTCCAAGAAGATATGGAAACAACCCGGATAGTCCAGGAAGAGATGGAGCCCACAGAGCTTCCTGAGCATCCAGAGAGCGAACCTATTATGCCTTATGAGGAGGAACGAAGCAAGGAGTGGGCCAGCGGCTAGCCCGTAGATAGACTAGAGGAGATATCCATCAGAAATGACGATCCCTCCAAGGTTGTCAAGGTCAGGGGCCAACCTCGAGCCAGAAGTGAAAGAAGGTTTGAATAATCTTCTTAGAGAATTCAGTGACATCTTCGCTTGGAGTCACGATGAAATTCCTGGGATCCCGGTATCATTGGCCACCCATCGACTAGCGGTAGATCCAACAGTCAAGCCCGTCAAACACAAGAGGCGTCACTTCAACGCTGAGAGGAATGTTGCGGTATAGGAAGAGGTATATAAATTGATCAAGGCAGGGTTTATCAGAGAAGTGCGCTATTCCGAATGGATTGCCAACGTGGTCATGGTTACCAAGGAAAATGGGATGTGGCGTATGTGTGTCGATTACACCGACCTCAATCGGGCCTGTCCAAAAAACAGTTTTCCTTTACCAAAGATAAACCAGCTGGTTGACTCCACGTTCGGAAATAAACTCCTGAGTTTTATGGATGAGTTCTCAGGATACAACCAAATTAAGATGCACCCAGCTGACCAAGATAAAACTAGTTTCATTACTGGGTAGGGCTTGTACTGCTACAAGGTGATGCCATTTGGTTTGAAGAATGTTGGGGCTACATACCAGCGACTGGTTAACAAGCTGTTCAAGCCCGAGATAGACGATGGAGGTATACATCGACGACATGATCACAAAATCACCAACCACAGAAGGACATCGGGAAGACCTTCGCAAGACCTTTCTCATACTTAGAGAAAACCAAATGCGGTTGAACCCCTCCAAGTGTGCCTTCGGGGTAATAGCGGGGAAGTTTCTAGGTTTCATGGTTCATGAGAGAAGCATAGAGGCCAACCCAAAAAAAAATCAAAGCTATCTTGGACCTGGAATCCCCCACATCACTCAAACAAGTACAAATTCTGACTGGATGTGTAGCGGCGCTCAACGGGTTTATCTCTCGCTCCACCGATAAATGTCTCCCTTTCTTCAAAGCCATCAAACATGGGAAAAACATGAAATGGAGCCAGGAGAGTGAGCAAGCTTTCCAAGCCTTGAAAAAATACCTAACAAGCCCACCGTGGTTAGTCAAGCCAGTTTCCGGAGAGGAGCTGCAGATCTACCTGGTCGTCTCAGAAACTGCAGTAAGCGGAGCTTTGGCAAAGGAGTGTGGCGACGGGATTGAAAGACCCATATACTATGTGAGTCATGCTTTAACCAAGTTGGATAAAAATTATATTCTCCTAGGAAAAGCTCGCTTATGCTCTGGTGATCTCGGCGAGGAAGCTCCGTCCCTATTTTCAAGCTCATTCAATAGCAGTGGTGACGGACCAACCTCTCCACCAATTCTTACAAAGACCAGATGTGTCTGGAAGGCTAGTCTTATGGGCCCTAGAGCTCACTCAGTTCGATTTAAAGTATAAGCCCTGGACTACGATTAAGGCACATGCTTTGGCAGACTTCGAGATGGATAATTAGCCGAAAGGCTGCAAGTCATGGACCTTCTATACAGATGGAGCATCCGGGCAAGCTGGGGGAGGAGCTGGCGCAGTTTTAATAGACCCGAAGGGGACTGAATTCTATCACTGATTCAGATTCGAGTTTAAAGCCACAAATAATGAAGTAGAGTATGAAGCCCTCCTAGCTGGGATGAAGGCAACCATCGAACTAGAGGCCGATTACCTACAAATCAAGAGCGACTCATTGCTTGTTGTCAATCAGGTGACTGGGGTGTACCTAAAGGTAGCTCAGTTGCTAAAAAAAAGTTTAAGGGGTTCAAGATTGATCAGGTGCCTCGACACCAAAACCACCGCTCGGATGTTCTGGCTAAGATAGCTGCAAATGGAGGCCAATCCTTACCACGGGGAATTCCCCTTCTAAGTGATCTCCCAACCAAGCATAGCCACAAATAAAGAAATCTGCTTGCTAGATCGTCAGTCTTGCTGGATGGACCCGATCATTGCCTACCTCCTAGAGGGAGGGCTCCCCGAAGAGCCCGATCAAGCCCGAAGAATTAAAAGACTATCGGTCCTGATAGTGCTTGGTAGACGGGTACCTCTACAGAAGGGGTAGATCCCTCCCCTTACTTAGATGTTTGCATCCTGACGATGCTAAATGGGCACTAAGAGAGGTTCACACTGGGGATTGCGGGAACCATATCGGTGGGGAAGCTCTAGCATATCAACTGCTTCGTATGGGGTACCACTAGCCGACCATCCACCAAGACGCAAGGAGTTTTGTACAATCTTGCGAGCCATGTCAAAGGACTTCAAACTTGAACCCCCAGCCACCTGAGCGACTGTCGTCTCTCAGTTCACCCTACGCCTTTGCCATGTGGGAAATAGACCTAATTGGACCGCTCCCTACCACTCCCGGACAGGTGAAATATGCTATCGTGGCTATCGACTATTTCACAAGATGGGTCGAGGTAGGGCCTCTTTCTCGGATATCAGAAAAGAATATGACCAAGTTCATCAAAACCAACGTGGTACGTAGGTTCGGGACCCCTCTGATGATTATAGCCGACCTGGGTAAGTAGTTCGACAATGCCCGATTCAAAGATTTCTACAAAGGATTGGGGATCGACCTCAGGCTCGCTTCAGTAGCCCATCCTCAGACTAACGGGCTGGTGGAATCCACTAACAAGACTATCAAAAAAACTTCTAAAGAAGAAGCTACAGCAGGAAAAAGGTAAATAGGCCGAAGAGCTGCAAGAAGTCCTCTGGGCATATCGGACTACAAAGAGAACAGCTACCGAGGGAGACACCATACTCCCTGGCTTTCGGAGGTGAAGCGGTCCTCCCCATCGAGCATAAATTAACCTCATTCAGGGTGCAACACTTTGAACCCGAAAGTAACGAGGTCAAGCTCCGGGCTAATCTGGACCTCCTAAAAGAGAAACAAGACCGAGTAGCGGAGAAAGTGGCAATCTAGCAGAGCAAGATCGCTAGATATTTCAACCGAAAGGTCAGAGCCCAGAATTTCAAAGAAGGGGATCTGGTGCTTAGGAAAGTGACCCTGAATACTCGAAAAAGGTCGGATTGAGTCCTAAGCCTCAATTGGGAAGGGCCATATTTGATAAAGTTAGTTGCTCGCGATGGACCCTACAAACTCGAAGACATGGATGGATGACCCATTAACCACACTTGGAACGCAGATCACTTGAGGAAATTCTACCCTTGAGCAGGGAGTTTTCAATCAGGTTCCCCCATTTAGGTTTCATTAGAATCCCTTATAAAGATGTACTACATCTCGATCATCAATAAAGTCATTTTTTCTTTTTCCTCTTTATCTCCGACTATGTTCAACATTAGTATTTACATCCTCGATTGGGAAATTCAACATAGACACCTCAAGACCAGTGACTAGTTAGGGAAGCCCCCTCGCTACCTCCTGATGCCTTGGTCGGACTACCACCCCCAAGAAAGGTCTGAGTGTAAGAGCATAGCTACCATCCAGATCTCGAGACCAGGAAATAGCTAAACAGCCCTCCAAATGCCTTGGTCGAGCTACCACCCCCAAGAAGGGTCTGAGTGTAAAAGCATAGCTGCCATCCAGATCTCGAGACCAGGAAATGGCTAGACAACCCTTCTGATGCCTTGGTCGGGCTACCACCCCCAAGAAAGGTCTGAGTGTAAGAGCATAGTTGCCATCCAGATCTCGAGACCCGGAAATAGCTAAATAGCCCTCCGGATGCCTTGGTCGGGCTATCACCCCCAAGAAAGGTTGCCATCCGGACCTCGAGACCAGGAAATAGCTAAACAGCCCTCTTGATGCCTCGATTGGGCTACCTCTCCTAAGACGGATTTAAATATAAATATTTGTTTTCGTGTGTGATGGTGTAAAATCGTGTTATAAACTACTCACTCGCAAGTGCACGAATCGTGAAGATTAGTACAGTGACAAGTAAGGATCGTTCCCACGAGGAAAAGAGATTTATTTATTAAAACTAATTCTAATTAAAGTTAAATTAAAGTAACCAAAGATTTGTTGATGATTTAATTAAACTAAAACTAAATTAAATTAAGCTAAGAAAACAATTAATGAGAATATGGTTGTGATCAAGAGAAAGAATACACTAGGTCATCAATGATCCCCAATTATGAACACTCAATATATGGAATTAATTTGTAAACAAGATTCAATCAATTCTAGGGTTCATTCTTTGTCTTTAATGTGACTATTACCGTTCGGTCGCGGGCTGAGTCACGTGCTTCCAACCATTATTTACCCTATGGTCAAGGTGTGAATAATAATCAGAAACCCATTAAGTGCAAGAAATAAGAACCAAATTCTACTACTTTGCCTTGGTCAGACTAAAGATAAAATTCATTCATTCAAAAGATCATTAATTAAGATTAAGTTTGGTCAACAATAACCCTAATTCTCAGATAGTCTTAACCCTAAAATCATGCCAAATAATTATTCACCCTATGGTCAAAGTATGAATAATTATTAACACTAAAGAGGATCAAGCAATTAAGAACAATGAATAAATCAAGAATTGAATTGATGAAATAATAATTAATCACACATGAGCATTCACAAAAGGTTCACATTGATTCCCTAGTTGTGGGATTAGTTACACATCATGAAAATAAAAAGAGAAGAGAAAGAAAAGATAAAACCCACATTGGCCTTTAATGAGTTCTTCAAGTCTTCAATTGTAATCTACTTCGTCTTCAAATCTTCATTGTGTAAATATGGATGAGTGTGTGGTGATGTATGGTGGTGAAGTGATGGGGGACGGCCCCCTTGGTGGCTTGGGACCTCCCTTGGCTTCTTTTTTTTCTTCTTCAAGAAACTCATGATATTTATAGGTGATAATTCCTTGTGAACTCCCAATTTGCTTTGTTGTAGGAAACTCACAAAGTAGGAAAGTAGAATGAGAGAAGGAATTGGAATCCTATCCTACATTAGATTTCCTTTCTTGATAATTGTCTCCTAATTTGAGTTTAGGAAGTTTTCCAAACATGTTTTGATCTTCTAAAATCATTAGAATTTGATTTGGAAAGTTTTGGAACAGTTCATGACCAATTCAGAATGGAATCCGCCAAAAGTACGTCAAAACCGCTGCCTAGGTCGCTCCGCAGGTCGCCCGCAGTCATCACCACAGTGCTGTACTGATATGTACCGCCACATAGACTGCTAGGTAGGAAATTGCACGAATCGCGGTCTGGCCCGCGGTCAGCTTCTCCAGCTCGACCTTCGGTTACTAAATTGGGCATAATGTCTTCTAGGAATATCGGAATTACAATCCGAAAAGTGCGCCGGAAACTAGACTTCCAGGGCTTTTCATCCATAGGAGGTAGGACACAAAATTCAAACCGAGGAGAGAGATATGGGGCCCGCAATCTTGGTGATCTGCACTTGCCGAAATTCAGCTTTTTGCTCCTTTTCTTCAAAATAACTTCTAACACCTCTTCTATGGAATGTGACCTATAAATGCTCAACAAACACATAAAATACCTAATTTCACCCAAGAACAAAGCACAAATAATAGGAAATGGGAACCTAAACTATGTATAGAAATAGACCGATCAAATACCCCCAAACCTATCTTTTGCTAGTCCTCGAGCAAAACTAGAATAAAAACAAAAACTAAAAACAAACAAAAATCTAAAAATAGAACAAAAATAAACTAAGCCACTTTCGTAGGGAACACGATAGCATTGAGCGTATGCTACAAGCCTTTAAACCTCTAGGTGTCCCTAGTAGGAGGAGTTTTGTCTCCTGAGGGTTTACAGCTATGCTACCCACAAACATAAATTTCTGCGAAAAATCAAATAATTAAGATGCAAACTCACATGTACAATTCAAAGCCAATGCATGCTAGACCCACTGAATAAAGACTAAAATTATGCCACAAATTTGAATGCATGCATGGTTTTAATGAAAAGCCCACACTCACGACACTCTAGTTTCAAAAACACATTCGTCAAACGCCATAGATATAATTTGCCTTGACTCTAATTCTCACAAGATGTCACTCTTTAATTCACACAGACCCTAGGCAAATACACTCATCAAGTATATGCGAATGAAGTTATGCACAAGAAATTTTAAGTTATAATCGCATATGAATATATAATAAAAAGAACGCTTGATTTTTATACAAAGGATCTCATGAACGGAATCAGACATTAAGAACAAGATAGAGCACATGTATACCTTTACTCTCGAGCTAGCATTCCCAAAAGATTAATTAGGTCTTTTTTTTGGTTGTAATGGGGCCATTGGGTGTAGGTTAAGAAAGAACGGGAAAAGGATAGCAAACAAACCTAGGATCATATCAAGATATTCTTCGGCAATCTTCAAACTTGGCCGAATTTCTTCGAATTCTTCATTCCACTTGCATCTAGGCTTCTTGAACAATTTTCGTTCATCTTCATCCTTGAGTTGACTTTGATTTTCACATCACTTCATTGTAAAGCTCTATTCCTTTTCACTTTCATTTGATTCATCATCTCATTCATTTATCTTTCTCTTTTTTTTTCAACTTTTTTTTTAAGATGAGAATTTTACATCAATTACATAATTCTTCAAAAACCTTCTTTGCATTTGATCTTCTTGCTTTTTCCTTAGTACATGCACTTCACGAGTCACCCATTTCAAACTCTCTTCAATCATCTTCATCACCTCAATATGATCCAAATCTATAAGGTACGGCTAAATTATGGCTCATTGGGGTTAAGTTAATATGGGTGATGAAAGAAAAAGGCTTATAGTGTTTGGCTTCAAAATTGGCAATGGAGCACACACATAAAGGTAGGAAATATTTAAGGCCTTTTAAGTAGTTCAAGCACACATTGCCTATATCACTTCTAATGGTTCAACCAAAACAAGAGCAAAGTCCACATGTGATATCTTTTATGATGAATGTTCTTTAATATCCAATGCATAACCTATTGAGATCAATGTCTAATGCTAAGAACCTAATAAGTGTTTAAGAGTAGAAACAAAATAACCCTCATAAAATGATATTTATTTAACGCTTTTTGGCTTAGTGAACTCACAAGGGTAGTCTCCACTATTAATCATGGCAATCCAACTAAGCATCCTATTCACTATTATATCAAGCGCATGTCATAAATTTTGAAAAATGCAATGCAATACTCTAAGTGGCAAGACGTTAGTCTAAAATCAGTGATTAAAGCATATATTACGGCTCTTAAAGCACACAAAAGAAGCATCTCAACATGGAGGACAAAAATTCAAAAACTGGTGACTTTTGAAATTGATGTACGTCTGTTCTTTAATGCATATCTCTCAAAATACTCAACAAAAGTTACCCAAATTTTAAAAAAAGAGAATAGACATGCAAATAAACACTTTTTATTTAGAAAACATCTCAAAATTCGAATCGAAAAAGTGAGAAAACAGATGACGAAAAACATTCACGTGCAGAATTTCAAAAACAAGGCATCGCCCATGACCTTTGGTCGAAGAAACGATCATAACTTTTAAACCACCGTCCAGAATTTTACGTTCTTTATACCGTTGGATTCGTATAGAAAAAAAGATGAACCCAACATAGACAGAAAAAATTATTTCCTCAACAATGAATACAGTTTTAACAAAACTTTTACCTCAAAAATTTTCAAAACAGGTCACTTTTTCACAGATTTCAACAAATGGCTCAAAAAAAAAAAAAATACACACGAATTCACACCCCCAAACCTAATCTAAACATTGTCCTCAATGTTTATATGACATTAAAAACATGGACAAAGAATAAAGAAAAAGCATGGCATGTACGAACTCAACACACAAAAACTAAAGAACGAAAACTAAAAACTAAAAACAATTGAAACTAAATTACCTAGGTGGGTTGCCTCCCACCAAGCGCTTTATTTAACGTCTTAACAAAACGGGTGCAAGGACAACTCAACCAAATTCCAATGTCTCAAATTTCCGTTTTCGTGCGATCAAGTCATGGAAAAAATGTTCACGCGTTGGCATGTTTCTACACAGAATAACCAAAAGCAAGTAAATGTTCAATATAAAGTGTGATGAAATAAGTTCAGAAAACCACTTATTCCATTTGCTTTTGTGTAGGCAGCTCGGGAAAGTAATGGGAGGGACATAAGGCTTGAGTTCCTTGTATAGGAGCGGTGCCTCGAAAGGTACATCTTCCGCTTCCTTCACTTTATCTTCCGTCTCCTCATTTTCTACTTCTTCATCTACAACACTAGAAAAATCATTAGAAAGTTCATGGCTCACTATGGTATCGACAATCTCACCATTAGAAGGGATGATGATAGCATCTTCTTGCTCCGGTTGGCTCGGGAACCTTTCGGGCTCCTTCTTTTGAAAAGATTCATCCAATTGCCCAATTTTCACCTGTATCTTCCTTATCGAAGCTTCAATGTTTTGAAACCTCACATTAGTGTCTTGTTCACTTTGATTCAATCTCTGATCCATATTCTGTATGAATTGCTTCATTGTCTGTTCAAGTGAAGGTGAGATCGGTTGCTCATAGGTATGGACTTCATTGTAGCTCCTTGAGAAGTTTTGATGATTCCTCCAATCCGGGTTGTAAGTATTGTCATATGGTTCATAACTCGACCACTGACAGTGGGAATTTCCATAAGGTTCATTGATAGGATACGGATTGTAGGAGTGTTTAAAAGGTTCATACACAGGCCACATACTGTAAGAATTCATTGCTCGGGCTTGTGCTCTTTCTGAAACTATCAATCTCTCCATTTGTGGCACTAAAGCAGCCAGTTGCATAGCAAATCCATGAAGTGTTTCACTGTCATCATCATAAGCATGTTGCCCGTAGAATTCCATTATATCTGAAAGAAAGAAAAGAAAAAGAAAATAAAAAGAAAACAAAATCTAAATAAAAATAAACTACTAACTAATGACACGACTACCTAAAAAAAATTATACTAAAACTATTAACAAAAATTAAAACTAGAATTAACCAATAAATTCAACTAATCCCTGTCAGCGGTGCCAAAAACTTGATGGTGTAAAATCGTGTTATAAACTACTCACTCGCAAGTGCACGAATCGTGAAGATTAGTACAGTGACAAGTAAGGATCGTTCCCATGAGGAAAAGAGATTTATTTATTAAAACTAATTCTAATTAAAGTTAAATTAAAGTAACCAAAGATTTGTTGATGATTTAATTAAACTAAAACTAAATTAAATTAAGCTAAGAAAACAATCAATGAGAATATGGTTGTGATCAAGAGAAAGAAAACACTAGGTCATCAATGATCCCCAATTATGAACACTCAACATGTGGAATTAATTTGTAAACAAGATTCAATCAATTCTAGGGTTCATTCTTTATCTTTAATGTGACTATTATTGTTCGATCACGGGCTGAGTCACGTGCTTCCAACCATTATTCACCCTATGGTCAAGGTGTGAATAATAATCGGAAACCCATTAAGTGCAAGAAATGAGAACCAAATTCTACTACTTTGCCTTGGTCAGACTAAAGATAAAATTCATTCATTCAAAAGATCATTAATTAAGATTAAGTTTGGTCAACAATAACCCTAATTCTCAGATAGTCTTAACCCTAAAATCATGCCAAATAATTATTCACCGTATGGTCAAGGTATGAATAATTATTAAAACTAATGAGGATCAAGCAATTAAGAACAATGAATAAATCAAGAATTGAATTGATGAAATAATAATAAATCACACATGAGCATTCACAAAAGGTTCACATTGTATCCCTAGTTGTGAGATTAGTTACACAACATGAAAATAAAAAGAGAAGAGAAAGAGAAGATAAAACCCATATTGGCCTTTAATGAGTTCTTCAATTCTTCAATTGTAATCTACTTCGTCTTCAAATCTTCAATGTGTAAATATGGATGAGTGTGTGGTGATGTATGGTGGTGAAGTGATGGGGGATAGCCTCCTTGGTGGCTTGGGACCTCCCTTGGCTTCTTTTTTTTCTTCTTCAAGAAACTCATGATATTTATAGGTGATAATTCCTTGCGAACTCCCAATTTGCTTTGTTGTAGGAAACTCACAAAGTAGGAAAGTAGAATGAGAGAAGGAATTAGAATCCTTTCCTAAATTAGATTTCCTTTCTTGGTAATTGTCTCCTAATTTGAGTTTAGGAAGTTTTCCAAACATGTTTTGATCTTCTAAAATCATTAGAATTTGATTTGGAAAGATTCTGGAACAATTCAGAATGGAATCCGCCAAAAGTACATCAAAACCGCTACCTAGGTCGTTCCGTAGGTCGCCCGCGGTCAGCACTGCAGTGCTGTACTGATATGTACCGCCACATAGACTGCTAGGTAGGAAATTGCACGAATCACGGTCTGGCCAGCGGTCAGCTTCTCCAGCTCGACCTTCGGTTACTAAATTGGGCATAAGTTCTTCTAGGAATATCGGAATTGCGATCCGAAAAGGGTGCCGGAAACTAGACTTCCAGGGTTTTTTATCCATAGGTGGTAGGACACAAAATTCAAACCGAGGAGAGAGATATGGGGCCCGCAATCTGGGTGATCTGCACTGGCCGAAATTTAGCTTTTTGCTCCTTTTCTTCAAAATAATTTCTAACACCTCTTCTATGGAATGTGACCTATAAATGCTCAACAAACACATAAAATACCTAATTTCACCCAAGAACAAAGCACAAATAATAGGAAATGGGAACCTAAACTATGTATAGAAATAGACCGATCAGTGTGCAGGATCAAGATCATCATGATAAGAATTCCCTACCAAAGTTTGAATGAAGTATGAAAATTATTATCACGGATGCAGTTCTGGTTCCTAGTCAGGACCAGGAATAAAATAAGAGTTTCTCAAAGTGAATTGGTTTCTCATTAAAGACAAGAGGAGCCTATCCCACGGTAAGGCTACATCTATCCAACGGGGAGCCCAACCTCCGAGCACGGGCTATATAAAAAAACAGCTAAACTAATCAAGAGCAAAACGGGGTGCCCACCTCCTTTTCTTAGCACTCAAGACAAATCATAAACAGATCGCTTCAAGCTTTGGAATTCTCTTGGTTTTCCTCTGCTGATCCTCCTCCCTCACGCTGATCCTCGTCATCAACCCCCTCTTCGGGTAGTTGCCCATCTTGGTTATCCTCGCCAACCATCCCTCCATTCAGAGGCTCCTCCTGTTGATCAGACGGATCTTCCTCCAGGACTTCATTAATCACTGCCATAGCCGAATCGAGAAGAGCAGACCCGTCTGGCTCCTGTCGACCTTCATCTCCATTATAGAGGGTTCCTCAGATGGGCTCCTAGCTCCTAGCTCGTTCCCTAGCTCCTGGTTGGTCTCCCTCGAATCGAGAGGACAGAACCTTACTTGAAGACTCCTCGGGACCTGAAGCAGTAAAGATAGGAGGAGGAAATGGAGGATTTGCCTGGACGAGATGTTTTCCAGCCTCTGCCTGGCTCGAAGGAACCACCTCGTCATCATCAGGACTAGACAACTTAGCAGCCTTGATCATTATCTCCTTTCTATCCCAACCGGTAATGGATGACAGATCAAAGGGAAGAGGGAGAGCCTCTATTACCTGAAAGGAAGCGTAGTAGTATCCATCGCTAAAAGAGGTCTTCGCGTCAGCTTGCAGCTTGGTCACCTGAGCAATCAAAGCCTGATTCTCGAGGTCCAACTTCTTAGCCTCAGCTTTCCAAGAATCCCTCTGCTTGGCCCGCCGGGTAGATTGGAGACGTTCTTGATCATAAGACTGCTTCATCCTTTCATGATCACAACGAAGCTCGGCCAGCTCGGTCTCAATTTTTCCTTGGTTGGAGGTCATCTCTTCAACTAGGGTCTGAGCCTACTTGAGCAATCCTATGGCTTTCTCAGCTTAGGCAATCCTATGGCTTTCTCAGCTTAGGCTTCGGCTTCGGCCTTAGCAGCCCGGTCACAAAGGAGAGTTACCTGGCGGCCCATGGCTATATTAAACTTGAAGGCCTATAAAATACGAAGCCAGGGTTAGACATTGAACAAGTTGGCAGAAGCAGTACGAGGGAAATACAATTACCTCAGCTAAGACAGCATACCCCTTAGTGAGCAAGACATCCACGGGCATTGAGGCCATGCTGGAGATCCCGCCCCCCCGGACAGGGCGTGATGAATTGTTCCAGGACTTCGTCCTGCCCCGTCGAGCTCGACTGAGGGCGGGAACGGCTAGGAGGAATTCTTGCGACACCCCTTTCAAAGTCCTCCGAAGCTCGGGGGGTTGAAAGCGCAGCGGAATCATGAGGGCGAATTGAGGGAGTAGCAACTTTAGCGACTACAATAGAAGGGGCAGAAGCAGTTGGACCAACAGATTGGGGAGCCTTACCCAGAGCCTGAAAAGCCCACGATGCAAGGTTGGCCATCTTAGACATAGCTGGGGAGGTAAATTGAGTAAGAGTCAGTGTGACCCCAGCAAAGGGAATAGGAGTTCGAGCCTGAGGAGAACGTTGGACGTCGCGGGAAGCTGGCTCAACAACAAATACTGTGAGTAAACAAATCAAAAAAGGAAAACGTCAGAACCAAGCTAGTCAACAAGACAAGGCAAGACAATTTAGTGACACTTACGAGGAGTAGCATCTGAGATCCGCAGGTATTGATTCACCCTACGAGGATCGAAGGCTTCAGCAGTTGGGAACTTCAGGTTCAAGTAGTTCCTGGCTAGAATAGCCTTCAAAATAGTTTCAGACTCAGAAGGCAGGGAGTCCCGGTCCTACGATGGTTTGTCACTAAAAGTTGTGGGAACCTCGAACTCATGCCCCCCAATGAAAATCGAGCTCCACCAATCATCCCCCGTAAGGATCCATTCTTCCTTCCAAGCGGGGTCCTTCTTCGAAGCGCCAGGAATAACAAAGTTGAGCTTATTCTTGGCCTTAGCATAAAACTGACCTCGATGAGCGCCAGATAGGCTCCCGATTTAGAAAAGATAGGCTAGCTCCTCTGTTCCGGGCTCTCTCGTCACCTTGCTCAGCTGGCATTGTTCCCTCCATAGCACGAGGAAGCTAATCAAATGCCTCCAGAAGCCGGCTGTCAATTGGAGGGGAGTAAGCTGGATGGCGTTGAGAGCTCACCGAAGAGTTGGATGAAGGGGAAGCCTAACCCCATTCTCGAGAGCCGCCACATGAATTGGAAGCACGCCTTTAGGGGGGTTGAAGAACTCATAACCCTTAGGAAGTACCGAGATAGAAACGCTGTCGGGAATGCCGTACTTCGACCTCAAATGATCAATCACGTTCGGATCAATAGTGGAATCAAGGACAAACCTGAAGTCATAGGGAGGAAGCCTTTCCAAAGGAGGGCCGGAAGCTGGGACTCGATGCTCCTTCGCGGCGTCGCCACTAACCTCTTTATCGGAGTCTTCATCGGCTATATCCAAAGGATGGTCAGAATGGTTAGAAAACCCGGTCCCAATGGACACATTCCTGTTCAACCGTCGACGTTGCGAATTGGGCAGAGAATCATCGCTCTCTAAGCTCCCCCTTGCCCGTTTTCCAGGGACAAGGCTAAAGACCTCTTCGCCGTCAACCAGGGAATCAACGGAATTGTGACTGGTTTTCGACACGATGAAGTCGGTGAGGATGAGGAATGAAGAAAAAGATAAGCTTGAGAGAAAGTCTATGAGAGAAAGTTTATCTTGGGAAAATTTGAAATTTGAGAGATATGAGGAAAACGTTAAGATAAACAAATATTTAAAGGCAAGAGGGCAGCATCACGAGCTGTCGAGATCTTTGGTTAAGATCACATAGAATCTCAGGGACTGCCGTAACGCAGCCGGATTAACTCGAAGATAAGTCAGTTAGCTCACGCCACTTCACTCGCGCAGTTAATGAGAAGATTTCCCCAAGTTTCTGGTAACAGTAAAGAGTCTCGGGGACTGTCGTAACACAGCCGGATTAATTCTGAAATAAGTCAATTAGTTCACGCCACGCCAAGTCACTTGCGCAGTTAATGAGAAGATTTCCCCAATATTCTGGTAACGGTAAAGAAGGAAAGATTTCCCAAATAAAATAAAAAATCTAACCCCAACCCCAAGCTCGACAACTGGTGTTCAAGTCAGTGGGGACTTCTGTTAATAGCCAAATTTGGCTAGGGACCAAAGGGAAATTTTCAACCCTCTAAACCTGGCTACATGCCCTAGGTCATCCATCAAGAGACCATGTTACCCGAAGCCGAGCTATGATACCGCCCCACAGGAATAAGGACGGGCTCTAAAAACACCTGGAGTAGATCCCGACTCTGTCAGATCGAGCCCGCATCACCGAACCTGAAACCAGGAAATCCCGCCGAAGTCGGGATTACCTCGCAATTTCTCCAGAAGCTCGCCTATACCTCGCTGACATAGTGGGGTGTCCGTAGGAGGCCGCACCTAGCTTCAAAAGGTAAAGGGAGGCTAGACCTAGCTTCTGGCTAGACGAAACTCCTTAATATCGAGGCTAGGACACTGACCGACCTCACTATCTGATGTACCTCACCATAATACATACCATATTCAACGACCCCTATGGGAGAACATGCTAGACCTGAAGACACATAGGATCACATCTTAAGAGGTTACATACATACAGAGCAAGTAACAGAGTCTAAGTAGGAAACAAATTGATCTCCACCAAGATATCCTCACTCATCAATTAAATCAAAGTCAATGACATTTAAATGTAAAATCATGTCCAATAAGAAGGGGAGGGATAGAGAAAATCTAGGGAAGAATCAATTAGTTTAACCTATGAAGACAATGTATAAAAGAAGGACTTTGGCCTTCTGAAAGGAGACTACTTTTTGACAGGCATACGACAAGTACCCGACTACACCCTAGAGAAAATTGAGAGCAATTTGAGAGAGATTCGTTTATCACACACTATCAATAAAGAAAGTATTTTTTTGATTCTTTTGGGTGGTTAATAGTATCATTGTTCCTTGTCATTTAATTAGGCACTGTTATACATACGTTCAACCTTGGCCACCACCTACGTGGTAGTGGTCTCGAGGGTGCTAAGTGAGATTTCTCATCCTGAGCAAAATTTCTTTTAACACCAATCCTAGATTCCGGGTGGCCAGCAGGGTCAATGATCGTGCCTAAATTGTTGTATATTTCGGCCCTCATTCCTATTCTTTTGTCTCGTTCTTGAGTGTATTTTCTATATATTTTATGTCTTTTATGTCTAATAGGCTCGTTGGTGCTAATTGCAGGCAATAGATGTAGTTTTGGTGTTAGAAGCTAGTTGCAGTGGTTCCGGTAGAAAGAGGCAAAAGGAAAGACAAAGGATCATAACCAGCTCTACAGTGCGGGTCAAGTGCTGGTCGCAACCGCACACCAACCGCACTCCTTCCCATAGCCGGGACCTGAATCATGAAGGAAAGATAAAGTGCGGGTTAAGTGCGGGTCATCCAACTGCACTTCACCGGCATTATTGCTCAAGACAGAGGAGCTGATTCATACCTAACAGATAAAGTGCGGGTAAAGTGCGGGTAATCCAACCGCACTCCACCCGCACTGTTGCTCAAGACAGAGTAGCTGATTCGTACCTGACAGATAAAGTGCGGGTAAAGTACGGGTAATCCAACCGCACTCCACCCGCACTGTTGCTCAAGACAGAGGAGCTGATTTGTACCTGACAGATAAAGTGCTGGTAAAGTACGGGTAATCCAACCGCACTCCACCCGTACTGTTGCTCAAGACAGAGGGGTGGATTTACACCTGACACCAGAGTGCGAGTACTGTGCGAGTAAAGTGCGGGTAATCCAACCGCACCCCACCCGCACTGTTGCTCAGATCAGAGAACTGAAGATGAAGAAAACCTTTACAGTGCGGGTACAATGCGGGTAATTCACCCGCACTCCACCCGCACTATGCGTGCGACAGTTTCTGGTTTCAAGCTTAAGTGACCTATTTTTCCATCCTCTATAAATAGAAAAGGATGGGAATTAACCAAAGTATCACCATATCTCCCAACACTTGTAGTCTAAGCTAGAAACACATCTCCCTCTCATCCAAACCATCTCTACTCAATCAAAGGCAACTAGGAGACTTGGATTCAAGCTTCAAGGAAGGATATTAATCTTCAAGGGTTCTCTCTACACTCTCTCTTAGTTTATTTGTTTGTAATAGAACATGAGTAGCTAAAATACCCCACTATAGGGTTGATGTTATTTTTTTGATGGATGTTTTGGGCTTTGTAAATGAACTCTATGTGTTATATTTATTCTATCTCTATATTTCATTCCATTGCTTATATTGATTTCCATTATTGACTTGCTTGGATACACCCTCTTTGCATGTTGATTTGGATTACTTGAGTAGGCAATTAGGTTGTCTAATGCTCCATTGAATGGAAGGATTTCCGGAAATCCGACTCTATAACCATGCCCTTAATCTAATCTTGAATTAGTGGCTTTCACTATACACTCTAGGTTAGCCACTTGTGAGAGAATTAGAAGCCTCCACTATACACCCTAGGTTGGCTACTTTAGTGATTTTACGAGAACTAACCTTCGAGTAGAATTCGATTGATAACCTCGAGCCTCATCCAATCCCAACCGGGTGGCCTTCACTATACATCCTAGGTCGACCACTTGTGAGGGAATTGGAAGCCATCACTATACACCCTAGGATGGCTACATTAATAATAGGTTGAGCCATAGCTAGATAGATGAGCATTCATGGAACAAGTCCCAATTGAGTAACTAGCCACTGTTGGTTGCTTAAGAGGGATTAATCGCTAGTAGGAGGTCTTCGCTATACATCCTAGGTTGGCCTCTTGCTAGAGGTATATACCAACACTATACACCCTAGGTTGGTTACATTTGTCAAAACGTACTTAATTGAGAGTTTGTTGCAATTGCCCCAATATTCACTTACGAGTACATCAACTCCGTAGTTACATCACCATTCATTCATCACTCCATTGTCATCCCATTTTTATTTGCTTTCATAGTTTAGTTTATATTGTATTTTTATTCACCATCACTTTACGTTTATGCATACTAGTTATATTAATCTTAATCTTATCACCGCTACCCCGATCTCAGTGGACGACACCCGTGCTTACCGCTTTACTTGTATTTCTACTTGTGAACGCATAGCATAGGTTTTATAAATTGTTTTGATGGACGGTTTTTTGACGGCAAAAACCTTCTTATCAGTCAATACCACTACCTGGATGGATCCGATATTAGGTAAGGCCAAGACCTCGATTACCTACCTATCTAGAGAGAGCACTAGTACCGCTAGCTAACAAAGGTACCTACCTCGCCCCTACTGAAGCTCCCGATATCCACTCAAGACCGGTATAATGGTTGATTGCACACCTAGCACCCCTCAAGTGCCTCGACATCGATCAAGGTACCCGGTACCCCGATGCCCCACTTGGTACTACCTCGACTTCCACTTGGTATCTAGTACCTCGATGTATATATTTGGAGCCCTTCCAAGGCAGGTACCTTGCCTGCCAAATAATACGAAGATGACCATGAAGATACAAGCACCACCCCATCAAGAGACAGAACAAGCTCCATACCGGTGAGACCCTACTGGTATACTAGTACTGCGTCCTACCAAAGAATCCAGAATCAGAGTTTCCCTCCAAGCTCCATGAAAAAGGAAAGTTGTTTCCATTGCCAATATAAAGCACCATTAATGAGACTTGATTAGAATTCGGATTCGACAGTAATTAACGAGATCAAATCCCGCGTCTTTTGCCCCATACAATGCCTTTCAATGCCTAAAAAAGGACACTCTATAATCCTCATTAAAGGGACCGGATTTCGTGGGGCTTCTTTGAAGAACTATATATACAGCATTGAAAGGTAGACAGAGGGAGGCAATTATTTTTTCCTAGGAGATTAAGATCGCCAAACAAAGAGAGAGTTGTTCTCCGGTGGAATTCCCTTGTGAAATCCTCTGAAGCCTACGAGAGTCCAGTAACGCTCATTGGGAGAAAATATCCACTTGTCGACATATACGATTTCTCCCTTGCTATCTTGTGTAAGAAAGTGAAAAACGATAGAAGAGAGTGTATTGTGTAACTTCGTTATAATATTCTTGAATAAAACAGTGATTATTTCGTATCTCTTCAATCTTTCCTATATTGCTTCTTATTTACATTACGAGGAAGGATCGAGGAACCGAAGGTATCTATCCCACTACTGGCTACCGGTGGTTGATGAGGGTGCTAACTGGAATTTCACTCCTAGAGTGATTTTTTCTGTTAACACTTTTTGGCGCCGTCTGTGGGGAAACACCGCACCCTCCAAAGAAAGCCAGCGTGCCTCGTTTTCTGGTCTTGTCATCAAAATGAAGCTTCGATCCTTTCAATATCATCCTGACCAATCAGGACATCAGTCAAACACTTCAATCCGAAAGGGTCAGAAGCCGAAGAAGGGCGGACAGGGTCTCAACCCGCCTCGAAGCCTTAGCTACCATGCGGATTACGCCCCAGGTACCTACTACCCCAGCATCTGGACCTTCCAATCTAGACCAACAAGTCACGGCCTTTATAAAGAGCATTCGCCTCCGAATGGTCACCGAAGGAAATACCAGTCAGCCTGCAGTACCAGATCCCAAGGGAGATACCAGTCGGCAAGGTACCAGGGTACCTCCTTTCGACAGGTTGGGACCACCACCTCCTGTACCGGTCTATGATAGACTCAGGCCCATGCTCCCGGTTCTAGGATATCCTACAGGTTACCAAGTCCGGCGTGAAAGATCCGCCATCGACCTCCCGCCCATAGAGCACAACCACCTGGGCCTTATTCTAGACAGCCTCACCAGGAAACGACCAGGATACACCCTCATTCAGAGGTGGGGGGTAGCAACAAAGGCGCCGAAGAAGACCCTCCCCAAGGAGAGAATCAGGATGAAGTTTCTACGACATCGGAGGGGCTTGACGACAGAGATTCTGAGGTGGAATCTAGGAATGATGGCGGTAAACGTCTCCAGGACTAGGTCGCCAGAATGGTAAAAGAAATCCAAGAGTCGAAGAAGGGCAAGCACCGAGAAAACCAGAAAGACGTCTTGGGAGAGATGAATGCTCCCTTCTCTAGAAGGATCAAGGAGGCAGAATTACCTCCCAAATTCAAGATGCCAACCGATAAATTTTCTGGAACCGAGGATCCCCTGAGCCATCTAGAGAGTTTTGTTCACCAGATGGAGGTCCAGAATGCTACCCGGGTAGCCATGTGCAGAATGTTCCCAACCACACAGATGGACTATGCCAAGACATGGTTCAGGAAGCTACCAGCGGGAAGCGTTGATTCGTTCACAAAATTAACAACTGATTTCTGTGCCCAGTTTCAAGGCATAAAACCTAACCCCAAAGATCCTATTCACCTTCAATACATGATCCAGGAACTGGGGGAATCGCTCAGAGCCTACCTAGAGAGATTCCATAAAGAAGTGATCCAGATGGGAGTCTTCACGGAAAAGGAAACCTTGGCCAATTTTAGAAGGAATCTTTAGACAGGTAGATTGTTCAGATCTGTTAACTGATTTTTCTGGCAAGGGACCAAAAGAGAATTTTCCAACAAGAATCTATCTAGGAAAGATCATCCAGATATTCAAGATAACCAGTGAGATTGATACCACTACCTAAACGGAGCCGATACTTGATAAGGTTAGGACCTCGACTACCTATCTATCTAGACAGGATATCATTCCCGAAAGTATGTATCTTGCCCTACTGAAGCTCCTGATACCAGCTCAAGATTAGCACGAGGATAGCTCACACACCTAGCACCCCACAAGCATCTCGGCGTCGATCAAGGTATCAGGTACCTCCATACCTACCTAGGTGCTACCTCGATATCCACCTTGGTGTCACCTCAACTCCTACCTGATACTCAATAATGATCATCCGGAGCTCCTCTAAGGCAAGTACCTTACCTCCCAGTCAATACGATAGGGAACATGAAGACACGAGCACCATTCCAGCAGGAAGTAGAACAAGTCCACCAAAATGGGGGGTCAACGCTACCCTCCATCAAAACTCACGATCAGAAACTCCCTCCAAGCTCCACGAAGAAGGAAAGTTGACTCCATCGCCATCAAGCTCCACGAAGAAGGAAAGTTGATTCCATCGCAAAAATAAAGCGCCATCAATGACCCTATGATCGATTGAATCATAATTCAAATTCGCCATTGATTAATGGGATCTAATTCCGTGCCTTCAGCTCCACGCAAATTCCTTTCAATGCTTAAAATAGGACTCTCTATAATCTTCATTAAAAATGACCGGATTTTGAGGAGATTAGGGGAGTACTATATATACGACATTGAATGGTAAAGAAAGGGGACTTTTTCGAAGATTTCTTGATCACCAGAACAAAAGAGAGGTCCCGAGAGGTTCTCAAGATCCAGTGAGAGTCCATTGACAATCACTGGAGGAAAATCCACTTATCGGCATGGACGTTTTCTCCATCTCCATCCTGTGTAAAAGAGTGAAAGAGAGTGAGAGATATGTACGTATTCACATTGTAAAACCATGGTAGTTGTTGATTAAATAAAACAGTGTTTGTTTTTACATCTCACGGTCCTTTTGTGTCCTTTATCCACTCTTTGGTCAGTCGACCTCGATCACACTAAAAGAGGGACCCCGGTACTGAAGGTACCTACCCTGCTGCTGCTAACGGTAGTGGGTGAGGGTGTTAACTGAGATTTTCACCCCGAGTGAATTTTTCTGTTAACACTTTTTGGCAAAGTCTGTGGGAAACACCACACCTTCAAAAGAAAGCTTGTGTGTCTCATTTTCTTGCTAGATTATCAGAATAAAGCTCCGATCCTCTCAGGATCATCCTGACCCGTCAAGACATCATTCGAACGCTTCAACCCGAAATGGTTAGAAGCCGAAGAAGGGGGGAAAGGGTCGCAAACCTGCCTCAAAGCTGTCAGCTGCCTCGCGGGCTACCCCTTAGGTACCTATTACCCCAGCAGCTGGACCTGCCAACCTACACCAACAGGTCTCGGCCTTTATAGAAAACATTCCCCTCCGAATGGCCACCGAAGGCAGCACCAATCAGCCTACGATACCAGATCCTAGGGGAGAGGCCAATCGGCAAGGTACCAGGATACCTACCTTTGACAGGTTGGGACCGCCACCTCCTATACCAATCCATGATAGACTCAGGCCCATGCCCCCGATACCATCGGTCCATGATAGACTTGGGCCAACACCCGTGGTTCCAGGAAATCTTACAGGTCATCAACCCCGTCGCGCTAGATCCGCCATTGATCTCCCGACTAGGGAGCGTTACCATCTGGTCCAACAAGAAGCTTCCTTTAGATAGCCTCGACAGGAAGCGACTAGGAGGCACCCTCGTTCTGTGGCAGGGGGCAGCAACAGGGATATCGAAGAAGACCCTCCCAGTGGAGAGAAGCAGGATGAAACCTCTGCGACATCGGGGGGATCTGACAATCGAGATTCTGAGGTGGAATCAGGAAATAATGGCAATAAACATATCTGGGACCAGGTCGCCAGAATGGCAAGAGAGATCCAGGAGCTGAAGAGGGTAAACACCAGGAGAACCAGAAAGATCCTTTGGGAGAGATGAATGCTCCTTTCTCGAGGAGGATCAAGGAGGCAGAACTACCTCCCAAATTCAAGATGCCAACCGATAAATTTTCTGGAACCGAGGATCCCCTGAGCCATCTAGAGAGTTTTGTTCACCAGATGGAGGTCCAGAATGCTACCCGGGTAGCCATGTGCAGAATGTTCCCTACCACGCTGACCAACTGTGCCAAGACATGGTTCAGGAAACTACCGGCGGGGAGCGTTGATTCATTCACCAGGTTGACTACTGACTTCTGTGCCCAATTTCAGGGCATCAAACCTCACCCCAAGGATCCCATTCATCTCCAGTATATGGTCCATGAGTGGTGTGAAATGCTCAGAGCCTACGTAGAGAGGTTCCACAAGGAAGTGATCCAGATGGAGGTCTTTACGAAAAATGAGACTTTGGCCAATTTCAGAAGGAACATATGGGCAGGTAGGCTATTCAGATCCTTTGCCAAACATCCCCCGGAAACCTACCAGGAGGCCTACAACAGAGCTCTAGAGCAGGTCGAGATAGACGAACAACTCCGAGTCAAAATGGAGCATGATGATATGAGGATTGCCAAGCGCCAGAAGAAGGAGGCGCTCAAGCCGGTACCAGTTCAGAAAGGTCAGAATAGACCTCCCAACAAGTCTGTATATCGGTTACCGCACTACCAGCCCCCGTGAAACCTGTACCCACTCAAGCGGACTTCACCCAGAGCTACACCCCCACCTAAGGAAGTAGCCCAGGTCGATAGAGATGAAATAGGATACTCGCATTACACCCCCTTGAACGCATCTCATGAAACTATCTACCTCGCCATCCGTGACAAGGGACTGATCAGAAAGCCAGGCCCAATGAAGGTACCAGCTGATCAGTGGAACCGCTACAAGTATTGCGACTTCTATCAGGATACAAGTCATAATACCTCGGAGTGTTATAGTCTGCACAACCAGATCGATGCCTTGGTTAGGGGAGGTTGCTTGGAGGAATTCCTCCAATAGGTACGCGACAATATACGTACTTGAAAGGAGGTCCAGGTCGATATCAAGGCATATGAGGAAGGAAGGAAAGCAAAAGGGAACTATCTGATGGAGCAGATCCACGTTGTCAATACCATCAGGAGAGGTCCCACCCTGGCTGAAATCTCCAACAATGCCAGGAAAGCTCCTAGAGTGGCAGCAAGCCAGAAGGTTTTCAAAGTTACTAGGGGACCACCTCAGTTCTCTCCTACTGCACAGACTATCTTCATAGAAAAAAGGACATGTACAACACCGTACAGCCCCACGATTACCTTATGGTCATCATTCTGCAGATAGCCAACAACTTGGTCTATCGTGTCTTGATTGACACAAGCACTAGCGTTGATATCCTCTTCAAAAGTGCTTTAGAGCAATTCAACCTGAAAAGACCTTGCTACAATAGCTGTACTACCCCATTATACTGGTTCACATGAGACTCACTGATTCCCACCGGGTCTATGATCCTACCGATAATAGTAGGGACAGTGCCATTACAACAGAACCTGATGATGGATTTCGTTGTAGTTGACACTCCGTCTGCCTACAACGCCATACTGGGAAAACCCTACCTGTCTGCTCTCAAAGGATTCCTGTTGATATATCATAATGTCCTGAAATTTCCAGTAGGTAGGTGGACGAAGTGAGAGGAGATCAACAGGTTGCACACAAGTGTTATGCAGTATCTACCAATCCAGCGCCGCTGGCTAAGCAATGCGTGCAGGTAACCATCAACCAAGGTCGCCAGCTCCCAAAGGAAGATGTCGAAGGTGAAACAGATTCGATTGAAATGGGATCTACGCCAGAGCTCCCCGACATAGAAATCTGGGAAGAAGAAAGAAAAGGATGGGCCAGTAGCCATCCTACAGAAGAGTTAAAAGAGGTACCTATTAGGGAGGCCGATCCTTCCAAGGTTGTCAAGATAGGTTCTGCTTTGGAGACAAAGGTAAAAGAGGCTCTGATAATGCTCCTGCGAGAATATAACGACATCTATGCATGGAGTCATGAGGAGATGCCGGGAATACCCGCTGCCTTAGCAGCACATAGGTTAGTAGTGGATCCCACCTTCAAGCCAGTCAAGCAGAAGAGAAGGCATTTCAACCAAGCAAAAAATGTTGCGGTGCAAGAGGAGGTACACAAACTACTAAAGGCAGAGTTCATTATGGAGTCTCGGTACCCCTAATGGATTGCCAACGTAGTCATGGTAACCAAAGCAAATGGGAAGTGGCGCATGTGTGTCAACTACACAGATCTCAACCACGCCTGCCCGAAGGATAGCTTCCCGCTACCGAAGATCGACTAACTGGTAGATTCAACCGCGGGCAACAAGCTCCTAAGCTTTATGGATGCCTTCTCAGGATACAACCAGATCCTGATGCACCCAGCTGACCAGGATAAGACCAATTTCATAACCGGGCAAGGCTTGTACTGCTACAGAGTTATCCCTTTCGGGCTCAAGAACGCTGGAGCTATCTACCAACGCCTGGTCAACCGCTTATATAGGGGACTAATAGGAAAGTCGATGGAGGTATATATCGATGATATGATCATGAAGTCTCAGATAGCTGAACATCACCAAGACCACCTCTGCCAGACTTTCCAGATAGTCAGGGAAAATAAGATGCGTCTGAATCCGGCTAAATGCGCCTTCGGGGCTACAGCCAGGAAATTTCTCAGATTTTTGGTCCATGAAAGAGGAATTGAAACTAATCCCAAAAAGATCAAAGCTACCTGGATCTTGAATCTCCCACCTCACTCAAATAAGTGCAGGGTTTGACCGGGCGAATCGCATCCCTGAACCGTTTCATATCGCGGTCCACTAACAAGTGCATCCCGTTCTTCGAGGCAATTAAATAGGGGAAGAACATGAAATGGGACCAAGGCAGCGAGCAAGCTTTGCAGTCATTAAAAGAGTACCTCTCTAGCCCACCCATGCTAGCTAGCCCGGTACCAGGAGAAGAACTACAGTTATACCTGGTAGTGTCTGAAACCGCCGCTAGTGGAGCTTTAGTGAAAGAATGTGGAGATGGGGCCCATCGCCCTATCTACTATATGAGCCGCGCCCTAACCAAATCAGAAAGGAACTACGCTCTCCTGGAGAAGCTCACCTTTGCACTGGTAGTAGCAGCTAGGAAGCTCCGCCCTTATTTCCTGGCTCACACCATTGTGGTAGTCATTGATCAACCTTTACGACAGTTTCTTCAAAGGCCAGATTTATCAGGAAGACTCGTGCTGTGGGCCCTTGAGCTTACCCAGTTCGACATCAAATACAAAGCCAGGACTACCATCAAGGCCCAGGCTTTGGCAGATTTCGTGGTAGAATTCTGTGCGATCCCCGATCAGGTTGCTCCCCCGAGCCCGATTCGAGCTCTTTCGAAGGAACAAGAGCCTGCAGATTGGCCTACCGATCAAAACATCTGGATCTTGTATACTGATGGAGCATCAAATCAAGCAGGAAGTAGAGGTGGGGTCATTCTAACAGACCCAGAGAAAGTCGAGTGCTGCCATTGTTTCTGTAAGTTCCTCATATTTTGATTGGCTTATTTCGTTGACAAACCACATTGGGGATTATTCTTTGTAAGGGTAATTTAGGCCTCTTGAGTGTGATCAAGCTTCAAGGACATCATCTCTCTCAAAGAGCACTTCAAAGGTATCTCACTAGTTCAAATTTCTTTGAAGAGATCTAGTTGCACACACTCACTTGCATGCATTATGTTTCTATCTTCACGTAATTGAATGATGTATTGTATGCCTTATTTCACACTCCACACTTGCACATTTTACACATCACTTAGTGTGTTGAGTTTGCCTAGAAAAGAGAATTTCTTCTCTTAGCGCGGCCTAGACCGCTTGGCAAGACATGCTTGCACCGCGGCATACAGAGCGGTATACCTCGGCAGGGTCATGCTCCCTGTACCGCTTCCTGTACACTTGCACGAAAAGCGACCCAAGTCGCGGTGTTGTCCAGTAAGCCTCTGTTGCCCATACCACGGCCTGTGCACCTGCATGCACAGCGCCCTGCACCGTGTTGTTGTCCAGACGGTGCACTGCTGTGTGTACCGCGGTCTGGACACTTGCCTGCGACGCGGTCCATCTAGCGGTATTGACGGGATTTTGTGACCTAAGTTCAAAACGACGCTGTTTCAACTAGGGCTCCCATATATATGATCTATCTTCTTCCTTACTCGTGTCTATGAGTTCAAGAAGCCATTTTTTAATAGGCCAAGCTTCCCTTAGAGAGAGAAACTCCCAAGAACTCATCTTTACTCAACCAAACACAAATCCATGTGCATCTAACCTCTTCAAGCATTATCTCATCATGGATTCTTCTTGCTTTCATTGACTAGGTAACTTGAACATGCCCTAAATCTCTTTGTATTTATTTATGTTCTTGTTTGCCTAGGGTTAGCTCTTTTATGTGATTTTATTGCATATCTTTATGTTTATTGGCATTTATAACATGATTGAGTTGTTGTGTGTTGGTTGAGAGACTTGTTCATTAATAGCTAGCATTTAGGACGATTTTACCCTTCTAGCTAAATCTTTATGCATTTGCATTTAGATATTGATATCTAGGATTTACACTTATTGACATCTTTAAATCCTTAGATAAGCATTTATTGTTGCCTAGCATTAATTGCATACTTGAATATCTTTTACATATTCACTTAGGTTGTTTAACCTCTTCATTGATTGTTAAGCTTTGTGACTAAGTGAGTTAGTGCACAAGCTTGTGGTCAAGAATCTCTATTAAAGGCCCGTTGGGTAGAGTGAAAGGGTTAGTGACCAAGTAGGTGTGACTTGAGGTCAACCTAGGTTGTAAACTTTCATTCAAATAGTGGATTTGAGGACCGTTTGTGGCTAGAAGGATAGCCCGTGAGTTTTGCCCAGTTGGAGGGTTTCTCACGTAAATCAATCCTTGTGTTTTTATTGTTTTCCGCATATTTATATTGAATTGATTAATTGTTAATATGGAGTAGGATTATTAAAATTGATTAAGTCGAAAAATTGGTAATAAATCAACTAAAACCTATTCACCCCCCCCCCCCCCCCCTCTAGGTTGTATTAGACACACTTTGTGTATTTTCAATTGGTATCAGAGCGGGTTCCTAGATACACTTAGGTGATCCTTGCTCGTTGTGTGTCTTGTATTTTGTTTGTGTTTGTTGCATCATAAACATTCATCTCATTCATACACAAACACTATGAGTGGAAACGGGAGTGGTAATGAGGGAGCCTCTAGCACAAGACCCCCTTTGCTCACCGGAATAAACTATGCCTCTTGGAAAGGCAAGATGGAGTCTTACATTTGCCAAATAAATGATCGAGCATGGATGGCAATTGAAGATGGCTACGCTCTTCCGGAAAAGACTCTTGAAGACGAAAGTGTAGTTCCCAAGCCCAAGTCGGAATGGTCAACTCAAGAGTTTGAAGCATCCAAGTGGAACAACAAGGCTATGCATGCTATTCTTTGTGCAATGGATGACAATCAGTACAAATTGATCCAAACAACAAGAATTGCAAAAGAGGCATGGGAGATTCTAGAGACGGCCCATGAGGGAACTGAGGTGGTCAAGGACTCCAAGCTTCAAGTCCTCCAAACACAATTCGAGCAAATTAGGATGGAGGAGGATGAGTGCTTCAACGACTTTCAAGTGAAGTTGATGGACATAGTCAATCAGAGCCATCAACTTGGTGATCCCTATTCGGATAGGAGGATCAAGCAAAAAATTATGAGGTCGCTTCCAGCAAGATTTGAGTCAAAAGTGACCGCTCTTGAGGAGAATAGTGACTACAAGAATATGAAGCCAAGTGAAGTTATTGGAAGGCTTCTAGCATATGAGTCTAGATGGACTCCCACACCTACACCTCAAAAGAAGCAAAAGAGTATTGCTCTGAAGACTTCTAAGGTTGAGAAGGAGGAAGAAGACTCAGATGAAGAAATGGCCCTCATGGTGAAAAGATTCAAGAAGTTCATCAATTTTGAGAAGAGGGGATTTGGATCCAAAGGAAAAGAAATAAAGAAGAAGACTCCTTTTAAGAAGTTTGAGTCAAGTGAAGACAAGCCCACAAGAAAAGGGATCCAATGCTTTGAATGTGGAGGTTTCGGACACATCTCCACGGATTGTGGAAATTTGAAAAATAAGAAGAAAGGAAAGGCCATGGCCGCCACGTGGAGCGATGGTGATGACTTGGAAGAAGAAGGAGAATCCTCAGATGATGAGGATCATGTGGCAAACTTTATTGCCTTCGCATCTTCTCTCAAGAGTAAGGAAGCAATAGATGATGAAGAGGTAGAGAAACAAAGTGAAGATGACTCTAGCTATGGTGACTCTTCATCCCATTCAACAAATATGGATGTAGGAGGAATGGATCTTGAAGGCTTCATTGAGCATTTTCAAAGCTCAAGATTTAAAATGAAGAAAGAGATTCAAAGGCTAAAAGGAGAGAATCTCAAGCTATCCGCCGAAGCTACTCACTTAAATAAAGAAGTGAAGATAGCCAAAAGGAATGAGGAATTGATGGAAAAGAAGCTTGAAGAAGCTAGAGAGATCATTGCTAAGATGACTTCAAGCACGAATAAACTTGACCACATGTTGGGAGTTGGCAAGAGGCCAAGTGATAAGAAAGGTCTTGGCTATGAAGATGACAAGGAGACCTCATCCTCAAGCAAGATTATGTTTGTTAAGAGTTTGGATAACAAAGAGCCTCCACCCCCACAATATCCTAGGAAAAAGATCGAACTAGGAGAGTGCTCTAAAGATCCTCAAGTCAAGGTAGCACAAGGGAAACAAGCTCAAGCTCAATCAACAAGGGCGCATCAAGCAAGTTTCCCTCAACCGAAATACCATCAAGCCAAAAAGCAATTCATGCAAGGTCAACCAAGGAAGCAATTCATTCCAACTCAACAACAAAGAAGAAGAGAACCAATCCAACACCAAAGACAAGCTCAAATGCGTGGGAAAGCCCCTTTGTACTCACAAGGGCATGGTATGTCTTCCTATTTTATTCCCACTTGTCACTTTTGTGGTGTAAATGGTCACATTAGACCTAATTGCTTCAAGTACATTGAAATGTGTAGAATCAAAAGCATGATTGAAAGAAATAGAGCTAGAGCTAAAATGCATGTTCCTAGGAAATCTAGAGCAAATTTGCATGATCCTAGGAAATCTAGAGCCAATGTGACTAATACCACTAGGAATGAGAACATTACACCTAGGTGGATTAGAAGGGATAACTATTCTTGCTATGTGGCTCAAATTGCCTTGAAGGCAAATGCCTCTAACACTTGGTATTTGGATAGTGGGTGTTCTAGGCATATGACGGGGAACAAGAGATTCTTTAAATCCCTTGTCTTGGAGGATGGAGGATTTGTCACCTTTGGTGATGGATCTAAAAAGAAAGTCATAGGGAAAGGAACCATTTCCATTCCCGATTTACCCTCCTTGTCCAATGCTTTACTTGTTGATGGCTTGCAAGCAAATCTTATCAGCATTTCTCATCTTAATGATGATGGACTCTCTGTATTGTTTAACAAAAATGATTGCTCTATTTTAATGCCAAATGGAAAAACTTTGCTAAAAGGAAAGAGATCTAGTGACAATTGCTATTGTCTTGAAGCTAGTGCTATCTCTTGCAATATGTCCAAATGTGAGGAAATCGAGTTATGGCATCAAAGACTTGGCCACATGAACTATCGAGATTTGAGAATCTTAGATAAGTTCAAGGTTGTGCGTGGCCTCCCTAATCTTGGGAAGAAAGTCGATGGCGTTTGTGGACCTTGTCAATAAGGGAAACAAACCAAAAGTATGCACAAGAAAGGCAAGTATCTCGCCACCAAAGAGCCATTAGAGCTTCTACATATGGACCTTATGGGTCCCATGCAAACCGAGAGTCTCGGCGGCAAGAGATACATTTTTGTTTGTGTTGATGATTTCTCAAGATTTACATGGACATATTTTCTTAGAGAAAAATCTGAAACTTTTGAAAAATTTAAAATGCTTTGCACTAAAATTCAAAATGAAAAGAACTCACACATTAAAAGCATTAAAAGAATCAGGAGTGACCATGGGAGGGAATTTGAAAATGCTTGTTTTGAAAGCTATTGCAATAGCTTAGGCATTTCCCATGAGTTTTCGGCTCCTAAAACTCCTCAACAAAATGGGGTTGTTGAGAGGAAGAATAGGGTCCTTCAAGAGATGGGCCGTGTGATGTTGCTTAGCAACAATGTCCCTAGGAACCTTTGGGCCGAGGCCATCAATACGGCTTGCTACATAGGAAATAGAGTCTTCCTAAGGCCCGGTACTAGGCAAACCTCCTATGAATTATGGAAGGGTAGAAAGCCAAATATTATCTACTTCCACTCATTTGGGAGCAAATGCTACATTCTAAATGACCGAGATCAACTTGGCAAGTTTGATGCCAAGAGTGATGAGGGGATTTTTATTGGCTATGCCCTTAATAGTAAGGCCTATAGAGTTTTCAATTTAAAAACTCGGAGTGTCATGGAATCATCTAATGTCGTCATAGATGATTGTAGGCCTAAGACTAGAGACCATGATGAGGAGGTCATTGTGCTTGCTGATCCTGTCTTGGAGAAGAATGTTGAGACTTCAATTGATGTGAAGTCAAGTCTTGATGAAGAGGTCATCCAACCTCTTGATAGAGATCCATCTTTGGACTCTAAAGAACCCGCTCCATGGGTTAGACATCTCTACAATAAGAATGACATTCTTGGAGATATGAATGAGGGTGTTAGGACTAGGCGTCAAATAGCTAATCAAATTAGCTATACTTGTTACACCTCTCAAATTGAACCCAAAAAGGTTGATGAAGCCTTGAATGATGAGTTTTGGGTTCTTGCCATGCAAGAAGAGCTAAACCAATTTGAAAGAAATGAGGTTTGGACTCTTGTTCCTAGACCCAAGGATACTAATGTCATAGGCACCAAATGGGTTTATAGGAATAAGTCGGATGAGAATGGCAACATTGTGCGCAACAAGGCTAGACTTGTAGCACAAGGATACTCTCAAATTGAGGGTATTGACTTTGAGGAGACTTTTGCTCCGGTTGCCCGTCTTGAGTCCATAAGGCTTCTTTTGTCCATATCATGTGTGCACAAGTTCAAATTGCATCAAATGGATGTTAAGAGTGCCTTCCTAAATGGTCTCTTGCATGAGGAAGTGTTTGTTGAGCAACCCAAGGGGTTTGTGGATCCACACCACCCCAATCATGTCTATAGCCTCAAGAAGGCTTTATATGGGTTGAAACAAGCACCTAGGGCTTGGTATGAGCGCCTCACTCAATTTCTTGTTGACAATGACTACACTAGGGGTAGTGTTGACAAAACCTTATTCATCAAGAGGAACAAAGATGAGCTTTTCATAGCTCAAATTTATGTTGATGATATTGTTTTTGGCTCCACCAACAAATCCAAAGTCCAAAAATTTGTTGATGTCATGTCTCATGAGTTTGAGATGAGTCTTGTTGGGGAGCTCAATTACTTCCTAGGTTTGCAAATCAAGCAATTGCATGATGGGATTTTCATATCCCAAGCTAAGTATGCTAAGAACCTAGTGAAGAAGTTTGGCCTTGAGAATGCCAAACACTGTGACACACCCATGAGTACCACCTTGAAACTAAGCAAGGATGCTAGTGGCAAGAGTGTGGAACAAAGTCTTTATCGTGGTATGATTGGTAGCTTGCTTTACTTGACCGTAAGTAACCCGATATAGCCTTTAGTGTGGGTGTATGTGCTAGGTACCAAGCGGATCCCAAGGAATCCCATCTCTCTTCCGTGAAGAGAATCATTCGATATGTGAATGGGACATCCAAATATGGGATATGGTACTCTTTTGACACTAATGCTATCTTAGTTGGCTTTAGTGATGCAGATTGGGCAGGAAATTATGATGATAGGAAGAGTACATCGGGCGGTTGCTTCTTCCTAGGCAACAACTTGGTCTCATGGTTTTGCAAGAAGCAAAACTCCATCTCTCTATCCACAGCTGAAGCGGAATACATAGCCGCCGGGAGTGCCTGCACACAACTCCTTTGGATGAAACAAATGCTTGTGGATTACGGCTTTGATCAAGGTATTCTTACCCTTTATTGTGATAACATGAGTGCAATTAACATTTCAAAGAATCCGGTTCAGCACTCTAGGACAAAGCATATAGACATCAGGCATCATTTTATAAGGGAACTAGTTGAAAACAAATGCATTGCACTTGAGCATGTGGGCACTAATGATCAACTAGCAGATTTATTTACAAAGCCCTTAGACTCAACTAGGTTCAAGTCACTTAGTAGGTCTATTGGGATTTGTCATATGCCTTGATGTGTTTTGGTGATTGACCTTAATGGGGAACTCAAGCAAAGAGAGCAACCTTGCAGGTTGGAATAAGCAAAAACTTGATCAACTTTATGCTTCTTTATTAATTGCTTGAGTATTCTTGGTTGTGCTTATATATATTCTTATATGGCTTTTTATTTAATAAGTGTGCCTTGCTTGATTTGTAATCCATGTCACCTCTATGTTCAAAAATGCATTTTTGGACTAGGAGATTTTGATTGGGAAAGTACACTTGAATGACCCATAATTTAACTCCATGACATGAGAACCTTTAATGACATGCTTAAAATAATATGCATGATATGCTTTTGATTGCTCTAGTGCAAAATCCGTGTGAAAGCAAATGAGAAGACTAAACCTAATAAGGATCTAGTATCCTTGCAATAAATACGGATGTCTCATCCAAATTTAGTCTTCTCTCTCTCTTTATCAGTTGAACAAGACTACTATCATACGGGTATCCCACCCGGAAAAATCAAAAAGGGTGCAAAAGTCACTCATGTCTTGTTTTGCTCATAAAGTTTGATATAGTTGCTCTTTAAATTGAAATTCTTTTTGAAAAACTATATCTTGTTTGCTTGTAACAAAAGGGTATAAATTGGTTTGAATTCTTTTGGAAACCTTTTTGATGTTTGCTTTGCCAAATACCATTTGCTTGAACCATGATGTTTCATGTCTTACATCCAAAGCAACTAAGTCACACATTTTCTTCTAAACAATAAAACCCTCAATGATTCTCTCTCAATTAATTGAGTTGCATACCGTTGTTGTATATGATTATGCATTTATCTTGCAAATAGCTCTCTTTGCTAAAGTGACCCGGTTGGGGAATACTCCTTTGCCTATCTCATGACAAAAAGGGGGAGTAATGTGGTTTTATTTAAGGGGATTGCATATTTGGAGAGATTGTCCCGTTGAGGGGGAGTAACCTATATAGGGGGAGCATTTGCATGTTGCATGTTGTAGTTTTCTTTTATTATGCAAATTGCTCTTATTTATTTATCTCTCTTGATCACCTCACATACACTTGTCTTGGAAAGTGTAGTCTCATTGTTTTGTAGGGGTGGCTATTCTACAAGAGCTTGAAGTTTTGAAGACCTAGTATCTAGGTATCTTTTTGTAATGTAGAATATCTATTTGTTGACCTTTAGTTTTTATTTTTTGTGAAGATGATTTGTGAGTGGTGGTTTTGTCACGAAATAGCCAAAGAGGGAGATTGTAAGTTCCTCATATTTTGATTGGCTTATTTCGTTGACAAACCACATTGGGGATTATTCTTTGTAAGGGTAATTTAGGCCTCTTGAGTGTGATCAAGCTTCAAGGACATCATCTCTCTCAAAGAGCACTTCAAAGGTATCTCACTAGTTTAACTTTCTTTGAAGAGATCTAGTTGCACACACTCACTTGCATGCATTATGTTTCTATCTTCATGTAATTGAATGATGTATTGTATGCCTCTTTTCACACTCCACACTTGCACATTTTGCACATCACTTAGTGTGTTGAGTTTGCCTAGAAAAGAGAATTTCTTCTCTTAGGGCGACCTAGACCGCTTGGCAAGACATGCTTGCACCGCGGCATACAGAGCGGTAAACCTCAGCAGGGTCATGCTCCCTGTACCGCTTCCTGTACACTTGCACGAAAAGCGACCCAAGTCGCGGTGTTGTCCAGTAAGCCTCTGTTGCCCATACCGCGGCCTGTGCACCTGCATGCACAGCGCCCTGCACCGCGTTGTTATCCAGACGGTGCACTGCTGTGTGTACCGCGGTCTGGACACTTGCCTGCGATGCGGTCCATCTAGCGGTATTGACGGGATTTTGTGCCCTAAGTTCAAAACGACGCTGTTTCAACTAGGGCTCCCATATATATGATCTATCTTCTTCCTTGCTCGTGTCTATGAGTTCAAGAAGCCATTTTTTAATAGGCCAAGCTTCCCTTAGAGAGAGAAACTCCCAAGAACTCATCTTTACTCAACCAAACACAAATCCATGTGCATCTAACCTCTTCAAGCATTATCTCATCATGGATTCTTCTTGCTTTCATTGACTAGGTAACTTGAACATGCCCTAAATCTCTTTGTATTTATTTATGTTCTTGTTTGCCTAGGGTTAGCTCTTTTATGTGATTTTATTGCATATCTTTATGTTTATTGGCATTTATAACATGATTGAGTTGTTGTGTGTTGGTTGAGAGACTTGTTCATTAATAGCTAGCATTTAGGACGATTTTACCCTTCTAGCTAAATCTTTATGCATTTGCATTTAGATATTGATATCTAGGATTTACACTTATTGACATCTTTAAATCCTTAGATAAGCATTTATTGTTGCCTAGCATTAATTGCATACTTGAATATCTTTTACATATTCACTTAGGTTGTTTAACCTCTTCATTGATTGTTAAGCTTTGTGACTAAGTGAGTTAGTGCACAAGCTTGTGGTCAAGAATCTCTATTAAAGGCCCGTTGGGTAGAAGTGAAAGGGTTAGTGACCAAGTAGGTGTGACTTGAGGTCAACCTAGGTTGTAAACTTTCATTCAAATAGTGGATTTGAGGACCGTTTGTGGCTAGAAGGATAGCCCGTGAGTTTTGCCCAGTTGGAGGGTTTCTCACGTAAATCAATCCTTGTGTTTTTATTGTTTTCCGCATATTTATATTGAGTTGATTAATTGTTAATATGTAGTAGGATTATTAAAATTGATTAAGTCAAAAAGTTGGTAATAAATCAACTAAAACCTATTCACCCCCCCCCCCCCCTCTAGGTTGTATTAGACACACTTTGTGTATTTTCAGTTTCAGATTCGGGTTTAACACCACCAATAACGAGGCTGAATATGAGGCCTTGTTAGTAGGGATGAGAGCGGCAATAGAGCTGGAAGCAGATTACCTCCTTGCCAAATACGATTCACAGCTGGTAGTCAACCAAATAACTGGTTTATACCAGGCCAAGGGGGATAACATGATAGCCTATCTCGAAAAAATGTAAGAGTTGTTGCCTCGCTTCAAGGGTTTCAGGATCGAATAGATACCTAGGCAGTAGAATCATCGAGCTGACGTCCTAGCCAAGATAGCTGCCAATGGAGGACAAGCACTGCTGAAAGGAGTTCCGCTCCAGGTAATCACTGTATCAAGCATTTCTGAAGGCAAGGAAGTAAACCCTGTGGAACAATTTCCATGCTGGATGGATCCTATCGTGGTATACCTTCAATCAGAAAAGCTCCCAGAAAACCACGATCAAGCTCTCAAGATCAAAAGAACCTCGGTTCGATACTACTTGATAGAGGGGCACTTTTACTGCAGAGGTAGATCACTCCCCCTGCTCAGATGCCTACATCCTGAGGATGCGAGTTGGGCGTTGAGGGAAATGCATTCCGGAGACTGTGGAAATCATATCGGAGGAGAAGCATTGGCTTACTAGGTGCTACGCATGGGATATTTCTGGCCGACTCTGCACCATGACGCAAAGCAGTTCGTACAGTCTTGTGAACCGTGTCAGAAAACGGCCAACCTGCATCACCTACCTCCAGAACGGTTATCAACCATCAGCTCACCGTATCCGTTTGCATTCTGGGGAGTGGACCTAATTGGACCCCTCCCAATCGCGCCAGGTTAGCAAAAGCATGCAATCGTGGCTATTGATTACTTCACCAGGTGTGTGGAAGCAGAAACCCTCTCCAGAATTACTGAAGCAAACACAACAGAGTTCATCAAGAAAAATATGGTTTGTTGATTCAGGGACTCCGATGGTCATCATCACGGATCTGGGTAAGCAGTTCGACAACGCCAGATTTCAGGGAATTATGTGGAAGTTTAGGGATTGAACTCCGCTTCGCGTCTGTGGTGCACCCCTAGACTAATGACCTAGTGGAGGGCACAAACAAAATAATCAGGAGGCTCCTCAAGAAAAAACTTCAGCAGAAGAAAGGAAGATGGGCTGATGAACTCCCGGACGTACTATGGGCATATCGTACCACCAAGAGGACCGCTACGGGAGAAACCCCCTACTCGCTCGTTAGGATTATGCTCATTGGCAAGAGTATAATATTGTAATTGACAATCTTCTCATATTAATAAAGTGAATTATGATTCTTACAATTACTTATAGCATTTATTATTATAATTGTCAAGGTAAATAATCATAAGGTCAAAAGACTATGAGACATGAAGAATTGTTCATACATCCGGATATGTATGAGGTAGACACAATTCTTTAGTTAGTCTTGAATAACGTTCACAACTTAAGTTAAAGGTTGGGCACCTCTATCTTGTTAAAGTTGTAGAATTCTTTTACTAGCATTTGAGTGGGATCAAATGAATATGATGAGTCTAAAATAATCGAAAGGTTTTCGAGTAAAAGAATCTACTGCACTAGGTGCATTGAACTGGATCACAATGAAATACTTTATCTAGAACCGTCACTAGATATAAGTCTTTTCATTAAAGAGGACAATCGGAGAGTCTATCTTAATCCTGAGATAAATGATGGACTTATGGTTGCAAGTGTTATCATTAGAGCTATCAATGAGTACGATTATATAGCATAGTCTATCCTCGATAGTTTGGTGGTATACATTTGTTAATCGATAGAGGACTTTATTTATATATATGGACATCGTGGCTCCATTTATTAAATGAGAGTATAATATCATCATATGGATGTTTTGAGGTATTGGATATCAAATCTCAACGTTGAGTTTTCAATAATGATTATTGAAAACATGGCTTATGGACAAGTCAAAGTATCCAAGTTAGAAAATGTGGTCATATGAGGAAATATGGTAACTTGGAGAGCTATAGGCGGTCTATGAGCTCTTGGCGATTACTGATATTGTTCACGAGGATACACCATCTCCTATAAGATTGTCTAGGGTATGAATGAGAAACATCTCCTTATTCTATCTTTATTTAAGAGTTCAATTTTAGCTCTTTAGTGGAATGAGTTAAAATTAATAGATTGGACCTAAGTGAATCATTTGTTGATTGTGATTAGGTTGTGTCTATTGAAGCTTAAATTTAGATAGCCCGCCAAGATCCCCAATCCACACGTATTTACATGGATCACTTGATATATTCTACATGGCCGATTTAAGGGTCCATCTAGAATTGTTTTCAATATATGAAGAATATAATATGTCTATTATTTAATTAATGGGCTATACTATTATATTAATATATTAAAAGGAGACATGTGGGCTTGTTTCTTCTAGTAAGAATGGGTATGGTTCACATGTGGGCTTTTATTTAAAGTCCAATGGATTAAATGAAATAAGAATATAATATATGGCCCATTTATATAAGTGGGGCGGCAAGGTGTATATATTAACCTAATATATTATTTTGTTTCATTGTTTTAATTAAATAAGAATTAGTTGATTTACTAATTAATTGTTTAATTAAGAAACAAATCTTTTTCTGATCAGGAAATATATTTCCTAAAGTTATACTATTGGTAGTAGTATATTAAAAGTAAAAGACTTGTTTGATAAGAAAATAAATAATTAATTTTATTTATTTAATCAAATAAGAAGTCTTTTTATTTAGTCAATAAAAGAATAAAAATATCTATGAGTTGGATTAGGTTTTGAAGTCTAAAGGTTGATGGAAATTAGGGTGCAACACAAACTCTTTTTGGTATGTGATTTGCGGCAACCCTAGTCCATTTAGAGGAAGATTTCGGCAATCCTAAATAGAAGAAGAAGCAAAATTTTGGCCACCTATATAATACCACATATAGAATTCGGCCATAATAGTTGATTGAATGATTCAATTTTTCTTCTTCTTCTCAATTCATAGAAAAGGATAATTTTTATTCTACTAAACATAAAAGAGAGAAGAGATTATTCTTTGATAGTACACTGATTGCTTGTTCATCAATAAGCTTGTGTGTACAACATCGAATTAGGTTCACGCGAGTTTCGATCATTAGATTGAGAACTCAAAAGTGACCAGAATAATTTTTGTCTTCTTTTGATTGTTTTGTGACTAACAAAAGAAAAAGAAAACTTTGTTCATCCATTCTTAGGTTTTGCAATTCAAAGAAAATGGGAGACCACACTCCTAGGTGATTCACGTACGTGTTTAGATTGGAAGATCTCGCGATACAGTTCACGATCACTGTTTACTGGGGGGAGGGGGGGTACTTATTCACGCGGGCACTGTTCACGATCACTGTTCACGCGGGTACTGTTCACAATCACTGTTCAGGCGGGTACTGTTCACGGGCATCGGAAAAGATTTTGCGGATTACCAATCGACGTAAGTCAATCGGATCATGCGTCAAGAGGTATTTAACTCTAACCGTATATATTTGAGTTTAATTAATTAAAAGATTAAGGTTCAACTTTGAGAATAATTTTAAAACCATACGAAATCTATTTTTCGTTTCTTCCACTGCGTTTTATATCGATTTTTCCCTACAATTGGTATCAGAGCCCTGGTTGTACCTTTTAATTAATTAACATATATATACGTGAATCTATTTCTTTTTTATTGTGATTATACATGTTTTAGAAAGAGATGACACTTTAGGTATTCGTATATATAATTACATGTTGAATGTATGGATTTATATATGTTTTATAAAGTGAATTGTTATTGCTCGATTTTGGTCCTAGAATTTCAATGTAATTTTTGTTTCGGATTTGTAACAAGAAGGGTGGTCTATTATCGCCATAATTCCTTCTTGGTAGTTGCTAGGGTTTTATTTTTTTTGTATGTAAAATAAGTACAGTATTTTTTTTTGTAATCAGGTGCAGTATTTTTTTTGTAAATCTTACTGCAGTAAAATAAAAAAATAAAAAAATTTGCTGCAGTAATTTATTCGTAATATGATGTAATGTATTCGGGTATTGAAAATTTGAAGACAAGAAGAAAAACGAAGCAACCGGAACCGAGAACGAGCACCGTGCGCACCCTAGGACTGGATTGGGCTGCGCATGGCAAGCCCAATCCTTGGTGGGCTGCACATGGCAGCCTTGTGTGGCCTTATGGGCTGCGCAAAGCATCCCCTTTGTGGGGTTGTGGGCTGTGCACGTCCATGGGAGGAGGCCGAGGGATGAGCGTATGGTTGATGGCCACCTGAAGATCTTGTATTCCTAACAATTGTAATTTACTTGCTTTTCTAGGATGGGTCAAAATTGTTGCTATTTAATTTTTGCTTAAATATTACAATATTTGTTGGTGTATGATAACATGACATTTTAGAATAGGAGTGCCACTCATATATCTCTTTTGGTATGAACATGCATTGAATGATTTAGGTATCTAATTGGCATCTAGATAACTTGGTAAAAATCATTCTTTAGGATTTAATCACACGCCTTAAATAATTGAGTGGGAGAAGGTGTGCAAGAATTCCTATGGCCTCCAAGATTGGTTGAGTTTTATTATTTTTGGTAATCCCCCCAAGGGGCGTCCATAAATGGAATTTAACAATATACTTCCTTACAAGGATAGACTAGACAATTGACTTAAACGAAATCTACTCCCCAAGGAGGGATTTTCGTGAGAGAAAATTGAGGGTCGATATCTTGGTAACACACTCAATGTAATTTTATTAATATCCTCCCAAGAGTTCTTGTTAATAAAAATTACAAGGCTAAAATTAAAAACGCTGGTTGTTATGTTAACAATTAGGTGGGACCTAGTCTAACTAGTAAATAGTGCACTCCCAAAGGAGGCGTAATATTTATGGGTGTTGGATCACCGTTGAATTTTTATGATTGAATTATTGATTTTAATTCAAGATAAATTTTTAAAAGTGCTATTATCATGATTATTTACTTATATATGTTTTTGTTTTAATCAGAAATCATGACCCCATCACTTATGAACATCCTGAAAGATAACACCTTAACTGGAGATAACTACGTAACATGGAAAAGGAAAATTGGGTTGTTGCTGCAAAGTGAAAAACATAAGTTTGTTCTGACCACTCCTAAACCACCCCTTCCTAATAATGAATCTAATGTTATGCAAAGAGATGAGTATGAGCAGTGGAAGACTTCTGATGATATGGCAAAATGTTACATTATGGCCACTATCTTCGACGTGTTGCAACAGCAACATGAAAGAATGGAGTCCGCTGCTGATATAACGATGTCTCTAGAGGAAATGTTTGCTATGAGGTCTAGGACGACTAAGAGAGAGGCAGTGACTGCTTTTATGAATCTTAGGATGAAACCTGGACAATCTGTGAAAGATCACATGATGAAAGTCATAGCACATCTTATTATTGCTGAACTAAATGGTGCTGAGATTGATGACCAAAATTGATATGGTAGTTAACTCACTGTCAGATTCCTTTGATCAGTTCAAGTTGGACTACACCTTGAACAAAAAGGAATACACCTTGCAGGGCCTGATGCAAGATGTTCAAAGCGCTAAAAAGATCCTTGTGAAAAACAAAGGTCAAGAGATTCATTTGGTTGGTAAAGTTGCTACTGTTAAGACCCGTAATAAGGTCAAGAAACAACAGAAGAAAAAGCAACTTGGGCCTACCAAGAAGGAAACCAAGAAAGTAACCAAGATCAAAGGAAAATGCTTCCTTTGTTGTGAAAAGGGACATTGGAAAAGAGATTGCCCAAAGTCCCAGAAAAAGAAGGAAGAAGGTAATGTTAATTATCTAGAAACATGTTTTCTGGCAGATTCTACTGATTCGTGGATCATAGACTCTGGAGCCACTAATCATGTTTGTTATTCCTTGCAGGGGTTTCAGGAAAAGAGAAGATTGAATGAAGATGAAGTCAATTTGCGCTTGGGCAACGGAACGTTAGTGTCTGCAAGTGCAGTGGGAGATATTAGAGTTATTTTAGATTCTAGTAGGCATTTAGATTTAATATACGTTTATTATGTACCTCAATTCAAGAGGAATTTAATTTTAGTTTCTTGTTTAAATAAGTTTGGATATTCGGTTACTTTTAATAAAACTTTTATTATTAGTAAGATGACAAAGTTGTTTGCAAAGGTACATTGGAAAACGGTTTATTCTTTTTGCATAGAAATATCTTTCACTCGTTAGACACAGAAATAACGAAACCTAATAATAAAAGAGTAAAATTATCAAAAGATGAAACCTATCTTTGGCATTTACGCCTAGGTCACATTAACCTTAATAGGATTAAAAGATTGGTATGTGACGGACCTTTAAGTGACTTAAAGGTTGATGATCTACCAACTTGTGAATCTTGTTTGGAAGGTAAAATGACCAAAAGGCCGTTCAATACCAAAGGTGCAAGAGCCACTTAATGTTTAGGACTAGTACACACTGATGTATGTGCTCCTATGAGCATTCAAGCTAGAGGTGGATATGAGTACTTCATCACCTTCACAGATGATTACTCAAGATTTGGTTACGTGTATCACATGAGACATAAGTCGGATGCATTTGATATGTTCAAAGCATTCAAAACTGAAGTAGAGAATC
Source organism: Dipteronia sinensis (assembly GCA_033220585.1). NCBI lineage: Eukaryota > Viridiplantae > Streptophyta > Magnoliopsida > Sapindales > Sapindaceae > Dipteronia > Dipteronia sinensis. The sequence goes on from JANJYJ010000987.1 coordinate 483,678, forward strand.
AGCTTGAGAAACATATAAAAATCTTGAGATTTGATCATGGTGGAGAATATCTATCTGGAAGTTTCAGCAATATCTTATTGGTAATGGGATAGTTTCTCAACTTTCTGCACCAGGTACACCTCAACAAAATGGGGTAGCAGAAAGGAGAAATAGGACTCTTTTAGAGATGGTTAGATCAATGTTGAGTTATTCAACACTTCCTATTTCTTTTTGGAGATATGCTCTACAAACAGCAATATATATTCTAAACGATGTACCATCTAAATCTGTCCCTAAAACCCCACATGAATTGTGGACTAGGCGAAAGCCTAGTTTACAACAAATGAGGATATTTGGTTGTCCTGCACATGTGTTGAAAGGAAAGACAGAAAAGATGGAGTCCCGTTCGGAAACATGTATATTTGTGGGGTATCCAAAAGGAACTATAGGATATTATTTCTATAGTCCTTCTGATCTAAAAGTATTTGTTTCAACAAATGCTTCATTTCTAGAAAATGACTATATGAATAATTTTGTGCCCAAAAGTAGAATTGTCCTGAATGAGATGTCAGGAGATATAATTCAACAAGAGGTTTCACAACCCAGCCCAATTGTAAGTTCCACTCCAACACAAGATCAACAACCTACCATTCCTCGTCGTAGTGGGAGGGTTAGAACACAACCCGAAAGATATATCGGTCTAGGAGAATCTGTTGAGAATCTCCCTGACGACGATGATCCCTACACGTATAAGGAAGCTATGGAGGATGTTGATTGTCGTCATTGGCAAAAGGCAATGCAATCCGAGATTGAATCAATGTTCAATAACAAAGTCTGGTCCCTTATAGACTTGCCTAAAGGGATAAAACCCATTGGGTTCAAGTGGGTATACAAGAGGAAAAGAGGTTTAGATGGTAAGGTGGAAACCTTTAAAGCTAGACTAGTAGCTAAAGGTTATACACATAAAGAAGGTATCAATTACGAGGAAACCTTCTCATCTGTGGCCATGCTTAAATCCATTAGGATACTCTTATCCATTGCAGCATCTCTAGACCTAGAGATTTGGCAAATAGACGTCAAGACATCTTTCCTTAATGGAAGTCTTGACGAGGGATTCTACATGATGCAACCAGAGGGATTCATTGAAAAAGGCCAAGAAGAAAGAGTATGCAAGTTGCAAAAGTCCATATATGGACTAAAGCAAGCATCCAGATCCTGGAACATAAGGTTCGATCAAGCTGTAAAGGGTTTTGGATTTATTCAAAACCCTGACGAACCTTGTGTATACAAGAGGATCAAAGGCGACAAGTTGGTTTTCCTCAGTCTTTATGTTGATGATATACTAATCATTGGAAATGATGTAGGTGTATTGACATCAGTGAAAGAATGGTTAGCAAAACAATTTGATATGAAGGACTTAGGAGAAGCAAGTTATATTCTTGGTATCCAAGTAATAAGGGATAGAAAGAATAGAACGATTGCATTATCCCAAGCTTCATACATTGATAAAATCTTGTCTAGATTCACCATGCAAGATTCCAAGAAAGGTATGTTACCATTTAGACATGGAATCAAACTTTCTAAGGGTCAAGCACCTAAGAATGTGCATGAAGAGCAATTCATGAGTAGAGTTCCATATGCCTCGGCAGTTGGAAGTCTCATGTATGCAATGCTCTGTACTAGACCAGATATTTGTTTTGTTGTTGGCATAGTTAGCAGGTTTCAATCGAAACCTGGTCCTGATCATTGGACGGCAGTCAAGCATATTTTCAAGTATCTTAAGAGAACTAGAGATTATATGCTTGTATACTCTATAGGGGATTTAATTCCCATTGGGTATACAGATTCTGATTTCCAGTTGGATTCTGACTCCAGAAAATCCACATCAGGATCTGTGTTTACCATTGGAGGAGGATCAGTCATATGGAGGAGTATCAAGCAATCTTGTATTGCTGATTCCACCATGGAAGCTGAGTATGTTGCTGCATGCGAAGCTGCCAAAGAGGCTGTTTGGCTCCGCCAATTCTTGATTGACTTAGAAGTGGTTCCTAGTACGAATAAGCAAATCACTATACACTGTGACAACAATGGTGCAGTGGCTAATTCGAAAGAACCAAGAAGTCATAAGAGAGGTAAACATTGAAAGGAAGTGTCACCTTTTGAGGGAAATTGTTCATAGGGGAGACGTGACAATCACCAAAATCGCGTCAGCAGAAAATCTAGCGGATCCTTTCACAAAGGCTCTACCTCAGAAGAGCTTTGATAGACATCTAGAGAACATGGGAATGAGAGATATGACACACTTGCTATAGAGCAAGTGGGAGATTGTTAGGATTATGCTCAATGGCAAGAGTGTAATATTGTAATTGACAATCTTCTCATATTAATAAAGTGAATTATGATTCTTACAATTACTTATAGCATTTATTATTATAATTGTCAAGGTAAATAATCATAAGGTCAAAAGACTATGAGACATGAAGAATTGTTCATACATCCGGATATGTATGAGGTAGACACAATTCTTTAGTTAGTCTTGAATAACGTTCACAACTTAAGTTAAAGGTTGGGCACCTCTATCTTGTTAAAGTTGTAGAATTCTTTTACTAGCATTTGAGTGGGATCAAATGAATATGATGAGTCTAAAATCATCGAAAGGTTTTCGAGTAAAAGAATCTAGTGCACTAGGTGCATTGAACTGGATCACAATGAAATACTTCATCTAGAACCGTCACTAGATATAAGTCTTTTCATTAAAGAGGACAATCGGAGAGTCTATCTTAATCCTGAGATAAATGATGGACTTATGGTTGCAAGTGTTATCATTAGAGCTATCAATGAGTACGATTATATAGCATAGTCTATCCTCGATAGTTTGGTGGTATACATTTGTTAATCGATAGAGGACTTCATTTATAGATATGGACATCGTGGCTCCATTTATTAAATGAGAGTATAATATCATCATATGGATGTTTTGAGGTATTGGATATTAAATCTCAACGTTGAGTTTTCAATAATGATTATTGAAAACATGGCTTATGGACAAGTAAAAGTATCCAAGTTCGAAATGTGGTCATATGAGGAAATATGGTAACTTGGAGAGCTATAGGCGGTCTATGAGCTCTTGGCAATTACTGATATTATTCACGAGGATACACCATCTCCTATAAGATTGTCTAGGGTATGAATGAGAAACATCTCCTTATTCTATCTTTATTTAAGAGTTCAATTTTAGCTCTTTAGTGGAATGAGTTAAAATTAATAGATTGGACCTAAGTGAATCATTTGTTGATTGTGATTAGGTTGTGTCTATTGAAGCTTAAATTTAGATAGCCTGCCAAGATCCCCAATCCACACGTATTTACATGGATCACTTGATATATTCTACCGGGCCGATTTAAGGGTCCATCTAGAATTGTTTTTAATATATGAAGAATATAATATGTCTATTATTTAATTAATGGGCTGCACTATTATATTAATATATTAAAAGGAGACATGTGGGCTTGTTTCTTTTAGTAAGAATGGGTATGGTTCACATGTGGGCTTTTATTTAAAGTCCAATGGATTAAATGAAATAAGAAAATAATATATGACCCATTTATATAAGTGGGGCGGCAAGGTGTATATATTAACCTAATATATTATTTTGTTTCATTATTTTAATTAAATAAGAATTAGTTAATTTACTAATTAATTGTTTAATTAAGAAACAAATCTTTTTCTGATCAGGAAATATATTTCCTAAAGTTACACTATTGGTAGTAGTATATTAAAAGTAAAAGACTTGTTTGATAAGAAAATAAATAATTAATTTTATTTATTTAATCAAATAAGAAGTCTTTTTATTTAGTCAATAAAAGAATAAAAATATCTATGAGTTGAATTAGGTTTTGAAGTCTAAAGGTTGATGGAAATTAGGGTGCAACACAAACTCTTTTTGGTATGTGATTTGCGGCAACCCTAGTCCATTTAGAGGAAGATTTCGGCAATCCTAAATAGAAGAAGAAGCAAAATTTCGGCCACCTATATAATACCACATATAGAATTCGGCCATAATAGTTGATTGAATGATTCAATTTTTCTTCTTCTTCTCAATTCATAGAAAAGGATAATTTTTATTCTACTAAACATAAAAGAGAGAAGAGATTATTCTTTGATAGTACACTGATTGCTTGTTCATCAATAAGCTTGTGTGTACAACATCGAATTAGGTTCACGCGAGTTTCGATCATTAGATTGAGAACTCAAAAGTGACCGGAATAATTTTTGTCTTCTTTTGATTGTTTTGTGACTAACAAAAGAAAAAGAAAACTTTGTTCATCCATTCTCAGGTTTGCAATTCAAAGAAAAAGGGAGACCACGCTACTAGGTGATTCACGTACGTGTTCGGATTGGAAGATCTCGCGGTATTGTTCACGATCACTGTTCATGGGGGGGGGGGGGGGGGGGGGGGTACTGTTCACAACCACTGTTCACGCGGGGTACTGTTCACGGGCATCTGAAAAGATTTTACGGATTACCAATCACGTAAGTCAATCGGATCACGCGTCAAGAGGTATTTAACTCTAACCGTATATATTGAGTTTAATTAATTAAAAGGTTAAGGTTCAACTTTGAGAAAAATTTTAAAACCATACGAAATCTATTTTTCGTTTCTTCCGCTGCGTTTTATATCGATTTTTCCCTACATCGCTAGCTTTCGGGGTAGAAGCCATCCTTCCTATAGAACACAAGCTCGTCTCCTTCCGGGTGCAACATTTTGACCCCGATGGAAATGAGGACAAGCTGAGGGCCAGCCTGGACCTCCTAGAGGAGAAGCAGGACAGGACAGCCGAAAGAGTAGCGGTTTACCAGAACCAGATTGCTCGTTACTTTAACAAGAAAGTGAGAAGTCGAAGCTTCAAGGAAAGGGATATGGTACTCAGAAAGGTTACCCAGAATACCCAGAAGAGGTCGGACGGAGTGCTATCACCTAATTGGAATGGTCCTTACCTAATCAAAATGGTGATCCAGGGTGGGGCCTACAAGTTGAATGATATGGACGGACATCCAGTAGACCACACTTGGAATGTTAATCATCTCAAGAGATTCTACCTATAAATTCTGCAAGGCAAGTCGACCAGGATTATTCCTAAACGACTGACAGAAGATATTAGTAGTCGTGAGTACTTGTATTTTTCTTTTTTCTTTTTTCTTTTTCCTTTGATCATCAATAAAGAAGGTTTCTTTCTCCATTTGCTCCTGCCTACATTTGTCTACATCCACCTACTTTACGTTGCCAATTGAATTCCCCATGATTGTCGCTTTAAGACCATGAGAGCTGCATAGTATTCCTGATGCCCTGGACCGGATAGATCCATCCAGCAGGATCGCCATGAAACCTAGAAAGTTGCATAGCACTCCTGACACCCTAGATCGGATCAGACCATCTAGGAGGTTTGCCTCAAGACCAGGAAGGACCATATGGCCTTCCTGCTGCCCTAGCCGGGTACCACCCCCCGCTAGGAAGGATCCAGTACTTAAGATCATAGTTGCCCGATGGATCAGACCTTGGCCGGGCACCACCCGCCGTTAAGAAGGATTTGGATAGTAAGAGCATAGTTGCCAGCTAGATCAAGGCCTTGGCCGGGCACCACCCTCGCCAAGAAAGACCAGGTGCTAAAGTGGCCTAGTTGCCTACCTGGATCTTGCTGCCAATGTTTATTCGCCATTGTTTTCGCCAAGATACCAAGATTCATGCAAACAGGAATGCAAGGTACCCAAATATGATTGCCTCAAGACCAGAAATGACCGTATGGCTTTTCTGCCGCCCTGGCCGGGTACCACCCCCTGCTAGGAAAAATCCAGTATGTAAGAGCATAGTTTCCTGATGGATCAGACCTTTGTCGGGCACCACCCCCCGCTGAGAAGGATCTGGATAGTAAGAGCATAGTTGCCAGCTAGATCAAGGCCTGGGCCGAGCACCACCCTCCGTCGAGAAAGACCAGGTGCTAAAGTGGCCTTAGTTGCCTACCTGGATCTTACTGCCAGTGTTTATTCACCAATTTCTTTCGCCAGGATACCATGACTCTTACAAACAGGAGTGTGAGGTACCTCGTACGCCATTGTTTTCGCTAGAGTACCAAGATTCCTAAAACTGGAAGGTGAGGTACTGAGATTCACCAAATTTTTGATTCGCCAAGGCACCAAAGCTCCTACAAATAAAGGAGTGAGGTACCCGGTTTCGTCAGAATACTTCCCTGGAGACCTAGGTTCCATGAACTGGAAAGCTAGGTACTCAATCATTCGACGAGGTTCCTAGTTTCGCCAGACTACTCGCCATACTGCCAAGACTCTCAGAACTGGAGTGCGAGGTACCATGGTACCGATCAACTGCTTTATTCTCATCAGATTTTATGAGTTACCAAGTTTTGATTAAGTCAAGTTTATGCTGGGGACTCTTGCCCGAGTCCATGCTTCAATCAGAAGCGTGTGACTAAATTAAATCGACAGATATAGGTGGAAGTGAGTTTTTCTTTTCATTGATCAAATCGGGGAACCCTGCCCTTATTTTAAGCTACATACATGATACAAGAAAAAAAGAGACAAGAAAATAAACTGGACGTCTGAAACAGCCAGTTCCCTCTCTAACTTCTCACCTACTTACTAGATCTGCCTACCTAGCAACACTGATTTAAATCAGAATCTATATTGACGGTGCTGCCATGAACCCCGAAGGTAGGAGCAGAGGCCGTGTTGGGATGCCACGAACCCAAAAGGTAGGAGCAGAGGCTGTGTTGAGATCAGTAAGAATAGGAAGGAAATAAGGATTTCCCCCCCACGACCAAGATGCAATGGGGCACAAAGCCGCGGCTTGACCGGGTAATGCCTACACCGTTGGCAAGGCCGCAGCGTCAGAGCCCACCATTCATCCTGATCTTGGGAATCTCTACTTTCCCTGTTCCTCTGGTAATTAAATCCATCAAGTACAGCTCCTTCCACAATACCAAGCATCCTGCCAGTCGCAGAGCCGACATCTCCAAATCTTCCCACAATGTCAGGTGATACGATGATCATCGGTCAACCTATGGAGACTGCCTGCTACAAAGGAAAAAGGGATTGTTTGAAGACCCATCTAACAGATAGAGGGTATTTATAGAGGGAAAAATCGAATATCGAAAATGAGAGGATAAAGTCATTTATGTACACAACGTTCGATACACGGGAAAGGAAAGCCTCGCGAAGTGTGCTTTCTCCCCAAGGCTTAATGATCGGGATAATCGAACCTATCCTGGATCGACATCTGGAAGGACAGTTGAATACAAAATTCGAACCAATAATGCCTACATGGAAACCCGTAAAAAATGAAGCGCCCCGATCTATGATCGGTTGAGGTCTTGATACTTTTCCCGGACCATTCGCAATATTAATTCCTGGACCACCAAATTCCCACCTGGGTACTAAGAATCATCCCGAAACAAGCATTTCAACCTGGGATGCGATAAACTATACAAATATGAAGTCAAGAAAAACAAAGAAATTCTCATTACTAAAACCGGAAAAAGATAACATTATCTAGGTGCTACTGAATTAGAGATCAAGCTGGATCAAGCATCCTCCTGCTCCTGAGTGGCCGTCTCCTCGCCAACTCCACCAGTTATGGTTTCCCCTCTTTTAATACTGAATGGGGCCCCATCTGCTTCTTGGGCACCTACAACAACCAGAATTTCCATTGGAGATGGATCTCCTTGAAGCTCCCATCCAACTTCCTCGATCAGAGCAGCCTGAGTTTCCTTTTTCCTGGCAGGGTCGGATGATGAGATAGGTAGGACAGCTTCTCCATCATCAGTAGCAGGCTGATCTCCTACCTCCTTACCAGACTCTACTGGAGAGGCAAAGGAGGCAGAAACCCCTCCTCCAGCCTAAGCCACACCAACCTCAAGTTCCTTTAGATTTGGAGTTGACCCAGCATTGCTTGGTGGAAGAAGGGAGATAAAGCCCTGGTCCGGTCCTCCTACTACTCCAATATCTCCAACAACCTGGGAGGGCCCAACCATATCAGAAGGTGCTGCCCTAGCTAGCTCAGCAACCTTTGCCATGATCTCCTTCCGGTTCCACCCAGCGATGTCACCTAGATCAAATGGAGGAGGGAGAGCTAGAGCCACCTGGTAGCCAACAAAGAAGTAACCGTCCCCGAAGGCGGTGTCTACCTGGGCATCTAGATTGGCCACGCTACTTCGAAGGGATTGGATTTCTTTCTCCAGCTCCATTATTCTCTCCTTCGCAGTATCCCTCTCCTCTTTGTGGCAGAGGGATCTGAGCTTCTCTAATCCAAAGCATGCTGCATCCTCTCCCTATCAACCTTCGCCTCGTCATCCTCCTTTTGGATATTCGCCAGTGACTGGTTCAGAACTTCCATTCCCTGAGCAGCCTTAGCAAGCTCATTTTTAGACCTCACCAGCTCCGATGTAGCACCCTTGACTTGCTCCAGAAGGAGGCCAACCTGTTGGCTCATGGCCACATTGAATTTAAAAGCCTGACAAAAACAATGCACTTGTCAAAATTTTCTTAACCTCTTATCTGAACAAAGGATTAAAACAAGATAGCTTACCTCAGCTAGAAGGGCAGACCCCCTTCTAATTAGAAGCTCAGTCGGCATGGCGGCCATGACATCTAGGTCCCCACCTGGGCAGGAAGCACCAAAGTGGGCCAGAACTTCATCTTGGCTGCCGTCCTTTGACCTCGACGTGCCTTATCTTGAGGTACGACCCGCCTCTTCATAGTAGAATCAGAGTTTTTCTCGACCGGTTTAGGCTGACCAGATACCACAACGGGAGAAGCAGAAGAAGCTGACGAACCAGCATCAATGGCTGCTGCAACATTAACTGGTCTGAGGGGTGAAACCTCTTACACCCGGCTGGAAGCACCTCGATACCTCCCCAATCTAGCTGTAAAAGCCTCCAGCGACCTAGCCGAGGTAGGAAGAGGAGGAGCTGGCGATCCTGATACCCCGACCGGGGTCCTATCAAAGCCAGTAGGTACTCCAACCCCTGCATCGAGATCAGAACTGATTGTAATCCTGACAGGGGAAGACAGAGGAGAATCAACAGTACCGCCTACTTGATGGGTCTCCATTTTAGGAATCGATAGAGATACTGCTGAAACTACAAAGATAGCCAGAGTCAATATTCGCAGAGTCAATAAAAACAAAATAATATGAGCAAAATCAGAAAAGTTTTCTACCTGGAGAAGCTCTAGAAATGTGAAGGTAGTGATCTACCCTCTTTGCCTCGAAGGCCTTCGTGATGGGAAACTTAGTGTTAACATAATGACGGGCCATGATAGCCCGTAAGATTTTCTCCGATTCTCCAGATAGCTTGCCCTTCTCTAACGCGGGCTTGCCACTGAAAATAGTGGGAACTCGGAACTCAGACCCTCCGATATGAACTGAGCTTCCCCATTCACCTTCGAGGATGATCCATTCCTCCTTCCAGGAGGTATCCTTTTTCGTGGCCCCCGGTACCACAAATTGCAAGTTTTTTTTGGCGCTAGCATATAATTGCCCTTTTGGACCCGAGGCATTAGCAGTAATCTGAAACACATACCCAATCTCATCTGGGCCTGGTTCCCGATAGATGTTATCCTTCTGGCATTGCTCCTTCCATAACATGAGGAACCCTACCAAATGCCTCCAAAATCCCGGTGTCAAACGGAGGGGAGCTAACTGTAAGGCATGTAGCGCCCTACGTAAGGTGGGGTGGAGAGGTAGCCTGACCCTGTAATCGAAGGCTGCCGTATGAATCGGGACCTCACCGACAGAAGGAGAATACACATCATACTCCCGTGGAGGAACGGCGATAGAGATCTCTTTGGGGATCTTGAAATCTCTCCGTAAATGTTTGATGGTTTCTGGAGCACTGGTAGAAGGAGGGACGCATCCATACTTATACGGAAGGGCCAGTACCCTCCATATACTGTCTGTGACCTCACTGACCCGGTCTCTTCCTACCCCGACAGCGGTTCCTACATCTTCACTCAACTCGTGGTCGACATCAACCGGAGTCTAAGGATTGTTCGAGAAGCCTGTCCCGATTGAGATGTTTTGATTGGAACGGTGACATTGAAAGGGAACGTCATCCCCGATGTCACTGCTATCGCGTGCCCTTTTTCTGGGGGCGAGGCTCCCGCCAGCCACCGTTTAGCCGTCGAAGAGCTGCTCAATGCTATCGCCACCAGGTGAAGACATAGTGACAGTTTCAGAGTTTAATTTCTAAAGAAAAGGGAGAAGTAGAAGGTTGAAGCTAGGTTTTCTTTTTGCTAGAAAATATAAATCAGGAAAATTCGCTTGATACGAATCACTTGCGATGGCACCAGAGCTTATATAGAGACGATTACTTATAACGGGCAGAAAGAGTAATTACTGCCGCGGTAAAATCGGCGTCGTGGAGGGATCGTTTTCGAGAAACGTGCGCCCCCAAAATATTTTCCTTTTTGAATTCGGATTACCCTGATCAGCCAAGTGGAATTTAAATCTGAATGCAGAGAGAAGATTCCCTCCTATGAGACATTACTAAAAATTCTCCAAGTGCTATCTATCCTGACTCCAACCCCAACCCGATACCGGTGTTCAAGTCAGGGGGGACTTCTGTTAACAGATTTTTCTAGCAAGGGACCAAATGAGAATTTTCCAACAAGAATCTATCTAGGAAAGATCATCCTGATATGCAAGATAACCAGTGAGATTGATACCACTACCTAGACGGAGCCGATACTTGATAAGGTCAGGACCTCGACTAACTATCTATCTAGATAGGATATCATCCCCGAAAGTATGTATCTCGCCCTACTGAAGCTACTGATACCAGCTCAAGACTAGCACAAAGATAGCTCGCACGCCCAGCACCCCGTAAGCATCTCAGCGTCGATCAAGGTATCAGGTACCTCCATACCTACCCCGGTGCTACCTCGACATCCACCTTGGTGTCACCTCAACTCCTACCTGAAACTTAATAATGATCATTCGGAGCTCCTCTAAGGAAAGTACCTTACCTCCCAGTCAATACGATAGGGAACATGAAGACACGAGCACCATTCCAGCAGGAAGTAGAACAAGTCCATCAAAATAGGGGGTCAACGCTACCCTCCATTAAAACTCACGATCAGAATCTCCCTCTAAGCCCCACGAAGAAGGAAAGTTGACTCCATCGCCAAAATAAAGTGCCATCAATGACCCTATGATCGATCAAATCATAATTCGAATTCTCCATTGATTAACGGGATCTAATCCCGTGCCTTCAGCTCTACGCAAATGCCTTTCAATGCTTAAAATAGGACTCTCTATAATCTTCATTAAAAATGACCAGATTTTGAGGAGATTAGGGGAGTACTATATATACGGCATTGAAGGGTAAAGAAATGAGACTTTTTCAAAGATTTCTTGATCACCAGAACAAAAGAGAGGTCCCGAGAGGTTCTCAGAATCCAGTGAGAGTCCATTGACAATCACTGGAGGAAAATCCACTTATCGGCACAGACGTTTTCTCCATCTCCATCATGTGTAAAAGAGTGAAAGAGAGTGCGAGATATGTATGTATTCACATTGTAAAACCATGGTAGTTGTTGATTAAATAAAACAGTGTTCGTTTTTACATCTCCCGGTCCCTTTGTGTCTTTTATCCATTCTTTTGTCAGTCGACCTCGATCACACTAAAAGAGGGACCCCGGTACCTAAGGTACCTACCCCGCTGCTGCTACCGGTAGTGGGTAAGGGTGTTAACTAAGATTTTCACCCGAGTGAATTTTTCCGTTAACAACTTTCTTTATTGATAGTGTGTAATATACAAATATCTCTCAAATTGCTCTCAATTTTCTCTAGGGTGTAGTCGGGTGCTTGGCGTATGCCTGTCGAAAAGTAGTCTCTTTTCAGGAGGTCGAAGTCCTTCTTTATACATTATCTTTGTAGGTTAATCTAATTGATTCTTCCCTTGATTTTCTCTATCCCTCCCCTCCTTATCGAATGGGATTTTACATTTAAATGTCATTGACTTTGAGTTAATTGCTGAGTTGAGGATATCTTGGTGGAGATCAATTTGTTTCCTACTTAGACTCTATTACTTGCTCTGTACGTATGTAACGTCTTAAGATGTGATCCTGTGTGTTTTTAGGTCTAGCATGTTCTCCAATAGGGGTCATTGAATATGGTATGTAGTATGGTGAGGTACATCAGATAGTGAGGTCGATCAGTGTCCTAGCCCCGATATTAAGGAGTTTCGTCTAGCCAGAAGCTAGGTCTAGCCTCCCTTGACCTTTTAAAGCTAGGTGCGGCCTTCTACGAACACCCCACTATGTCAGTGAGGTATAGGCAAGCTTCTGGAGAAATTGTGAGGTAATCTCGACTTCGGAGGGATTTCCTGGTTTCAGGTTCGGTGATGCGAGCTCGATCTGACCGAGCCGGGATCTACTCCGGGTATTTCTGTAGCCCGTCTTTATTCCTGTGGGGCGGTATCATAGCTCGGCTTTGGGTAACGTGGTCTCTTGGTGGATGACCTCAGGCATGGAGCCAGGTTTAGAGGGTGGAAAATTTCTCTTTGGTCCCTAGCCAAATTTGGCTATTAACAATTGGCGTCCATCAGATTGATATTAGTTTGGTCCATTGTCAAAAATCCTTGTTAACAAGTACTTTCCGGCATGGAAGACTAAGGAGATCCAAGGAAAGATTGCAACATTCGGGGAAGAGGACGGAGAACCTTTTCATGAGGCATGGGAAAGATTTAAGTTACTTCTAGCTCAATGCCCTCACCATGAGTTTACACTAGTCAGTCGAGTTCAGTCATTATACGATGGACTTTTAGGGCTCACCCAAGCGATAGTTGACAATGCTTGCGGGGGAGCGATGAGAGAAAAGAAAGTGGAAGAAGTGTTAGAGAGATACGAAATATTGGGACAAAACTCCCAACAACGTAGTTCGAGAGGGCAAGACAAAGAAGAAAAGAGGAATTCGGAATTGGCATCACAATTAGATAACCTGACAAAGAAGATGAGGGGATTGGCAAGCAATTCCGAGGAACAACAAGTACAAGTGGTAGTATGTTAAGTGTGTGGGCATAACAGACATTGGGCAGACATGTGCCCCGGTTAAGGTTTAGAACCTTAAGAAGAGGATGCACAAGCATTCCACCAATACAATCAGAATTGTCAACGAAATAACCCTAAAGGAAATAATTACAACCCTAATTGGAGAAACAATCAATAGGGTGGTAATTACAATAGGGGGCAATTCCAATGAGGAAATCAGCAGTACGTAAATAAAGAGAACTACTAAGGCTATGGAGGAAGCCAATGGGGGAATTAGAACAATGCCCATTCAAGCCAGAATAATTAGCAAGCTCAAATCTACAATCCGTAGGAAGACCAACGGATAGTTAGCTTGGAGCCATCCATTAAGAAGATCTCTATGCAATCGGCTCAATTGCAAGAAAATTCCAAGCGACAAGATAACGGGGAAGGTGCCTAGCAATCACGTGGAAGGGATAAACATAGTGACCGTGGTGGGCAACAAGAAAGGGGTTGCAATAGGAAAAGTGCAACTGCACCTTCATAAAGCAAAGAACCCTTACAAACTCCTAAATACCCAAAACAAAATTAAGCTCAAGATGAGTGAAGAAGTTAGCAAGATGGAGCATAAATGTGGACCAAACCACCAAGAGCGTCTTGGAGGCAATATTTTTACGATCATTCAGAAAGGTCTCCCACCAAAGCTTATAGATCCCGAAAGTTTCACCGTCGATAAATCGGTTGGGGGCACTTCAAGGGAGAAGACCATATTAGACTTGGGACCAAGGATCAACTTGATGCCTTCCTCGGTCTACAAGCGGTTTATAAGTGTCTCATTTTATGATTGGCTTATTTCATTGACAAAAATAACATTTGGGATCAAATATTGTAAAGGGCACATTAGGAGTTGACAATCTCCCATCATCAAGGCATTGGACTCCAAGTGCATCAAGGAAGGTAGATTACTTGACTCTACTTTTATTTGAAGAGATGTAGTTGTACACACTTACTTGCATGGATTATATTCTTGTTTACATATTTTTGAATGATGCTTTGTATGCCATTCATCTCACTCCACACTTGCTCATTTTGCATATTAGTTAGTGTGTTGAGTTTCCCTGGAAAAGAGAATTTTCCTCTTTACCTCGGTGCAGGATGCTGGCTTGGCACCTGCCTTCGCTATGGTCCTAGTAATGGTTGGATCTAGAAGGTGCGTGCTTTGAGGACCGCGGTCTGTGCACTTTTCTGCATAGCAGTCCCTACCGCGGTATACATCAGTAGTCCTATGCTGCCTATACCGTGGCATGTGCTCTTGCATGCACTACGGTCCCTGCCATATTGTTGTCCAGAAGGTGCACCATTACATGTACCGCTGCCTGGACAACTTGCCTGAGCCGCGGTCCAGCCAGCGGTAATGACGGGATTTTGTTGCTGTTTTTCAAAACGACGTCATTTCGTCTAGGGCTTTATATATATATATATATATATATATGTTCTTTCCCTTTCCTTGCCTCTTTAGAGCTTTAGAATTCATTCTTACTCCATCTTTAAAGAGCTTAAGAGTGACTTGCATTAAGCATTCAAACTTATTTATAAAAATATCTAGAAACCTAAACATGTCAATCAAAGTTAGTTCAACAAGTTTTCAATGAAAAACACACAACTAACTTTGAAATCAAGCGAACAAGTTAGCAGTAGAAGTTATCAACATATTCAACAATCAAAAACAAAAATCAAGAACTAGGTCATGGAAAATCAAAATCTCAATTAAGAAGTTCTAGTTCTAAAAACATGTAATCAAATCTAGAAATCAGCAATCAAGATCAAATACACAAAAAGATTATAGATTCAAACTCATGTTCTTCAAGATTAGCAAAAATGTTATTCAATGAAAAGAATGAAATAATCCTGAAAATTTATCAAACAAGTCCTAAAATTGAAATCAAAATCATTCTAAACATTTCTTTCAACTCATATAAGAAGAATCATTAAGAAGATCATGAAAGAAAAAAGAAAGAGAGTTGATTCATTTACAAACAATGACTCACGAAATGAAATCAGATCATCACGAAATATTTGAGCATGTTTTGACTCTGAAAATGATTAGAAATTGTTCCTATCTTCATGACCAACACTTTTGGCTTTTGAAAATCTTAAATCGGAGTTGATTTAAGAGAGTTATAATGTTTGGAAGGTGAGAAAATTTTGAAAGAAAATTTCTGCACACAAGTTTGTTCAAACCAACACCTCTATTTGAAAATGAGAGGGAAAGTGATATTTAAAGGATAGGGAAGAGAGGATATTTGATCAACTAGTAGGGGGCAGCCACCTTTGCTTCCAGTATAGGTGCATGGCCTCCACGGGGGCAGAAGGCAGCCCTTCCCGTGGAGGCCACGCGCCTCCACGGGGAGAGTTGCAAGGTTGCCCCTTTTGCCTTCTTCAACTCCCCTCGTGCACCTCACGTTCTTCGATCGTTCTTCGGCCTCTGAACTCTAAATTTGTTAACAAAAAATTTGCTCAGGGTGAGAAATCTCAGTTAACACCCTCGAGACCACTACCACGTAAGTGGTGGCCAAGGTTGAATGTATGTTTGGTAGTGCCTAGTAAAATGACAAGGAATATTGGTACTATTATCCACCAAAGAGAATCAAAAATGCTTTCTTTATTAATAGTGTGTGATATACAGATCTCTCTCAAATTGCTCTCAATTTCTCTTGGGTGTAGTCGGGTTCTTGTCGTATGCCTGTCGAAAAATGGTCTTTCTCTGAAGGCCCAAGTCCTTCTTTTATACATTGTCTTCATAGGTTAAACTAACCGATTCTCCTCTTGATTTTCTCAATCCCTTCCCTACTTATCAGACGAGATTTCTCATTTAAATGTCACTAACTTTGCGTTAATTGCTCAGTTGAGAATATCTTGGTGGAGATTAATTTGTTTCCTGTTTGGACTCTATTACTTGTTCTGTATGTATGTAACATCTTAAGATATGATCCAGTGTATCTTCATGTCTTATTAGCATGATCCCCCATAGGGGTCTTTGAATATGGTGTATATTATGGTGAGGTACATCAGATAGTGAGGTCGATCAGTGTCTTAGCCCCGATATTCAGGAGCTTAGTCTAGCCAGGAGCTAGGTCTGACCTCTCTTGTTCTTTTGGAGCTAGATGCGGCCTCCTACGGACACCCCTCTATGTCGACGGGGTATAGGCGAGCTTCTGGAGAGGTTGCAAGGTAATCCCGACTTCGGGGGGATTTCCTGGTTTCAGGTTCGGTGATGCGGGCTCGATCTGACCGAGTCGGGCTCTACTCCGGGTGTTTCTGGAGCCCGTCCTTATTTCTGTGGGGCAATATCGTATCTTGGCTTCGGGTAATGTGGTCTCCTGGTGGATAACCTCGGGCCTAGAGCCAGACTAAGAGGGTGGAAAATTTCCTTTTGATCCCTAGCCAAATTTGGCTATTAACAGAAGTCCCTCTGACTTGAACACTGGTTGTCGAGTTTGGGGTTGGAGTCCGATTGCCTATTTTATTTGGGAAATTTTTTCTTCTTTACCGTTACTAGAATCTTGGGGGAATCTTCCCATTAACTGAGCGAGTGATGTGGCGGGAGCTGATTGATTTTTTTCTGAGTTAATCCTGCTGCGTTACGGCAGTCTTCGAGATTTTAGGTGATCTTAACTGAAAATCTCGATAGCTCGTGCTACTACCCTCTTGCCTATATATACTTGTTTATCTCAACGTCTTCCTCATATCTTTCAAATTTCAAATTTTCCCAAGATAAACTTTCTCTCAAGCATATCTTTTTCTTCATTACTCATCCTCACTGACTTCATTCCATCATGTCGAAAACCAATCGCGACTTCGTTAATTCCATGGTTGATGGCGAAGAGGTCTTCAGCCTTGCCCCTGGAAAATGGGCAAGGAGGAGCTTAGATAGCGTTGATTCTCCGCCCAATCCGTAACGTCGGCAGTCGAACAGGAACGTGTCCATTGGGACTGGGTTTTCTAATCATCTCGACCATCCTCTGGATCTAGCAGATGAAGATTCTGATAGAGAGGTTGGCGGCGATGCCCCAGGGGAGCATCCAGTCCCAGCTACCAGCCCCCCTTTGGAGAGGCTTCCTCCCTATGACTTCAGGGTTGTCCCTGATTCCACCATTGATCCGAACGCGATTGACCATTTGAGGTCTAAGTACGGCATTCCCGACAGCGTTTCTATCTCAGTACCTCCCAAAGGTTATGAGTTTTTCAATCCCTCTAAAGGCGTGCTTCTAATTCATGTGGCGGCTCTCGAGAATGGGGTTAGGCTTCCCCTTCATCCTACCCTTCGGTGAGCTCTCAACGCCATCCAGCTTGCTCCCCTCCAGTTGACGCCCGACTTCTGGAGGCATTTGATTGGCTTCCTTGTGCTATGGAGGGAACAATGCCAGCTGAGCAAGGTGATGAGAGAGCCCGGAGCAGAGGAACATGGCCTACCTTTTCCAAATCGGGAGCCTATCTGGCGCTCCCCGAGGTCAGTTTTATGCTAAAGCCAAGAACAAGCTCAACTTTATCATTCCCGGCGCTTAGAAGAAGGACCCCGCCTGGAAGGAAGAGTGGATCCTTGCGAGGGGTGACTGGGGAAGCTCGATTTTTATTGGGGGGCATGAGTTCGAGGTTCCCACAGCTTTTAGTGACAAAGCATCGTGGGACCGGAACTCCCTGCCTTCTGAATCTGAAACTATTTTGAAGGCTATTCTAGCCAGGAACTACTTGAACCTGAAGTTCCCAACCGCTGAAGCCTTCGATCCTCGCAGGGTGAATCAATACCTGCGGATCTCCGATGCTACTCCTCATAAGTGTCACTGAATCGTCTTGCTTTATCTTGTTGACTAGCTTAGTTCTGATGTTTCCTTTTTTGTTTTGTTTACTCATAGTTTTTGTTATTGAGCCAGCTTCTCAGGAAGTCCAACAATCTCCTCAGACTCAAACTCCTCTTCCCTTTGTTGGGGTAGCACCGGCTCTTGCTCAATCTACCTCCCCAACTGGATCTAGGATGGCCAACCTTACCTCGCGGGCTTTTTGGGCTTTGAGTAAGGCTCCCCAAGCTGTTGGTCCAACTGTTTCTGCCCCTTCTGTTGTTGTTACTAACGTTGCTACTCCCACGATTCATCTTCCTGATTTTGCCACGCTTCTAACCCTCCGAGCTTCGAAGGACTTTGAAGCGGGTGTCGCAGGGATTCCTCATAGCCGTTCCCGCCCTTAGTCTAGCTCGATGGGGCAGGATGAAGTCCATGAACAATTCATCGCATCCTGTCCAGGCGATGGGCTTTCCAGGATGGCCTCAATGCCCGTGGATGTCTTGCTCACCAAGGGGTCTGCTGTCTTAGCTGAAGTTATTGTATTTTCTTCGTACTGCTTCTACTAGCTTGTTCGGTTTCTAACCCTGGCTTTGTATTTTATAGGCTTTCAAGTTAAATGTAGCCATGGGCCATCAGGTAACCCTCTTTCATGACCAGGCTACTAAGGCTGAAGCTAAAGCCGATAAAGCCATGGGACTGCTCAAGCAGGCTCAAACATTAGTAGAAGAGATGACCTCCAGCTAAGGAAAAATTGAGATCGAGCAGGCCAAGCTACGTTGTGATCATGAGAGGACGAAGTAGTCTTATGATCAAGAACGTCTCCAATCTACCCGGTGGGTTAAGCAGAGGGATTCTTGGAAAGCTGAGGCTAAGAAGTTGGACCTTGAGAATCAGGATTTGACTGCTCAAGTGACCAAGCTGCAAGCTGACGCGGAGACCTCCTTTAGTGATGGATATTTTTATGCTTCCTTTTAGGTCGCAGAGGCTCTCCCCTTTCCCTTTTGATCTATCATCCATCGCCGATTGGGATAGAAAGGAGATAATGATTAAGGTTGTTGAGTTATCTCGCCCTGATGATGACGAGGCGGTTCCCTCGAGCCAGGCAGGAGCTGGAAAGCAGCCCGTCCAGGCAGATCCTCCATTTTCCCCTCCTATCTTTACTACTTCAGGTCATGGGGATTCTTCAAGTAAGGTTCTGTCCTCGCGATCTGAAGGAGATCAGCCAGGATCAGGGAAGGAGCAAGAAGCCCGTGTGAGGAACCCTCTATAATGAAGATGTAGGTCGACAGGAGCCAGACGGGGTCTATGGCTACCCTTCTTGATACGGCTATCCCGCTTGAGGTTATGGTAGTGATTAACGAAGTCCTGGAGGAAGATCCTGCTGATCAACAGGAGGAGCCTTTGAATGGAGAGATGGTTGGCGAGGATGACCAAGTCGGGCAACCACCTGAAGAAAGGGTTGATGGTAAGGATCAGCATGAGGGAGGAGGATCAGCAGGGGGAAATCTTGAGAGCTCCAAAGCTTGATGCTGCCTGTTCATGATTGGCCTTGATTGTCTTGAAAAGGGGGTGGGCACCCAGTTTTACTCATGATTAGTTTAGTTGTTTTTTTTTGTAGCCCGTATTTGAAGGTTGGGCTCCCCGCTTGATGGATGTAGCCTTACCGGGGATAGGCTCATTTGTCTTTAATGAGAAACTGACTCGCTTGAGAAACTCTAGGTTTTATTCCTGGTCCTGACTAGGAACCAAAACTGCATCCTTGATGATGATTTATTCATACTTTACTCTGATGATTTGTTCACACTTCACTCTGATGATTTGTTCATACTTCACTCTGGCTTTGTAGGAAATTCTTATCAGGATGATCCTGATCCTTCAAATGAAAACAAATATTTATATTTAAATCTGTTTCAGGAGAGGTAGCCCGATCGAGGCAATAGGAGATATTTAAATTCATTTCAGGAGAGGTAGCCCGATCGAGGCATTAGGAGAACTATCTAGCTATTTCCTGGTCTCGAGATCTGGGTGGCAACTAAGCTCTTATACTCAAAACCTTCTTGGGGGTGGTGGCCCGACCAAGGTTTTAAAAGGTCTGTTTAGCTATTTCCTGGTCTCGAGATCTCAATGGCAACTATGCTCTTACACTCAGACCCTTCTTGGGGGTGGTAGCCCGACCAAGGCATCGGGAGGGCTGTTTAGCTATTTCCTGGTCTCAAGATGTGGATGGCGACTATACTCTTACACTCAGACCCTTCTTGGGGGTGGTAGCCCGACCAAGGCATTAGGAGGGTTGTTTAGCTATTTCTGGGTCTCGAGATCTAGATGGCAACTATACTCTTACACTTAGACACTTCTTGGGGGTGGTAGCCTGAAAAAGGCATTAGGAGGGCTGTTTAGCTATTTCCTGGTCTCGAGATTTGGATGGCAACTACGCTCCTAGACTCAGACCCTTCTTGGGGGTGGTAGCCTGACCAAGGCATCAGGAGGGTTGTTTAGCTATTTCCTGGTCTCGAGATCTGGATGGCAACTATGCTCTTACACTCAGACCCTTCATGGGGGTGGTAGCCCGACCAAGGCATCAGGAGGGCTGTTTAGCTATTTCGTGGTCTCGAGATCTGGACAGCAACTACGCTTTTACACTCAGACCCTTCTTGGGGTGGTAGCCCGACCAAGGCATTAGGAGGGCTGTTTAGCTATTTCCTGGTCACGAGATCTGGATGGCAACTATGCTCTTACACTCAGACCCTTCTTGGGGGTGGTAGCCTAACCAAGGCATAAGGAGGGTTGTTTAGCTATTTCTTGATCTCGAGATCTGGATGGCAATCATGCTCTTACACTCAGACTCTTCTTGGGGTTGGTAGCCCGAAAAAGGCATCAGGAGGGCTGTTTAGCTATTTCCTGGTCTCGAGATCAGGATGGCAACTATGCTCTTACACTCAGACCCTTCTTGGGGGTGGTAGCCCGACCAAGGCATCAGGAGGGCGGTTTAGCTACATCCTGGTCTCGAGATCTGGATGGAAACTATGCTCTTACACTCAGAACCTTCTTGGGGGTGGTAGCCCGACCAAGGTATCAGGAGGGCTGTTTAGCTATTTCCAGGTCTCGAGATCAGGATGGCTATGGTTTTACAGTTAGACCCTTCTTGGGGGTGGTAGCCCCAAAAAAGGCATCAAGAGGAATGTTTAGCTATTTCCTGGTCTCGAGATCTGGATGGCAACTATGCTCTTACACTCAGACCCTTTTTGGGGTTGGTAGCCCGACCAAGGCATCAGGAGGGTTGTTTAGCTATTTCTTGATCTCGAGATCTGGATGGCAATCATGCTCCTACACTCAGACTCTTCTTGGGGCTGGTAGGCCGAAAAAGGCATCAGGATGGCTGTTTAGCTATTTCCTGGTCTCGAGATCAGGATGGCAACTATGCTCTTACACTCATACCCTTCTTGGGGGTGGTAGCCCGACCAAGGCATCAGGAGGGCTGTTTAGCTACATCCTGGTCTCGAGATCTGGATGGCAACTATGCTCTTACACTCAGAACCTTCTTGGGGGTGGTAGCCCGACCAAGGTATCAGGAGGGCTGTTTAGCTATTACCTGGTCTCGAGATCTTGATGGCAACTATGCTCTTACACTCAGACCCTTATTGGGGGTGGTAGCTCTACCAAGGCATCAGGAGGGTTGTTTAGCTATTACCTGGTCTCGAGATCTAGATGGCAACTATGCTCTTACACTCAGACGCTTCTTGGGGGTGGTAGCATAACCAAGGCATCTGGAGGGCTGTTAAGCTATTTCCTGGTCTCGAGATCTGGATGGCTACTATGCTCTTACACTCAGACCCTTTTTGTGGGTGGTAGCCTGACCAAGGCTTCAGAAGGGTTGTTTAGCTATTTCCTGGTCTCGAGATCTAGATGGCAACTATGCTTTTACACTCTGACCTTTCTTGGGGGTGGTATCACGACCAAGGCATCTGGAAGGCTGTTTAGCTATTTCCTGGTCTCGAGATCTGGATGGCAACTATGCTCTTACACTCAGAACTTTCTTGGGGGTGGTAGCCCGACCAAGGTATCAGGAGGGCTGTTTAGCTATTTCCAGGTCTCGAGATCAGGATGGCAACTATGCTCTTACACTCAGACCCTTCTTGGGTGTGGTAGCCAGACCAAGGCATTAGGAGGGCTGTTAAGCTATTTCCTGGTCTCGAGATCTGGATGGCAACTATGCTCCTATACTCAGACCCTTTTGGGGGTGGTAGCCCGACCAAGGCATCATGAGGGTTGTTTAGCTATTTCCTGGTCTCGAGATCTAGATGGCAACTATGCTCTTACACTTTGACCTTTCTTGGGGGTGGTAGCATAACCAAGGCATCTGGAGGGCTGTTAAGCTATTTCCTGGTCTCGAGATCTGGATGGCAACTATGCTCTTACACTCAGAACCTTCTTGGGGGTGGTAGCCCGACCAAGGTATCATGAGGGCTGTTTAGCTATTTCCAGGTCTCGAGATCAGGATGGCTATGGTTTTACAGTTAGACCCTTCTTGGGGGTGGTAGCCCCAAAAAAGGCATCAAGAGGGATGTTTAGCTATTTCCTGGTCTCGAGATCTGGATGGCAACTATGCTCTTACACTCAGACCCTTTTTGGGGTTGGTAGCCCGACCAAGGCATCAGGAGGGTTGTTTAGCTATTTCTTGATCTCGAGATCTGGATGGCAATCATGCTCTTACACTCAGACTCTTCTTGGGGCTGGTAGCCCGAAAAAGGCATCAGGATGGCTGTTTAGCTATTTCCTGGTCTCGAGATCAGGATGGCAACTATGCTCTTAAACTCATACCCTTCTTGGGGGTGGTAGCCCGACCAAGGCATCAGGAGGGCTGTTTAGCTACATCCTGGTCTCGAGATCTGGATGGCAACTATGCTCTTACACTCAGAACCTTCTTGGGGGTGGTAGCCCGACCAAGGTATCAGGAAGGCTGTTTAGCTATTACCTGGTCTCGAGATCTTGATGGCAACTATGCTCTTACACTCAGACCCTTATTGGGGGTGGTAGCTCTACCAAGGCATCAGGAGGGTTGTTTTGCTATTACCTGGTCTCGAGATCTAGATGGAAACTATGCTCTTACACTCAGACGCTTCTTGGGGATGGTAGCATAACCAAGGCATCTGGAGGGCTGTTAAGCTATTTCCTGGTCTCGAGATCTGGATGGCTACTATGCTCTTACACTCAGACCCTTTTTGGGGGTGGTAGCCCGACCAAGGCATCAGAAGGGTTGTTTAGCTATTTCCTGGTCTCGAGATCTAGATGGCAACTATGCTTTTACACTCAGACCCTTCTTGGGGGTGGTAGCACAACCGAGGCATCCGGAAGGCTATTTAGCTATTTCCTGGTCTCGAGATCTGGATGGCAACTATGCTCTTACACTCAGACCCTTCTTGGGGGTGGTAGCACAACCGAGGCATCTGGAAGGCTATTTAGCTATTTCCTAGTCTCGAGATCTGGATGGCAAATATGCTCTTACACTCAGACCCTTTTTGGGGGTGGTAGCCCGACCAAGGAATAAAGAGGGTTGTTTAGCTATTTCTTGATCTCGAGATCTGGATGGCAATCATGCTTTTACACTCAGACCCTTCTTGGGGTTGGTAGCTCGAAAAAGGCATCAGGAGGGCTGTTTAGCTATTTCCTGGTCTCGAGATCTGGATGGCAACTATTCTCTTACACTCAGACCCTTCTTGGGGTTGGTAGCCCGACCAAGGCATCATAAGCTTTGTTTAGCTATTTCCAGGTCTCGAGATCTGGATGGCAATTATGCTCTTACACTCAGACCCTTCTTGGAGGTGGTAGTCTGACCAAGGCATCAGGAGGGTTGTTTAGCTATTTCTTGATCTCGAGATCTGGATGGCAATCAAGCTCTTACACTCAGACTCTTCTTGGGGTTGGTAGCCCGAAAAAGGCATCAGGAGGGCTGTTTAGCTATTTCCTGGTCTCGAGATCAGGATGGCAACTATGCTCTTACACTCAGACCCTTCTTGGGGGTGGTAGCCCGACAAAGGCATCAGGAGGGTTGATTAGCTATTTCCTGGTCTCGAGATCTAGATGGCAACTATGCTCTTACACTTAGACCTTTCCAGGGGGTGGTAGCATAACCAAGGCATCTGGAGGGCTGTTAAGCTATTTCCTGGTCTCGAGATCTGGATGGCAACTATACTCTTACACTCAGACCCCTTTTGGGGGTGCTAGCCCGACCAAGGCATCAGGAGGGTTGTTAAGCTATTTCCTAGTCTCGAGATCTGGATGGCAATCATGCTCTTACACTTAGACCCTTCTTGGGGTTGGTAGCCCGAAAAAGGCATCAGGAGGGCTGTTTAGCTATTTCATGGTCTCGAGATCTGGATGGCAACTATGCTCTTACAATCAGACCCTTATTGGGGGTGGTTGCCCGACTAAGGCATCAGGAGGGTTGTTTAGCTATTTCCTGGTCTCGAGATCTAGATGGCAACTATGCTCTTACACTCAGACCCTTCTTGGGGGTGGTAGCACAACCGAGGCATCTGGAAGGCTATTTAGCTATTTCCTGGTCTCGAGATCTGGATGGCAACTATGCTCTTACACTCAGACCCTTTTTGGGGGTGGTAGCCCGACCAAGGCACCAAGAGGGTTGTTTAGCTATTTCTTGATCTCGAGATCTGGATGGCAATCATGCTCTTACACTCAGACCCTTCTTGGGGTTGGTAGCTCGAAAAAGGCATCAGGAGGGCTGTTTAGCTATTTCCCGGTCTCGAGATCTAGATGGCAACTATGCTCTTACACTCAGACCCTTCTTGGGCGTGGTAGACCGACCAAGGCATTAGGAGGGCTGTTAAGCTATTTACTGGTCTCGAGATCTGGATGGCAACTATGCTCTTACACTCAGACCCTTCTTGGGGGTGGTAGCCTGACCAAGGCATCAGGAGGGTTGTTTAGCTATTTCTTGATCTCGAGATCTGGATGGCAATTATGCTCTTACACGTAGACCCTTCTTGGGGTTGGTAGCCCGAAAAAGGCATCAGGAGGGCTGTTTAGCTATTTCAGGGTCTCGAGATCTGGATGGCAACTATGCTCTTACAATCAGACCCTTATTGGGGGTGGTAGCCCGACTAAGGCATCAGGAGGTTTTTTTAGCTATTTCCTGGTCTCGAGATCTAGATGGCAACTATGCTCTTACACTTAGACCCTTCTTGGGGTGGTAGCACAACCGAGGCATCCGGAAGGCTATTTAGCTATTTCCTGGTCTCGAGATCTGGATGGAAACTATGCTCTTACACTAAGACCCTTCTTGGGGGTGGTAGCACAACCGAGGCATCTCGAGATTTGGATGGCAACTATGCTCTTACACTCAGACCCTTTTTGGGGGTGGTAACCCGACCAAGGAATAAAGAGGGTTGTTTAGCTATTTCTTGATCTCGAGATCTGGATGGCAATCATGCTCTTACACTCAGACCCTTCTTGGGGTTGGTAGCTCGAAAAAGGCATCAGGAGGGCTGTTTAGCTATTTCCTGGTCTCGAGATCTGGATGGCAACTATGCTCTTACACTCAGACCCTTCTTGGGGTTGGTAGCCCGACCAGGGCATCATGAGGTTTGTTTGGCTATTTCCAGGTCTCGAGATCTGGATGGCAACTATGCTCTTACACTCAGACCCTTCTTGGAGGTGGTAGTCTGACCAAGGCATCAGGAGGGTTGTTTAGCTATTTCTTGATCTCGAGATCTGGATGGCAATCATGCTCTTACACTCAGACTCTTCTTGAGGTTGGTAGCCCGAAAAAGGCATCAGGAGGGCTGTTTAGCTATTTCCTGGTCTCGAGATCACGATGGCAACTATGCTCTTACACTCAGACCCTTCTTGGGGGTGGTAGCCCGACCAAGGCATCAGGAGGGTTGATTAGCTATTTCCTGGTCTCGAGATCTAGATGGCAACTATGCTCTTACACTTAGACCTTTCCTGGGGGTGGTAGCACAACCAAGGCATCTGGAGGGCTGTTAAGCTATTTCCTGGTCTCGAGATCTGGATGGCAACTATGCTCTTACACTCAGACCCCTTTTGGGGGTGCTAGCCCGACCAAGGCATCAGGAGGGTTGTTAAGCTATTTCCTGGTCTCGAGATCTGGATGGCAACTATGCTCTTACAATCAGACCCTTATTGGGGGTGGTAGCCCGACTAAGGCATCAGGAGGGTTGTTTAGCTATTTCCTGGTCTCGAGATCTAGATGGCAACTATGCTCTTACACTCAGACCCTTTTTGGGGGTGGTAGCCCGACCAAGGAATAAAGAGGGTTGTTTAGCTATTTCTTGATCTCGAGATCTGGATGGCAATCATGCTCTTACACTCAGACCCTTCTTGGGGTTGGTAGCTCGAAAAAGGCATCAGGAGGGCTGTTTAGCTATTTCCTGGTCTCGAGATCTGGATGGCAACTATGCTCTTACACTCAGACCCTTCTTGGGGTTTGTAGCCCGACCAGGGCATCATGAGGTTTGTTTAGCTATTTCCAGGTCTCGATATCTGGATGGCAACTATGCTCTTACACTCAGACGCTTCTTGGAGGTGGTAGTCTGACCAAGGCATCAGGAGGGTTGTTTAGCTATTTCTTGATCTCGAGATCTGGATGGCAATCATGCTCTTACACTCAGACTCTTCTTGGGGTTGGTAGCCCGAAAAAGGCATCAGGAGGGCTGTTTAGCTATTTCCTGGTCTCGAGATCACGATGGCAACTATGCTCTTACACTCAGACCCTTCTTGGGGGTGGTAGCCCGACCAAGGCATCAGGAGGGTTGATTAGCTATTTCCTGGTCTCGAGATCTAGATGGCTACTATGCTCTTACACTTAGACCTTTCCTGGGGGTGGTAGCACAACCAAGGCATCTGGAGGGCTGTTAAGCTATTTCCTGGTCTCGAGATCTGGATGGCAACTTTGCTCTTACACTCAGACCTCTTTTGGGGGTGCTAGCCCGACCAAGGCATCAGGAGGGTTGTTAAGCTATTTCCTGGTCTCGAGATCTGGATGGCAACTATGCTCTTACAATCAGACCCTTATTGGGGGTGGTAGCCCGACTAAGGCATCAGGAGGGTTGTTTAGCTATTTCCTGGTCTCGAGATCTAGATGGCAACTATGCTCTTACACTCAGACCCTTCTTGGGGGTGGTAGCACAACCGAGGCATCTGGAAGGCTATTTAGCTATTTCTTGGTCTCGAGATCTGGATGGCAACTATGCTCTTACACTCAGACCCTTTTTGGGGGTGGTAGCCCGACCAAGGCATCAAGAGGGTTGTTTAGCTATTTCTTGATCTCGAGATCTGGATGGCAATCATGCTCTTACACTCAGACCCTTCTTGGGGTTGGTGGCTCGAAAAAGGCATCAGGAGGGCTGTTTAGCTATTTCCTGGTCTCGAGATCTAGATGGCAACTATGCTCTTACACTCAGACCCTTCTTGGGGTTGGTAGCCCGACCAAGGCATCATGAGGGTTGTTTAGCTATTTCTGGATCTCGAAATCTGAATGGCAATCATGCTCTTACACTCAGACTCTTCTTGGGGTTGGTAGCCCGAAAAAGGCATCAGGATGGCTGTTTAGCTATTTCCTGGTCTAGAGATCAGGATGGCAACTATGCTCTTACACTCAGACCCTTCTTGGGGGTGGTAGCCCGACCAAGGCATCAGGAGGGTTGTTTAGCTATTTCTTGATCTCGAGATCTGGATGGCAATTATGCTCTTACACTTAGACCCTTCTTGGGGTTGGTAGCCCGAAAAAGGCATCAGGAGGGCTGTTTAGCTATTTCATGGTCTCGAGATCTGGATGGCAACTATGCTCTTACAATCAGACCCTTATTGGGGGTGGTAGCCCGACTAAGGCATCAGGAGGGTTTTTTTAGCTATTTCCTGGTCTCGAGATCTAGATGGCAACTATGCTCTTACACTCAGACCCTTCTTGGGGGTGGTAGCACAACCGAGGCATCCGGAAGGCTATTTAGCTATTTCCTGGTCTCGAGATCTGGATGGCAACTATGCTCTTACACTCAGACCCTTTTTGGGGGTGGTAGCCCGACCAAGGCATCAAGAGGGTTGTTTAGCTATTTCTTGATCTCGAGATCTGGATGGCAATCATGCTCTTACACTCAGACCCTTCTTGGGGTTGGTTGCTCGAAAAAGGCATCAGGAGGGCTATTTAGCTATTTCCTGGTCTCGAGATCTGGATGGCAACTATGCTCTTACACTCAGACCCTTCTTGGGGTTGGTAGCCCGACCAAGGCATCATGAGGGTTGTTTAGCTATTTCAAGGTCTCGAGATCTGGATGGCAACTATGCTCTTACACTCAGACCCTTCTTCGGGGTGGTAGCCTGACCAAGGCATCAGGAGGGTTGTTTAGCTATTTCTTGATCTCGAGATCTAGATGGCAATCATGCTCTTACACTTAGACCCTTCTTGGGGTTGGTAGCCCGAAAAAGGCATCAGGAGGGCTGTTTAGCTATTTCATGGTTTCGAGATCTGGATGGCAACTATGCTCTTACAATCAGACCCTTACTGGGGGTGGTAGCCCGACTAAGGCATCAGGAGGGTTGTTTTGCTATTTCTTGGTCTCGAGATCTAGATGGCAACTATGCTCTTACACTCAGACCCTTCTTGGGGGTGGTAGCACAACCGAGGCATCTGGAAGGCTATTTAGCTATTTAGCTATTTCCTAGTCTCGAGATCTGGATGGCAACTATGCTCTTACACTCAGACCCTTTTGCTGGTGGTAGCCCGACCAAGGAATAAAGAGGGTTGTTTAGCTATTTCTTGATCTCGAGATCTGGATGGCAATCATGCTCTTACACTCATACCCTTCTTGGGGTTGGTAGCTCGAAAAAGGCATCAGGAGGGCTGTTTAGCTATTTCCTGGTCTCGAGATCTGGATGGCAACTATGCTCTTACACTCAGACCCTTCTTGGGGTTGGTAGCCCGACCAAGGCATCATGAGGTTTGTTTATCTATTTCCAGGTCTCGAGATCTGGATGGCAACTACGCTCTTACACTCAGACCCTTCTTGGAGGTGGTAGTCTGACCAAGGCATCAGGAGGGTTGTTTAGCTATTTCTTGATCTCGAGATCTGGATGGCAATCATGCTCTTACACTCAGACTCTTCTTGGGGTTAGTAGCCCGAAAAAGGCATCAGGAGGGCTGTTTAGCTATTTCCTGGTCTCGAGATCAGGATGGCAACTATGCTCTTACACTCAGACCCTTCTTGGGGTTGGTAGCCCGACCAAGGCATCATGAGGTTTGTTTATCTATTTCCAGGTCTCGAGATCTGGATGGCAACTACGCTCTTACACTCAGACCCTTCTTGGAGGTGGTAGTCTGACCAAGGCATCAGGAGGGTTGTTTAGCTATTTCTTGATCTCGAGATCTGGATGGCAATCATGCTCTTACACTCAGACTCTTCTTGGGGTTAGTAGCCCGAAAAAGGCATCAGGAGGGCTGTTTAGCTATTTCCTGGTCTCGAGATCAGGATGGCAACTATGCTCTTACACTCAGACCCTTCTTGGGGGTGGTAGCCCGACCAAGGCATCAGGAGGGTTGATTAGCTATTTCCTGGTCTCGAGATCTAGATGGCAACTATGCTCTTACACTTAGACCTTTCCTGGGGGTGGTAGCACAACCAAGGCATCTGGAGGGCTGTTAAGCTATTTCCTGGTCTCGAGATCTGGATGGCAACTATGCTCTTACACTCAGACCCCTTTTGGGGGTGCTAGCCCGACCAAGGCATCAGGAGGGTTGTTAAGCTATTTCCAGGTCTCGAGATCTGGATGGCAATCATGCTCTTACACTTAGACTCTTCTTGGGGTTGGTAGCCCGAAAAAGGCATCAGGAGGGCTGTTTAGCTATTTCATGGTCTCGAGATCTGGATGGCAACTATGCTCTTACAATCAGATCCTTATTGGGGGTGGTAGCCCGACTAAGGCATCAGGAGGGTTGTTTAGCTATTTCCTGGTCTCGAGATCTAGATGGCAACTATGCTCTTACACTCAGACCCTTCTTGGGGGTGGTAGCACAACCGAGGCATCTGGAAGGCTATTTAGCTATTTCCTGGTCTCGAGATCTGGATGGCAACTATGCTCTTACACTCAGACCCTTTTTGGGGGTGGTAGCCCGACCAAGGCATCAAGAGGGTTGTTTAGCTATTTCTTGATCTCGAGATCTGGATGGCAATCATGCTCTTACACACAGACCCTTCTTGGGGTTGGTAGCTCGAAAAAGGCATCAGGAGGGCTGTTTAGCTATTTCCTGGTCTCGAGATCTAGATGGCAACTATGCTCTTACACTCAGACCCTTTTTGGGGTTGGTAGCCCGACCAAGGAATCATGAGGGTTGTTTAGCTGTTTCCAGGTTTCGAGATCTGGATGGCAACTATGCTCTTACACTCAGACCCTTCTTGGGGGTGGTAGCCTGACCAAGGAATCAGGAGGGTTGTTTAGCTATTTCAGGATCTCGAGATCTGAATGGCAATCATGCTCTTACACTCAGACTCTTCTTGGGGTTGGTAGCCCGAAAAAGGCATCAGGAGGGCTGTTTAGCTATTTCCTGGTCTCGAGATCAGGATGGCAACTATGCTCTTACACTCAGACCCTTCTTGGGGGTGGTAGCCCGACCAAGGCATCAAGAGGGCTGTTTAGCTACATCCTGGTCTTGAGATCTGGATGGCAACTATGCTCTTACACTCAGAACCTTCTTGGGGGTGGTAGCCCGACCAAGTTATCAGGAGGGCTGTTTAGCTATTTCCAGATCTCGAGATCAGGATGGCTATGGTCTTACACTTAGACCTTTCTTGGGGGTGGTAGCCCCAAAAAAGGCATCAGGAGGGCTGTTTAGCTATTTCCTGGTCTCGAGATCTGGATGGCAACTATGCTCTTACACTCAGACCCTTATTGGGGGTGGTAGCTCTACCAAGGCATCAGGAGGGTTGTTTAGCTATTTCCTGGTCTCGAGATCTAGATGGCAACTATGCTCTTACACTCAGACCCTTCTTGGGGGTGGTAGCACAACCAAGGCATCTGGAGGGCTGTTAAGCTATTTCATGGTCTCGAGATCTGGATGGCTACTATGCTCTTACACTCAGACCCTTTTTGGGGGTGGTAGCCCGACCAAGGCATCAGAAGGGTTGTTTAGCTATTTCCTGGTCTCGAGATCTAGATGGCAACTATGCTTTTACACTCAGACCTTTCATGGGGGTGGTAGCACTACCAAGGCATCTGGAAGGCTGTTTAGCTATTTCCTTGTCTCGAGATCTGGATGGCAACTATGCTCTTAAACTCAGAACTTTCTTGGTGGTGGTAGCCCGACCAAGGTATCAGGACGGCTGTTTAGCTATTTCCAGGTCTCGAGATCAGTATGGCAACTATGCTCTTACACTCAGACCCTTCTTGGGAATGGTATCCCGACCAAGGCATTAGGAGGGCTGTTAAGCTATTTCCTGGTCTCGAGATCTGGATGGCAACTATGCTTTTACACTCAGACCCTTTTTGGGGGTGGTAGGCCGACCAAGGCATCAGGAGGGTTGTTTAGCTATTTCCTGGTCTCGAGATCTAGATGGCAACTATGCACTAACACTTAGACCTTTCTTGGGGGTGGTAGCACAACCAAGGCATCTGGAGGGCTGTTAAGCTATTTCCTGGTCTCGAGATCTGGATGGCAACTATGCTCTTACACTCAGACCCTTTTTGGGGGTGCTAGCCCGACCAAGGCATCAGGAGGGTTGTTAAGCTATTTCCTGGTTTCGAGATCTAGATGGCAACTATGCTCTTACACTTAGACCCTTCTTGGGGGTGTTAGCACAACCAAGGCATCTGGAAAGCTGTTTAGCTATTTCCTGGTCTCGAGATCTGGATGGCAACTATGCTCTTACACTCAGACCCTTCTTGGGGGTGGTAGCCTTACCAAGGCATCAGGAGGGTTGTTTAGCTATTTCTTGATCTCGAGATCTGGATGGCAATTATGCTCTTACACTTAGACCCTTCTTGGGGTTGGTAGCCCGAAAAAGGCATCAGGAGGGCTGTTTAGCTATTTCATGGTCTCGAGATCTGGATGGCAACTATGCTCTTACAATCAGACCCTTATTGGGGGTGGTAGCCCGACTAAGGCATCAGGAGGGTTTTTTAGCTATTTCCTGGCCTCGAGATCTAGATGGCAACTATGCTCTTACACTCAGACCCTTCTTGGGGGTGGTAGCACAACCGAGGCATCCGGAAGGCTATTTAGCTATTTCCTGGTCTCGAGATCTGGATGGCAACTATGCTCTTACACTCAGACCCTTTTTGGGGGTGGTAGCCCGACCAAGGCATCAAGAGGGTTGTTTAGCTATTTCTTGATCTCGAGATCTGGATGGCAATCATGCTCTTACACTCAGACCCTTCTTGGGGTTGGTTGCTCGAAAAAGGCATCAGGAGGGCTGTTTAGCTATTTCCTGGTCTCGAGATCTGGATGGCAATCATGCTCTTACACTTAGACTCTTCTTGGGGTTGGTAGCCCGAAAAAGGCATCAGGAGGGCTGTTTAGCTATTTCATGGTTTCGAGATCTGGATGGCAACTATGCTCTTACAATCAGACCCTTACTGGGGGTGGTAGCCCGACTAAGGCATCAGGAGGGTTGTTTAGCTATTTCTTGGTCTCGAGATCTAGATG